>CM035099.1:26653164-27238719 GCA_020205505.1 Panax japonicus
AACAAGTATTTTTTTATAATTTTTCAACTCCCTTAAGTATTTTTCAAAAATCAATTTCTAATTATTTCCTTAAGAAATTAGCTACCTCAAGTTTAACCCCAAAAATTCCAAAATCTTGGCAAGATCTTAAACATGTTAACGTGAGATTCCAGTTTAAATTTCATGGTCATCGGAGTTATAGAACTCCAGTTATAGCATTTTTCGTCGAAAAGACCTAAATATTGAAATAGTTATAACTTTCTCATTTTAAGTCGGAATGAGCTCATTTTTGGACATAAGGTACTTTATACCATATATTTGCAAATCTCAAAAGGCCGAAATTTTTCTCATAAACTAAGTGGCCGAAACAGCCCTTACAAAATTGTGGGCAGTAGCCTTTTCTCTTTTTTTCACTTTTTCATGCTTTGTTAATAATAGTCCATACAAAAATCTGCAACTCCTCTTTCAGTGATTCCACTTGGAATTCTTAGAAAACTTGTCATAATATCCTCTCAAATTTTTCTAGAATTTTTGAATGTCCGAAAAATTATAAAACTACAAATGGATTTTAACCTGTCATGCGGTAATCCACATAAACAGGTCATTTCCACAATTTAATAAGAAATGAATACGAAGGATCATTCACCATGCATGCGGTAGTCCACACAGACAGGTTATACCAACAGAATAATAGATAATGGAACCAGGTAATGCGTAAACGCACAGACATGATATTCTGACAAAATAATAAAGAATAGAATAATAGAAGACTTCACCAGGTATGCGATAAACCGCACAAACAGGTAATTCCAACAGAATAATAAATAATGGAACCAGGTCATGCGTAAACGTACAGACATGATATTCTAACAGAAAAATAAAGAATGGAATAACAACAGAATTCACCAGGCATGCGATAGACCGCACAGACAGGTTATTTCAACAGAATAGTAAAGAATGAAATAATAGAAGAATTTCACCATGTATGCGTTACTTCGCATAGACAGGTTATTCCAACAGAATAATAAGGAATGTAATAACAATAGCTCTCTTCATGAAAATGAAAGAAATAATACCCCTTACTATAATAATAATATCCCTTACTATAATAATAATATCTCTTACCTTAGAAGAAACTAGATATTGGAATAGTGAGGTAGCAGACTTCTCTTCTTCTTTCTCTCTATAATTTTTCTATATAATAATTACTCTAAAGCTTTAGTGAATTGGTGAGAAATGAAGGAAAAATGAGCTTCTATTTATAAAAAAATATAGTTTTAATAATTGCACGTTTTGGAACTCGAAATATTATAGTATAATTCCTTCCTCTTTTTCTTTATTTTTAATTTAGTCATGCAAGTATTATCAAACTTGCACCACCTCTCCTAATAGTAAATAATGTGAATCAATAGTTTAATCATGTGAATCAATAGTTATAATCATGTGAAAATACGAATTACAGTATAGTACCTTCATCTATACCTCTATTTTTAACTTAGTCATGCAAGTATTATCAATCTTGCACCAACTCCCCTAATAGTACAAGAATGTGAATCAATAGTACACACATGTGAACAAATAGTTATAATCATATAAATTAATAGCAATTAATTGCTCATTTATTCGATTAATTACCCGATTGGTCAATATAACCTCCAGACATCAATTATTATCAAAATAAATGTCGATTTCCACTAACACTAACAATCCCAACACAATGGAAATATTTTTCTCAAAAATTTTATTTTTGAAATTTCAAAATTTGACTATTTCTGAAAAAGTCAACTGTTGACTTTTTTGACCAAAAAGTCAACCTTGACAAATTTTTTGTTTATAGTCTATTTCTACTAATTTCATCGTTCTGGACTCAAATATCACATCCGCGTCTCTAAATTCAACTCCGAACTCAAATTCAAATTTTAATAACATTCATCATTAATATTATAACTCACAATATTTAACAACCAGATCGTTCCTAGGAAAGAGGGGGCTTTTCGATAAGGATTTCTCGTTATTGGCGCGCAATTAGGTGACCAAACCTCTCCTTGACAAAACTTCTAGAAATTGTCAATATTGTAAATCATAATATGAATAACTTTGTCGTCTCAATTATTGATTTAATAATATATAAAATATTATACAGATGATATTGTGACAATAATTGAATCAATAATATGAGAGATATGATGCAGCAATTACTGTAGCAATAATTGAGTATAACTGAGTGACTTCTCACGTAAGAATCAATAATCAATACCGTGTGCTACTATGCAACCACGCGCATTATTGTACTTTTACTACCGGTTATTTTCTGACAACTTGCTTACTTTGAAAAATTTTCAAATATGACCCTTAATTTTAAACTTTTATCAATTTAACTATTTACCAAAATAAAAAAATTAAATACTTTTATTTCATAAAATTCAGGGTCTTAGAGACGGGGTATGTTCAACACCATCTCCTTGATTTTTAGAACCCAGCCTATCTTTTACCGACCCCCTCACTTGGGTGGTCTGGTAAGTTTTGGCTTTTTCATGGTTAGAAGCACTATTATCCTTGCTCGCCATGGCTTTAAACCGGAAAATTTCAAAATGATTATAAATGCACTAAAAAGCCTCTCCTTCTAGCGCCAATGTTAACGCCATGTTTCGCCGGTGCATCCAATCACCGAATCCACGCGCTTAAACCTGAACAATAACAGATCACATAAGAAGCTTAATGACTTGTGCGGCTGGGGGATAGCTCCGCTGTGAGAATGAGTATAGACTGGTACAGGGTTTAACAATGGAGGCTTTAAAATTCAGTGCTCAATAATGTATTACTTATTAATTGAAGTCAAGCCTTGTATTTATAGCCACTCTCGTCACCTTAGAGTCCAATTCCGATTCAGACTAGGACTCCTAACTATGGCATTTACCATATTCGGGTCCAACACAATCTCCTTAAAAGGTGTAAATTAGATATGATCCAAATATTACCTTAGGAGTTATTTATTCAAATACGGTTAGGACTAGAATCCTTAACCATGTAAACTTCTTATCACTTCGAACTCCATACAAGGGTCAACCTCCTGCATGTGCCTAATTTAACCGAACCCCCAAAAATGGGCCTAGGCTCCCGCCCAAGGGACTCGGTTGCCCGACCCCTAACATCATCAACTAGAACAAGACTCCGGCCCAGAAGACTCAGATGTTCGAACCCGAACACCTCCAATCCCCCTAATGGCTTTGACCCAATAGGCTCAACATCCCTTTCTTTGCCCAGACCTTCAGACCACCTAATGGTCGGTAAATTACTCCCGAACAGGTGTGTCACCCTCCACTTCACACTTTTGTCAAATGCTCTTTTTCAATCATTGCTGGAAGGATGATATATATATATATATATATATATATATATATATATATATATATATATATATATATATATATGTTGGATAAAATTTAATTACGCACAACACGCAAGTATACGTGGTCAACAAGTAATAAAGTGATAAGTTGAGTATCGTTCCCACAGAGAATTAGTTAATAAAAATCACCAAGTACTAACCCGTAACCAACTCAATCTTTTTTAAACGAATGAATTTCAAATTATATAAATTAAACTACTATTAAATTCCACTAATTAAATTAAGACTATAGAGATTTATGATCACAACTTCATTTATTGCTTCATTTAATTTAACACACTTCTCATCAATTATTCTCTATCCTGAATTGTTAATCAAGAACACTAAAGTAGTATTAACCACCTCTAGATGCACTAATACCGTCTTAACGTCAATCCACAATTAAGATAGAAATACGTTAAACACCTTAATCAACTAACCCACTATATCTCTATGTGAATTACAATTGAAGAAGGTTTAAGAACAAGTTCTCTATCCGATTATATGCAGTGTCAAACATATCTCTACCTTAACACTCATCAAGTTTAAGCTACTAACAAAATCCTGAACACATGCTATCATGATCAGATCTAAATCTATACTTCATCTCTCGAGTTCATATAGATTATCACGGTAATTGATGTCCAGTCAATTAAACAATTAAGTCCAAACCACAATAGACAATTCTCATGATAAAACATAATAATTGATAGCGAAGCATGTTAAAATAAACTACACAATAAGATCCATTGTAATCTCAAACAAAGAATTAGTTCATTGAACTAAAACTAAAAATCCACACTTGAAATAATATTAAAAGATAAAAATAAGAGTAGAGTAAAGAATTGAATCTGTTGTCAGCAAATTTCCATCTTCCTCAAGCTCCTGCTCTTGATCCTCAATGGTCTTCAAGTTGCTTCAATCTCCAAAACTATTTAGAACTAGTGTTTTAATCTAATTTACTCTAATCTAATCTAATGGAATGCTCTCTCCCAATCTCTCCTAATCCTTATTATTCTCCTCCTTTTATAAGCCTTTTTACATGTATTGAAGTCCTCTTGGAAGTCCTTGAGTCAATTGGATCAAAAACAATCCTTCCCAAACTCAAATTTGGCCAAAAATCACTTCTTTTACGTGTACCCCCGCCCCGGTGGGGGTCTAGGCTTGTCAAAGGCCAGCCCCGGTGGGCTATAGTCATGTTTTGCAGCTGGTACCCCCACCCTGGTGGGGGTTTTACTAAGGAAAAGCCCGCCCCAACGGGCATCATTTTTCTATCACAGCGTCCTATGGTAAAACGGTCATAACGTTTGATCCGGGAGGAGTTACGAGGCCTGACACATATTGAATCGAAGATATCGACGATCTCTACAACTTTCATTCTTTGAGGATTGAGAAATTCGGGCCGGATGAAGGTTGAAATTGGGCTGGAAGTGACTGCTATGACAATGGCTAAACAAAACAGCGAAGTTCGACGTCCGTTGGTACAAATATCATATTTCTTGCATCCGAACTCCGATTAGAATGATTCAAGATGTTCCGGAAAGCTACGAAGACACTCTACAAGGTATGTTAAGTTCCAAACCAATAACATGAAGTAAACATGAAAGCCCAAATGATGTCCGGATTGCTTTTCTTTGCATTTTCTTTGCTTTTCTTTACCAATAATCGCTCACACCGCTCCCAAACGTATAACCTACAAAATGAACACAAAATGCATGAAAAGTAATTATGATACATGAATATAAGCAACTAATTTAAGTAAAAGATACCGGATAAGTGTATATAAAATCCACTTATCAAATACCCCCAAACTTAAACTGTTGCTTGTCCACAAGCAACACAACATAATGCAATGCAATGCAATGAAATGCAACTAATCTATATGCCTATGAATCCAGCAGTAAAGAAAGAAACAAGTCTATTCAACCGGCCTTAGAGAAATCAAGCAAACACGATAATACTTTATATCAAAACCAATCAGCAATTTCCTAGTCAATCATCAAGTCTTAAACTATTATTACTGGTATAGTGTGTGTGTGCTAAACAACAATGCTAACTGATATAAAATCAAATTTAACACATAACAAGTCTCTTCGAAGGCATCATACAGTGTAAACTCAAGAAATCCAAAAATATGCTAGATCCAACTAAAATCAAACAATTACCAATATAGTCGGTCAACATGGGATACTTATGCTTTATTTTTCATCTACGGGGGCTTTTTGCTCTTATTTCCTGTTTTATTCATTTTATTTATTTCTTATTTTTTTGTTTTATATACACATAGCCATGCGATGTCTTATTCCCTTAGGCTTTTCAATGCTACCTTAACGAGCTTTCGACCAATGACTCCCAGACCATTAAGACCTTAGGGCACTAGGTGTAAAGACAATCCCCCCGGGCTTACTTACTCAAGTAACAAAGGCCACAAAACTAGACAAGCACGCCACGGTGTTTATTCATACTTTTTTTTATTTTTTTATTTTTTTTACAATAACGCTTATATACCCCAAATATTCCCCCAAACTTAGGTTCTTGTCTAACTTTATCCCTCGCAACTTATTCTTGTCATTCTTTCATTCAAACTAGCATTATCCTTTAGAGTCCCATTATGTATCAATTAAAACTCAATCAATCACAAGTTATTTTTACTGTGTTATCCTTATTATACAAGTTTCAAACAGAAAAAAATTCAATTCATAATAAGAAATCACGTCAAAGTTCTAATATTTAGTACTATACTTTCTACTCAATTCCAATCTCATCATTGGCCAAAATAAACTGAACTATCTAACAGCTGGACTCATGCAAGATGAACATACTAACTAACTATTATTTTTGAATTTTTGATTTGATTTTTTTTAGTAATAAACCTAAACTAAATTAACAACATATGCAAAATAACATAACATAAACATGAAACTACACATGCAATAATGAACTAAACTAAACTCCCCCAAAATTTAGCAATTACAATGTCCTCATTGTAAGAATATAGCGATAAGTAGAAGAGAACTTCCCTGTAATCAGCTAAGCGTGAAGTAATGGTGGCGATGGCGGCGATGATCATTTTCCTATCCATTGAACCTCTAATACCTGCAATGAAGAGAGACAACATGGATTAGATTATAAGAGAACTTAATAAGCAAATTAATTCATATCTACTAAATAAACTAGTAAAGCATATAAATATAAAAATTCATGGGTTGCCTCCTAGTCAGCGCTTGATTTACAGTCTTTCAACCTGACTTTGTTTGATCAACGCTATCCAATTCCTCGTCGATAATTGAGGAACCCTCCATCCATCGAAAATAATGTAGCTTTTGGTAGGTTCCCATTTGTGATAGCCATTGAGTTAAAGTCACCTAGCATGATTTGATTACATATGTGCCCAATTGAGAATGTTGAATAACTAGGTGCTTTTCCGTTCATTGAGCCTATGATTCGATTGGGGCTTTGAGGCTTGGCAAGAACAACGGGCACTTCTTCTATCTTTTCCTCCTCATCCCACCATGGATTCACATTTGTACTAGCTCTCATGTCATAAAGAGCCTTGCCGACGACATGACTACCAAGCGGGCACGATTTTGCAAATCTAACTGGACCCTTGATCTTCGGCGGAGAAGGTACTTGGGGCACTAATAACATCGGCTCCTCCTCGTTGGTACTCATAGTTAGTTCTTCACCGACTTTATTTTCATTATCCCAACTTATCTACTCTTTTTCAACATCTCGTATCTCATCCAGTTGTAGATTTGGCTCGGGCACTTCATCAATCTCGGAATCATCGTCATAACACCAATTATTTTGAGGACAGTTGTTCAAGGCTTTGAGCATTTGATCCATCTGGTTCTGCAGATTTTGAATTGTTATCTCTTGATTCTGAATTGACCGCTCTTGATTAATCATTCTCCTTAGTTGATGCTACAAACTTGAACCACAAATCCTCCAAACTTGAATTATCTGTCTCAGTTTTGGAATCCATGTATTGAGTTGAAAGGGTGATGAGTTGTTCCATCTGGTGCTAAAAATTGTGGGTCGATATTTCTCGACTCATCATCCTCTCCTCTTGGTTTTCTATAATCCTTAACATGTATTCCTTCAACTCTAAATTGTCTTCTTATCACATTGGAGGTGGATATGAGAATTCCGGCGTGTATGTTGGATTTGAAGTAGAGTATTGCTCTTCATAAGTATAGCTCCATGAAGAATTCGGGCGATACCCCCAAAGATGATCATAATTATCATATGCATACTGATTGAGGTAGTTACCACCATACTATACCGACCTAAGATTGATGGTGCATTGATTACTAGGGTGATTGCCAGCACAATAGTCACATATAACTGTAATCCTTCGACTCCTTTGGGCTGCAAAAAACTCCAAGTTCCTCGAAAGTTCTTCAATCAGTGTTGACATTGCAGAAAATGCATTAAGTCCATCAATCCCTGTTTCCCTTGGTTGAGCCATGTTTGTGTATGGCCATTGATATGCAAAGTCATCCATGGTACCTGAAAAGAGAGAAATATAGGAAGAGAATTAAAAATAAAAATAAAAATATTTAAATTAAGACTAATTTGATTGAAATTAATATTGGTAAAAAATATTAAACTAATTCCCCGGCAACGGTGCCAAAAACTTGTTGGGTAAAATCTAATTACGCAAAACACACAAGTAAACGTGGTCAACAAGTAATAAAGTGATAAGTTGAGTATCGTTCCCACAGAGAATTTGTTAATAAAAATCATCAAGTACTAACCCGTAACAAACTCAATCTTATTTAAAAGAATGAATTTCAAATTATATAAATTAAACTACTATTAAATTCCACTAATTAAATTAAGACTATGGAGATTTATGATCACAACTTCACTTATTACATCATTTAAGTTAACACACTTCTCAACAATTATTCTCTATCCCGAATTGTTAATCAAGAACACTAAAGTAGTATTAACCACCTCTCGATACACTAATATTGTATTAACGTCAATCCACAATTAAGATAGAAATACGTTAAACACCTTAATCAACTAACCCACTATATATCTATGTGAATTACAATTGAAGAAGGTTTAAGAACAAGTTCTCTATCCGATTACATGCTGTGTCAAGCATATCTCTACCTTAAAACTCATCAAGTTTAAGCTACTAACAAAATCCTGAACACATGCTATCATGATCAAATCTAAATCTATACTTCATCTCTCGAGTTCATATAGATTATCACGGTAATTGATGTCCAGCCAATTAAACAATTAAGTCCAAACCACAATAGACAATTCTCACGATAGAACATAATAATTGATAGCGAAGCATATTAAAATAAACTACACAATAAGATCCATTGTAATCTGAAACAAAGAATTAGTTCATTGAATTAAAACTAAGAATCCATACTTGAAATAACATTAAAAGATAAAAATAAGAGTAGAGTAAAGAATTGAATCTGTTGTCTGCAAATTTCCATCTTCCTCAAGCTCCTGCTCTTAATCTTCAATGGTCTTCAAGTTGCTTCAATCTCCAAAACTATTTAGAACTAGTGTTTTGATCTAATTTACTCTAATCTAATCTAATGGAATGCTCTCTCCCAATCTCTCCAATCTCTCCTAATCCTTATTATTCTCCTCCTTTTATAAGCCTTTTTACATGTCTTTAAGTCCTCTTGGAAGTCCTTGAGTCAATTAGATCGAAAACAATCCTTCCCGAACTCAAATTTGGCCAAAAACCACTTCTTTTACGCGTACCCCCGCCCCGGTCGGGGTCTAGGCTTATCAAGGGCCAGACCCGACGGGCTATAGTACTGTTTTGCAGCTGGTACCCCCGCCCCGACGGGGGTTTTAGTAAGGAAAAGCCCGACCCGGCGGGCATCTTTTTTCTATCACAACGTCCTTTGGTAAAATGGCCATAACTTTTGATCAGGGAGGAGTTACGAGGTCTACCTCCTATGAAATCGAAGATATCGACGATCTCTACAACTTTCATTCTTTGAGGATTGAGAAATTCAGGCCTGATGAAGGTTAAAATTGGGCTGGAAGTGACTACTATGAAAATGGCTAACCAAAACAGCGAAGTTCGACGTCCGTTGGTACAAAGATCATATTTCTTGCATTCGAACTCCGATTAGAATGATTCAAGATGTTCCGGAAAGCTACAAAGACGCTCTACAAGGTATGCTAAGTTCCAAAACAACAACATGAAGTAAACATGAAAGCACAAATGATGTTCGGATTGTTTTTCTTTGCATTTTCTTTGCTTTTTCTTACCAATAATCGCTTACACCGCTCCCAAACGTTTAACCTACAAAATGAACACAAAATGCATGAAAAGTAACTAAGACACGTGAATATAAGCAACTAATTCAAGTAAAAGATACCGAATAAGTGTATATAAAATCCACTTATCAATATATATATATATATATATATATATGAAATGTGTGAATTTGAGAAGTTTATAACACTTCCTGTTGGATGACTATTTTCTATGAATATGTTTCGTTAAAAATCTTACCAAATATAAATCTTGTGGAATTTTTTTTTTTTGCTAAGGAAAAAAATACAATATTCTTGTATAACTTCTAGTGCCTTAGGATTGCCTCATTAAAATATTACAAAGAAAAATCCAGTTGGAAAATCCTCTATATCATAATTTTCTCATTGCTCATCTCCTGTATTTCAGATATCAATGTAAAATATACTTTCAAAATAAAGGTTAATTGACATATCACAAATTGCCAACTTATCAAATAAAAATTTTGGCTTAGGTAAGTCACACCCTAGTGAAGTATATTATTCGTCTCTCCCCTCCTAGTTCTAGACTAATATCTCCGCCAGTGACCATATCCCTAAGCTTTGATACCAATTGTGACGCCCCCAAAATAGATCCACACGACCCATTCTGAGTCGCCAGATATCACTCCATAAAAATCAAATACAAAATTCATTTATACAACTGTTGAACTGTCGTGCAGAGTACGACAACAGATAAGCTGTGAGTTTCAATACAAAATCTATGTAACTCTCATGGTGCCTCGACCACAACACCTTACAAAGGTACTTTACATAAAAGTACAATCATTAAAATCTTTGGGAAATGCTCACGAAAACCTTCGTACATAGGAGGCCATAAATCTAAGTTATGATAGATATCATATGCCCAGAGAATTATTCTTGGTTGATCCAATAGACCCCAAAGAAAAAGAGAAGATTACTATCATGTTCCTTCCAATGATGAGTCTTCTCTTGACATATAATTATCTCAGTTGTCTCCAAGTGAGAATTATATTTCAAATATACTCCAAGATCTTATAGGTAGTGCTCGTAGATATACTCAGCAAGTGGATGTGCACAACCCTGTCTTATGATAACACTAGATTATATGTCATTAGACATCTTGTATGATAGTTGCAAAACAATCTTCCAAAGTTGGGTTCTCATCAACCTATTGGTGTTCACCAAAATCAATTATTAAGTGACGTATAAAATACGACACACACATCTTAGGTCCTCAATGCAATTATATTGCATGTCATGCCGTTTTATAATGTATTGAAAAACTTCAACAGTCTCGGACCATCTCACTATTTCCCTGTTATCCCCGCTCGACCCAGCTACACTCTTATTACCTGAAAGGAATTGTGAAGTAAAAGGGTGAGCACAACTAGCCCAGTAAAGAATATCATGACTAAAGATAATTAAATTATCAATAGCCTTCATCAGTAATAAATCAAAGATTTAGAACATATGGTAGATGATAAAACTTTTCAACCATAGTTGTAGCGGAACGAGCTATCTATTAGAAGAGTCAAATAGACCATCAGGTCTATTATCTCCTCCATGTTAAAAGTCCACCAATAATGTTTTATCCCTGTAACATCAATCAACAATTTTTGTTCTCAATCATGTGAATAACTCATAATCATAATTGTAAATCTAAATTCCTCTTCGCACCCAGGATGAAGATAATTTTCATCACCTATCTTCACCTGAAACATCCAAAATTATGGTTATACCAAATCACAATTTCTGCTCATAATCATACTAATAAATTCATCTTTGCACTACAGCCAAAGATATACAACTTATAACCAATAATCAACAGTTCATCTTTTCACTACAGGCCAAAGATATACAATTGTAAAACCAATAATGCTGAGACTCATCTTAATAGTATCACGACCACGAATTATTCATGCACTTCATGCCAAGGATATTCGTGTTTTCCATTACGGTCATGATTATACCGAATAATCCCTGGTCATAATCACACCAAGTCCATCTATGCACTACGGGCCAAAGATGACTTTTACAACATCATTTATAATATTACGGTCATGATTATACCAAATAATCCCTGATCATAATCATACCAAGTTTATCTATGCACTACAGGCCACGGATGACTTTCAACACAACATAGGCGTGAGAATGATGACAATGATATAAGCATTAATTAAACGAAAAAAGGATAAATATTAAAGACTTTAAAATTATCCAAATATTATCAACAACTTAATAAACTCGTAATCTAATATTATTAATATTATAACAATATTTTAATCACTTCTTAAACTTATAAATAATTTATTTCAATTATTTACACTTTACCAAATAATGCATTTAATCATCCAACCATGCCATACTCATAAAATTTCATCACCAATGATCAAATCCCTCATAAAAAAAATCTGCATATACCTTATATAGGATTTCCAAGCCATAAAATCCTATTTTTCAACTTTGTTACTACACATAACATATTTAACTCATATATTCGTAACTAAACCATTTTCATGAAAAATACCAAATCAGTCACAAAAATATTTCTTTTCTGGGATTTAGCAGAATATAGTCCCATAATGAACATATATTTTTCTCAGAATTTTTTAAATTTATTTACTATTTTTCAAAAATCAATTTTTAATTAATTCCTTAAGAAATTAGCTACCTCAAGTTTAACTCCAAAAATTCCCAAATCTTGGCAGGATCTTACACATGTTAACGTGATCTTCCAGTTTAAATTTCATAGTCATTGGAGTTATAGAACTCCAGTTATAGCGTTTTTTGTCAGAAAAACCTAAATATCAAACTGGTCATAGCTTGCTCATTTTAATTCAGAATGAGCTAATTTTTGGACTGGAGGTACCTTATACAATATACTTTCATGTTCCAAAAGGCCAGAATTTTTATCACAAATTAAGTGGCCGAAATAGCCCCTTCAAATTTATGGGCAGTAGCCTTTTTCGAAATTGGCAGTTTTTGACTCCTTTACTAAAATCAGTCCACACGAAAATCTACAACACCTTTTCCAGTGATTCCACTTGGATAAGTTATATAACTCATAGATCTAACTTTAGAACTTGACCACACTCAAAAAATCGAAATATAATAGAAGATATAGTCAGTTGAATTTCATGTTCCATTTTCACTAAAATCTAATTTTCAACCCTTTGTGATTTCTAAGAAACTTTCATGTTTTCACATAATAACCAACATAACTCATCATAACACTTACTAATACTTCATATACCCATTATTTTCATCAGTCCAATGCTTTTATTATGACTCTCATCATAATCAACGTAACTAGATTATTTCCACAATTTAATAAGGAATGATTATAAAGGATCATTCACCATGCATGGGGTAATCCACATAGACAGGTTATTCCAACAGAATAATAAAGAATGAAATAACAGAAGGATTCACCATGTGTGCGATAGACTGCACAGACAGGTTATTCCAACAGAATAATAAAGAATGGAATAACAGATGGATTCACCATGCGTGCGATAGACTGTACAAACAGGTTATTCCCAACAGAATAATAAATAATAGAACCAGGTCCGGCGTAAACTTATAGACAGGATATTCCAACAGAATAATAAAGAACGGAACCAGGTCAGGCAAAATTCGCACCGACAGGATGTTCCAACAGAATAATAAAGAATGGAATAACAACAGAAATCACCATGCATGCGGTACTTCTCAAAGACAGGTTATTCTAACAGAATAATAAATAACGGAACCTAGTCAGGCGAAATTCGTACCAACAGGATATTCCAACAGAATAATATAGAATGGAATAATAGAAGAATTTCACCATGTATGCGGTACTTCGCATAAACAGGTTATTCCAACATAATAATAAGGAATGGAATAATAGAAGAATTTCACCATGTATGCAGTACTTTGTATAGACATGTTATTCCAACATAATAATAAGGAATGGAATAATAGAAGAATTTCACTATGTATGCAATATTTTGCATATACAGGTTATTCCAACATAATAATAAAGAATAGAATAAAAGAAGAATTTCACCATGTATGTGGTACTTCGCATTTACAGGTTATTCTAACAAAATAATAAGGAATGGAATAACAATAGCTCTCTTCATGAATACGAATGAAATAATACCCCTTACGAGTACAACAAATAATATTCCTTACCTTAGAATAAAACTGGATACTGGAATAGTGAGGTAGCAGACTTCTCTTCTTCTTTCTCTCTATAAATTTTCTCTCTATAATCTCTCTCTCTCTCTAGAGTTTCAGTGAATTCATAAGAAATAATGAAGGAATGAGCTTCTATTTATAGGAGAATGGACTGAATAGTAACTAATTCATGAACGGTCAAGATTGATTTACTTTTAAACGGACGGTCCATATTGATTTACTATTAAAACTTTAAACCAACGGTCCATACTGATTCACTATTAAACTTTAAATCAACGGTCTATACTGATTCACTATTAAACTTTAAACCAACGATCCATATTGATTTACTAATATAATTTCAATCAACGATTTGAAAAATTAGCACATCTCCTCATGGAATAATATTGTACCCAAAATGATTTGGACCGAAAAGAAATATATTTTGTTCGGGTGAATAGTATCTTGTGAATAGTAACTTGTGAATAGTAACTCATAAATAGTAACTCGTGAATAGTACTCCAACACGAAAAGTGCAATGATACCCGATTGAATAATATAACCTCCAGACATCAATTATTATCGAAATAAATGTCGATTTCTACTAACACAAATAATCCCAACACAATGGAACTATCAAATTCATCTTTAATTTACACAAACTTATTCATCATTAATATTATAACTCACAATATTTAACAACCAGGTTGTTCCCAGGAAAGAGGGGGTTTTCCAATAAGGATTTCTCCCTATTGGCGCGCAATTAGGTGACCAAACCTCTCCTTGACAGAACTTCTAGACATTGTAAATATTGCAATTTTATAATATGAATAACTTTGTCATCTCAATTATTGATTTAATAATATAACATATTATACAGAAGATATTGTGACAATAATTGAATCAATAATATGACAAATATGATGCAACAATTACTGTAGCAATAATTGAGTATAACTGAGTGATTTCTCAAATAAGCATCAATAATCGATACCGTGTGCTACTATACAACCACGCATATTTTACCACCGATTATTTTATAACAACTTGCTTACTTTGCAAAATTTTCACGTATCACCCTTAACTTTAACCTTTATCAATTTAACCATTTACTAAATAAAATAATTATAAGAAAAATGAATACTTTCATTTCATAAAATTCGGGGTCTCACATATAGAATTTTCATTGTTCATGGTAAAAATATCCTTAAGTCAATGCATGCCAATATTGTGCACCATCTTCTTAAAAATTGCAGTTGGTAATGGCTCAGTAAACACATCAAATAAATTATTACATGATCGTATCTACTTGACATTAATATCGTCATTCTTATAGAGCTTATGTGTATAAAAGAATTATGGTGCAATATGTTGGGTTCTATCACTCTTGATACAGTCTCCCCTAACTTGAGTGATACAAGCGGCATTATCTATATATATTATCGTTGGACTATTTATGATCGATGATAATCCACAGTTCTCACGAATATGTTGAATTTGTCGATCTTGTGAGGTTTTTATACGTTGTCGAATCGTTTGAATCTTTTTTATAGTCATACGTACCAACTCTGGTCCCAACAACGTTGCTTCACCCATCTCATCCCAGCATACTGGAGAACGACACTTTCTGCCATACAATGCCTCAAATGGAGCCATGCTAATACTTGCTTTATAGCTGTTGTTGTAGGAAAACTCCACCAATGGTAAGAACTTGTCCCAACTTCCTTTGAAGTCAAGGACACAGAGTCTTAATAAATCTTCAAGAGTTTAAATAGTCCTCTCTGACTGCCCGTTCTTTTGAGGATGATATGCCAAACTAAATCGTAAATTCGTGCCCATAACTTTTTACAAACTAACCCAAAATATTGAAGTGAATCTTAGATCTCGATCAGAAACTATGGATACTGGCATACCATGTAATCTTACAATCTCGTTCATGTACATACGAGCAAGACGTTCAAGTGTACAAGTTTCTCGTATCGATAAGAAATGAGCAGACTTGGTCAATCTATCAACAATGACCCAAATCGCATCTAAGCCTTGAGAAACCTTGGAAAGACTAGTAATGAAATACATGGTAATGTGCTCCCACTTCCATTCTGGAATTTCAAGTGGTTGCAATGGAACTTTTGGCACTTGATGCTCCGCCTTGACTCGTTGACAAGTTAGACACCTTGAAATAAACCCCGTTATCTCTCTCTTCATATTTCATAGTGATTATAAAGGCACTAAAAAGCCTCTCCTTCTAGCGCCAATGTTAACCCCAAGTTTCGCCGGTGCATCCAATCACTGAATCTACACTCTTAAACCTGCACAATAACAGATCACACAAGAAGATTAACGACTTGTGCCGCCGGGGGATAGCTCCTCTATGAGAATGAGTATAGGATGGTACAAGGTTTAAAATGGAGGCTTTAATATTCAGTGCTTAATAATGTATTACCTGTTAATTGAAGTCACGCCTTGTATTTATAGCCACTCTCGTCACCTTAGAGTCCACTTCCGATTCGGACTAGGACTCCTAACTATTGCAGTTACCATATTCGGGTCCAACACAATCTCCTTAAAAGGTGCAAATTGGATATGATCCAAATACTACCTTAGGAGTTATTTATTCAAATACGGTTAGGACTAGAATCCTTAACCATGTAAAGTTTTTATCACTCCGGACTCCATACAAGGGTCAACCTCCTGCATGGGCCCAATTCAACCAAACCCCCAAAAATGGGCCTAGGCTTCGGCTCAGGGGACTCGGTTGCCCGACCCCTAACATCATCAACCAGAACAAGACTCCGGCCCAGAAGACTCGGATGCCCGAACCCGAACACCTCCAATCCCCCTGATGGCTTTGGCCCAATAGGCTCAACATCCCTTTCTTCACCCAGGCCTTCATCCCACCTAATGGTCGGTAAATTACTCCCGAACAGGTGTGACACTGTAACACCCCCTTCCCGAAAAGGAAAGGGAGATCACGTGCAAAGCACAATAAACCTCAAAATAAGAAAACAGAGCACTAATAACCTCAAAACATTAATAGTGGTGATCCATTAATAGCGTACTAAATACAATTCTCCAAATAGAGTCAAAATAATCAAAACTTAAAATTCAAAACAACCTAGATGGTCAAAGGCAACTCTCTCATCACACTAGCTAGCCCTAAATCACTCCTGCAAACTTGCCGAAAGAAAAACACAGCATGAGCGAATTGCCCAGTACGGATATAAAGATACAAAAGATATACAACTAAAATACAAAATCAACTGAGAAAAAATATTGCCTCTAACAAAAATAAAATCTCTGAAGATTTGAATGGAATATATTTGAACCAACAGAATTAATGAAACAAACAGAATATTAAAGAATAACGAACTGAAGTGACTAATTCGATGAATTGAACTGAACAGAAGCCAACAACTAATACAATAAAATAATAGGCTGAAACAAATGGCTGGGGTTATTTCATACCAATTGAGCTCAGAAATATACCTTGCCACATAGGTAAGTAAAAACAATGCCACACAGGCAAGTCAAAATAATGCCACACAGGCAAGTCAAATGATGCCACAAAGGCAAGTCAAAACCATGCCACACAGGCAAGTCAAAATAATGCCACACAGGCAAGTCACACATTGGACCGCGAATCCAAATGTATGCAAATCGGATAGGTGTGTTTGGCACAACATCAACAATCCGCAGAACAGAAATCTAGGGTTAACCCATACGCCTCCCACAACAAAACACCAAACGGCCCACTTCCTTCGGAGCCCAAAACGGAGACGTCGTAGACTAATCACACCGCCATGGAAAGTGTCATGCCTCTCGTGCCAAGACGACATGCCTGTGGTACCCCCACAGGTGGTTATAGCTCAGGTATACCCTACGGTATATTCTAACAAAAAGACTATGTCACAACAAATGCGACATAATACCAACAAAAGGGTTCTATATGTACATGTTAAACCAAATCAAATTATGGTCACAAGGTCTCAAAAAATAAGTAACAACATGTACCACTCTACAATTATCAAAAATAAATATTAAACATGATAATCTAATCAAAAGAGTACAAATACGAGTCATATGTATCAACTCCAAAATGAAACTAATATATTTATTTCACAGGAAACAATTATGTGAAATAATAGCGAAATTTGAACAAGCGACAAAACGAACAAATCAAATTTAACAAGAGTATCGCAGAAAGAGTACGGAATCCGTACCTGATACTTCCAACCCATTTATAGCACACTCCACCAAATCTTACCCTCAAATGTCAACGATATCAAATACGAAACGTCATTCACAACCTAAACATATTCACCTCAAATTAAAAACAATCCAAACTAATAATTCTAAAATAATTCATAATTTATTTAATATACATTTAATCATCGCCTTTTATCAATTACTAATACTCCAAAATTTATATTTCAAAATTAACTCTTTAAATTTCCTCCGTCTGATCAAAATAAAAGGTAATAATAATACAATTATAAGTTACTTACTAATTATAATTTATATTAATATAAAATTAATTTCCCCAACTACATCAAACTACAATAAAAACTCAATTTATAATATATTAATCTTTTAATGATTACTTCTTGTCCTGCAATCAAACTTGATATATATATATATATATATATATATAATACTTGTTATATTACAAAAGTCCAGTAGTTCCACCAAATAAAACAAATCTTCCCATTGCCTTGTTAGAATTAATTAACAAAACATTTCATACACCTCTGAAATCGATCTCATCAATTACAACACCAAATTGAATCCAAATCGATGGGCCAAAATAAACTACTATATTACTAAACAACATTGAAGCTCAGTATGGGCTTCTAAAATGGCGTGGACTCTCTGGACGTTTTTTTATTTTTTATTTTTATTTTTTTTTCCTCATCGTCATTACAAGCTTCCTGATTACATTAGATTCATAGGATTCTCATTATATATATACACATATATTACCCATACTATCCACATTAACCAATAAGGTATTACTACAATTACAGAAACGTTAAGCATACTCTAAAATATACTTGATAGATCTAACCCCTAAAAATAACAATTACTTACTAAATGGGTCTTACCAAGTATCACGAATTTCTCCTTTTCAATAATTCTGCCGCCTCGCCTACTTCTCTTTTCGCAACCACACAATTCGCTCTCCTCTCTCTTTCCCTCAGTTGTATTATGAAATAAAATTAGGTATAGATGTTTATTAATGAAGAGGTCTTGTTTTAATAAACTTCTAATTGGGTTCACTCAATATTAAGGCCCAAATTTCCTAACTTAATTTTTTCATCACTTACTAATACTTATTAACCCACGTAAATTGAATGACCACTTTGACCCAAATAAAAATGCAAAGTCCAATTAATATGTTTTCCAACAAAAATAATTTTTATTATTTAATATTTTTTTTTTCCCGGGTATTACATCACCTACCCCTTAAAAGAATTCCGTCCCCAGAATTAAAAGAATGAATGTATCTAATTATCAAAAGATGTGGATACTCCGCTCGAATAGACTCTTTTATCTCCCAAGTAGCTTCCCACTCCGAATGATTTTACCACAAGACTTTAACAAAAGAGATTATCTTCCTCAATTTTAATTTAATCAGTTATTTAATTATCTACTAAACGAATTTAATTTTCCAAACAAAACAAGGAAGAAAAGAGGGAAACAAAATCATTTACCTTTTTCAATTTAAACACAATTGTATAAGATAAAATCAATTAATATTTAATAAAAAAATAGGTTATTACATTTTTCACCCCTTAAAAATAATTCCGTCCTCGGAATTCAAATAAGCTACAAAAATAAATAAATAAATTTAGCTACGACGTAGCGCCGCCATTTGTAATGATCAACGCGGATAAGTCCATCAGTCCACACAATTGTCCGCGTATTCGTAAAAGATTCATCAGCTATCGTGGCAAGCCTTGGTAAGGTTCTTCGCGTTGCATCAAATTAGACCGCATGATCCATCGTTGGTGCGGCTGTCGCTAATATCTTTGAGTTTCATTCTTGCAAACGTACGTACTCTTCGGAACATAATTCGAAATCACAAAAAAATAAAATTCTCTTCATCTAAATACGATTCGAATACCCAAAATATTTAAAATTATTTTTAATTAGTAAAACGTTTATATTCCACACATGACAAAGATCTAACAAATTATTTTTGTTTTATTTTACATAAATTCATACAAAACTCTAAAGACATCAGATAAATATAACTACGCAAACTATATTACCAACTCTCTCCAAGTCCTCAAGAGCTTCAAAATATCTCATCCTCAATTTGAACTATTCATCAAATAATATTACACCAAAGAATATACTACTAATATCTCTTTATCACCAGCTCTCCTAAGTCCTTAAGAGTTTCAAATTATCATAACCTCAAATCAAATTAGTTCTCAAATATTATTACACCAGAAATATACTACTACAAAGATCTATTCATCACCATACCAAACTCTAAATCATATATCCTACTATCTGAATAAGTAAACTATAGCTTCCAAAATCTCTTAAAATATATTGAATTCATCACTTATTATATATCTAATCATTCAATAAATCAATCATCCCTTATTGCAAACCTTAATCCAATAAATTTTAGTGTCTCCCCATACTATCACAAAGAAACTTCATAGAACATAACTCCAATAACTTACTAGAAAATAGCCACAAAATTGATAATTAACTCCAAATGATTAATCTAATTACCTCAAATATCAACGACTCAAATTTATAAAAGTTCCTCTATACTTAATAGTTTCCACTTTATCATATTATCTCACCGATTCACATACCTCAAATTATTCACAACTTAACAAAAATCATAATTTAACTCAAATCAAATCCTCAATTCCAAAATCATAATAATTTGTAATTACCCGAAATAACTCTAACAAATAATTCTCCAATATCAAAATTCACTGATACAAATACTCATATCATAATCGTATAATCATTTCTTAACTGAACATAATATAACATTATTCTCCTTAATGATCCAATCACAATCCTTAACTAATATTATTGCTCCAACGCATAACAATAATAATCTTAACAAATTATCTCGGCTTTCTCAAATCAACTACAACTCAAAGAGCTAAAAACACTTTGTCAAAATCAAGACCAACCAAACAGAGAAAAAAAACGAATCAAATTCCTATGTCTATCCAATGATTTACCCACAACTCACAGGTCAAACCTAAATAGGTTTTCTACAAGAAAGAACCTAAGCTCTGATACCATCTCTGTAACACCCCCTTCCCGAAAAGGAAAGGGAGGTCACATGCAAAGCACAACAAACCTCAAAATAAGAAAACAGAGCACTAATAACCTCAAAACATTAATAGTGGTGATCCATTAATAGCGTACTAAATACAATTCTCCAAATAGAGTCAAAATAATCAAAACTTAAAATTCAAAACAACCTAGATGGTCAAAGGCAACTCTCTCATCACACTAGCTAGCCCTGAATCACTCCTGCAAATCTGCCGGAAGAAAAACACAGCATGAGCCAATTGCCCAGTACGGATATAAAGATACAAAAGATATACAACTAAAATACAAAATCAACTGAGACAAAATATTACCTCTAACAAAAATAAAATCTTTGAAGATTTGAATGGAATATATTTGAACCAACAGAATTAATGAAACAAACAGAATATTAAAGAATAACGAACTGAAGTGACTAATCCGATGAATTGAGTTGAACAGAAGCCAACAACTAATACAATAAAATAATAGGCTGAAACAAATGGCTGGGGTTATTTCATACTGATTGAGCTCAGAAATATACCTTGCCACATAGGCAAGTCAAAACAATGCCACACAGGCAAGTCAAAATAATGCCACACAGACAAGTCAAATGATGTCACACAGGCAAGTCAAAACCATGCCACACAGGCAAGTCAAAATAATGCCACACAGGCAAGTCACACATTGGACCGCGAATCCAAATGTATGCAAATCGGATAGGTGTGTTTGGCACAACATCACCAATCCACAGAACAGAAATCTAGGGTTAACCCATACGCCTCCCACAACAAAACACCAAACGGCCCACTTCCTCCGGAGCCCAAAACGGAGACGTCGTGGACTAATCACACCGCCACGGAAAGTGTCATGCCTCTCGTGCCAAGACGACATGCCTGTGGTACCCCCACAGGTGGTTATAGCTCAGGTATACCCTACGGTATATTCTAACAAAAAGACTATGTCACAACAAATGCGACATAATACCAACAAAATGGTTCTATATGGACATGTTAAACCAAATCAAATTATGGTCACAAGGTCTCAAAAAAAAAAAGTAACAACATATACCACTCTACAATTATCAAAAATAAATATTAAACATGATAATCTAATCAAAAGAGTACAAATACGAGTCATATGTATCAACTCCAAAATGAAACTAATATATTTATTTCACAGGAAACAATTATGTGAAATAATAGCGAAATTTGAACAAGTGACAAAACGAACAAATCAAATTTAACAAGAGTATCGCAGAAAGAGTACGGAATCCGTACCTGATACTTCCAACCCATTTATAGCACACTCCACCAAATCTTACCCTCAAATGTCAACGATATCAAATACGAAACGTCATTCACAACCTAAACATATTCACCTCAAATTAAAAATAATCCAAACTAATAATTCTAAAATAATTCATAATTTATTTAATATACATTTAATCATCGCCTTTTATCAATTACTAATACTCCAAAATTTATATTTCAAAATTAACTCTTTAAATTTCCTCCATCTGATCAAAATAAAAGGTAATAATAATACAATTATAAGTTACTTACTAATTATAATTTATATTAATATGAAATTAATTTCCCCAACTACATCAAACAACAACACAAACTCAATTTATAATATAGTAATCTTTTAATGATTACTTCTTGTCCTGCAATCAAACTTGATATATATATATATATATAATCCTTGTTATATTACAAAAGTCCAGTAGTTCCACCAAATAAAACAAATCTTCCCACTGCCTTGTTAGAATTAATTAGCAAGACATTTCATACACCTCTGAAACCGATCTCATCAATTACAACACCAAATTGAATCCAAATCGATGGGCCAAAATAAACTACTATATTACTAAACAACATTGAAGCTCAGTATGGGCTTCTAAAATGGCGTGGACTCTCTGGACGTTTTTTATTTTTTTTTTTTATTTTTTTTTTCCTCATCATCATTACAAGCTTCCTGATTACATTAGATTCATAGGATTCTCATTATATATATACACATATATTACCCATACTATCCACATTAACCAATAAGGTATTACTACAATTACAGAAACGTTAAGCATACTCTGAAATATACTTGATAGATCTAACCCCTAAAAATAACAATTACTTACTAAATGGGTCTTGCCATGTATCACGAATTTCTCCTTTTCAATAATTCTGCCGCCTCGCCTACTTCTCTTTTCGCAACCACAAAATTCGCTCTCCTCTCTCTTTCCCTCAGTTGTATTATGAAATAAAATTAGGTATAGGTGTTTATTAATGAAGAGGTCTTGTTTTAATAAACTTCTAATTGGGTTCACTCAATATTAAGGCCCAAATTTCCTAACTTAATTTTTTCATCACTTACTAATACTTATTAACCCACATAAATTGAATGACCACTTTGACCCAAATAAAAATGCAAAGTCCAATTAATATGTTTTCCAACAAAAATATTTTTTATTATTTAATATTATTATTTTTTTTCCCGGGTATTACAGACGCCCTCCACTTCACACTTTTATCTAATGCTCTTTTTTATAACACTTCCCGTTGGATGACTATTTTCTAAGAATATGTTTGGTTAAAAATCTTACCAAATATAAATCTTGTGGAATTTTTTTTTTTGCTAAGGAAAAAATACAATATTCTTGTATAACTTCTAGAGCCTTAGGATTGCCTCATTAAAATATTACAAAGGAAAATCCAGTGGAAAAAAACCTTAGCGAAGAAAAAAGAGTACAATCAACACATATCCTTTTTAGTACCCCTAATAAGTATATAGAATTTTCATTATTCATGGTAAAAATATCCTTAAGTCAATCCATGCCAATATTGTGCACCATCTTCTTAAAAATTGCAGTTGGTAATGGCTCAATAAACACATCAAACAAATTATTACATGATCGTATCTGCTTGACATTAATATCGTCATTCTTATGGAGCTCATGTGTATAAAAGAATTTTGGTGCAATATGTTGGGTTCTATCACTCTTGATACAGTCTCCCCGAACTTGAGTGATACAAGCGACATTATCTTCGTATATTATCGTTGGACTATTTATGATTGATGATAATCCGCAGTTCTCACGAATATGTTGAATTACCTAACTCAACTAAACAAATTCACGACTTGCTTCATGAATTGCAATAATTTTTGAATTATTTGAGGAAGTAGCAGAAATTGTTTGTTTAACTGATCTCCATGAAATAGCAATATTTCCATAATAAATATCTTGTTTGTGATCGACCTTTATGTGGATCAGAAAAATAACTTGCATCAGCAGATCCAACTAACTGTGGTTTTGATCCCTTTGGATAAAATAATCCCAAATCAGTAGTCCCGCGAAGATAACATAAATTTTTTTTAATTTCATTCCAATGTCTATGAGTTGGTGCAAAACTATGCCTTGTTAGTAAGTTAACTACAAATACTATATCAGGTCTTGTGAAATTTACAATATACATCAAAGCATCAATTGCACTAAGATATGATACTTTGTGACCAAGAGTTTCTTCATTATTTTCTTATGGTAGTTTCAGACCTTTCTTCATATCAAGTGGCCGACCCATTATTGGAGCACTCAAAGGATTAATGTTATCCATGTACAAGTGCTTCAGGACCTTTTCTGTGTACATTGATTGATAAACAAGAATTCCATTTGGAAGATGTTTAATTTGTAGGTCAAGAATTTTTTTTGTCTTAACAAGATCTTTCATCTCAAATTTGTTGTTTTTTTCAACTCTTCTGAAGCAAGATCTTTCATCAATATATACAACAATAATAATAAATCCAGATTTTGATATTTTAATAAAAACGCATGCACAAATTGGATTATTCTCAAATCTTTCTTTCAAAAGATATCCACTTAGGTGATTATACCACATACGTCTAGATAACTTTAACCTATATAGGGATCTTTGTAGCTTGATAGAATACATACTTCGAGAAGTATAATTATATGCTTCAAATATTTTATATCCTTCAGGGATTTTCAAGTATATATCATTATCTAATGATCCATACAGATATGTTGTAAAAATATCCATTAATCACATATCCAAATATTCCCTTGCTACCAAGCTAAATAAAAATCTGAATGTAATTGCATCCATTACAGGACCATAAGTTTTTTCATAATCAATACCAGGTCTCTACGAGAAACCTTGTACTATAAGTTACGCTTTGTACCTTATAATTTTATTTTTATCATTATTTTCATACAAATACTCATTTGTATCTAACAGGCATTACACCTTTAGGTGCTCAGACTACAGGTCCAAAAACTTCACATTTATTTAGTGAATTTAATTCTGCTTGAATCACCTTTTTCCACATTACCTAATCAATTCTACATTGAAAATTCATCAATGGTTTGTGGTTTATATTCATGATCATTACTTTTGGTAATATAAAAATCAACTTTATATGAAAATATATTGTCGACAAAAATTTTATTTCTATCCAATTACTTCTCCTATATGTACATATTATATCGAGATCTTGTTATTTTTAGGTACCTAATCCTCTTCAGGGGATAACTCCTTTTTCAGGGGATAACTCTTCAAAAGTTTTATTTTTAGGAGATTTTTGTTCATACGTTTTGGATAGATCAATTATTTATATAGTCTGTTTCATGGGTATAACCTCTTTATAGGCTACAACTTATTTTTCTTGTACTTTTATCTTTCTGAGAATTTTATCTTTAATAACTATTCGTCTTCCACACTTCAGGTCTGGCTTTAATTCATTTACTGCTTTATTAATTAGCTGATTATCCCACAAGGACTTCAATCACTGCTTGAGTATTAGCAGTTGGAATATGAGATTTAACTATTTTCTTATTATCGGTGAATACTTCTGGCAATTGATTTGCAATTTCTTGCTATAGAATAATTCTTTGAACTTCCAGTTCACGTTGATTTATACTAGAATCAAAATGAGATTATATCGAAACAATCCAAGTAATCTCCCTCATCGCGCTTCAGGCAACGATCTCACGTTGTGCTTCAGGCAATGACTTTTCTCCCCCTAATTGTGGGAAGACTATTTAATTAAAATGACATGCCTTAAAATATCACTTGTTAAGGTTATGATGCAGCATGTAAAATAGCATGACCCCAAACATAAACTGGTAATTTTGATTTCATAAACAAAGTTTGAGTAATAATTTGAAGTCTCTTGATAATTGATTCAACTAAACCATTTTGTGTATATGTATATGCAACAAGATGTTTAACATCAATTCCAACTAAAATACAATATTCGTCAAAAGCTTGAGATGTGAATTTTACCTGCATTATCTAAATAAATTTTCCTAGTTAGATAATCAGGAAATTGTACTTGTAACCTAATTATTTGAGTAATAAGCCTATCAAATATAACATTTCTAGTATAAAGTAAACATATATGTGACCATCTGGTTAATGCATCAAGTAAAATCATAAATACTTGAATAAAACATAATGGTTGTGTATTGGTGTATATATATAACCCTGAATTCTTTCTTAGAAAGATGAGCACTCAATAACAATCATTAAATGTGATGGCTTGGTAAATAATTTACTTTGATAACATGCATTACATTGATAATCAGTAGGTAAAGGAATCTTCTAGTTTTTTAAGGGATATCTGTGGGAGTTTTCAATAATTCGACGTATCATTATTGATCCTGGATGACCAAGATGATCATGCCAAAGAATAAAATGTGACGCCCCCAAAATAAGTATACATCACCCATTCTGAGTCGCCAAATACAACTACAAACTTAATTATACAACTGTCGTGTAAAATACGATAAAACATAGTTGAGAGTTTTAACACGAATATTGTCTTCTAGACAATATCCAAACTCAAATTCAATCCCCTTTACAATTATTATCACACTATTTCATAGAATAGTGAGTACTACTAAAACTACCATCTGGACCGTCAATCCATTCCCCGACTAGTCCTAGCTATATTCTCATCTGAAGAGAACAATGAAAGAAAAGGGTGAGCTCAACTAGCCCAGTAAGAAATATTATGACTACGATAATGCAGAATAAATTATCGTTAGCCTTCAACAGTATAAAAACTGATAAATACAATAGACAACAAGTTTTAGATCAATAACTGTAGCGAAATAAGTAATCCATTAGAAGAGTCAAGTAGAGCATGATATCTACTATCTTCTATGATTTAAAAATTTGTCATCAATTTTATCGCTGAGACTCAGCTTAATAAATAATCCACATCACTGAATTATCCATGCACTACGAGCTAAGGATATTCATTAGTATCACAACCACGAATTATCTATACACTACGGGCTAAGGATATTTGTGTTTTCACCAATGGTCATGACCATGCCAAACAACAATTCATCTTTGCACCCTTGCCCGAAGAGAATGCATGGTTATGATCATACCAACATATGTCCATCAATGCACTATGGGCCAATGAGGACTTTTATCACATCATTAGTTACATTACGAGTCATAATCATACCAATCAACAGTTTATCTATGCACTACAGCCAAAGATGACTTTCATCACAATATAAGCATGAGGATTATGACAATAATATAAGAATTCAATTAAATGAAAACAAGGATAAATTTTAAAGATTTATAATTTAATTTATCCAGAATTCAATAATATCCAAATTTTCAACATGATACTGCTTTGTGGAGTAAAATTCAAGAATAATATTATATAGAAAATGATTTAGACAGAAAAAAATCAAATTTTGTCATGAATAGTACCCCAGGTGAATAGTACCTAAGTAAATAGTACCTTGTAAATAGTACTTTGTGAATAATACTTCGAAAATAGTATTTTGTGAATAGTACCCTATGAATAGTATCCCATGAATAGTACTTTGTGAATAATACCTCATAAATAGTACTTTATGAATAGTACCCCATGAATAGTACTTCGACATAAAAAGCTTAAAATTTAATAAGAATGTTCAGAAAATATCCTTGTGAACGATACTAGATGAAGCGCAAATTTCAAGGATATTCTACTAATTTTACGGAGTATAGAATCAATACTTTGACAAAATAAGTGTAGAATTAGGAACACAAAATGAAATAATATTACTTACATACAACAGAGTATGGAAGAAAATATTATTTCATACGATTATTGAAAAAAAATAATATCCCTTCTGAATATTGAACAAAAATAATATTCTTTACGAATATTTAACGAAAATAAAATTTCTTACGAATACAAAAAATAATATCGTAAGCGAATATTAAATAAATAATACCCATTATCTTAGTAGAAGACTGGATACTAAAATAGTGAAGTAGCAGAATACTCTTCTTCCTTTCTATATCTTTTCCCTATATAATTGCTCTTGTGAGTCTTACTGAATTGGTGAGAATGAAAGAAGAATGAGCTTCTATTTATAGGAAAACATAGTTTCAATAATTGCACGATTAAGGGCTCAAATTTTTACAGTATAACACCTTCATCTATACCTCCATTTTTAATTTAGTCAGTAGTTTGCATGTGAACTAATAGCAATTAATTGCTCATTTATCCAATTAATTTCCCGTTTGGTCATTTTAACATCCAGAACTCAATTATTATCGAAATAAATATCGATTTTCACTAACATTAATAATTCCAACACAATGGAAATATTTTTTTATCAATAATTTCATCTTTAATCAACACGAACTTATTCATCATTAATATTATAACTCACAATATTTAACAACCAGATCATTCCAGGGAAAAAGGGGGCTTTCTGATAAGGATTTCTCCCTATTGGCAGGCAATTAGGTGACCAAACCACTTTCCTCGACAGAACTTTCTAGACCTCATCAATAATGCAAATAATAATATGAATAACTCTGTCATCTCAATTATTGATTTAATAATATAAAATATTGTGCAGATGATACTATGACAATAATTGAATCAATAATATGAGAGATATTATGCAGCAATTACTGTAGCAATAATTGAATAAAACTGAGTGACTTCTCACGTAAGCATCAATAATCAAAGATACTATACAATACTGTGTGTTACTATGCAACCATGTGTATTACTGTACTTTTACCACTGGGTATTTCAACAGTGTAACGATAAACTTTCGCCGTTATTTTTATAAAAAGATATTTCTGTCGTTTTCTAACTCCGACGGTAATTCTATTGTGGGGTCCACCAATGATTGTGTCGTCATACGAATATTCCCTGTTAAAATGAATATTCTCCGACACAATGAATATTTTATGACAACTTGCTTACTTTGCAAAAAAATTTCACATATCACAATTAACTTTAACCTTTTATCAATTTAACCATTTACTAAATAAAATAATAATTATAAGAAAATTTAATACTTTAATTTCATAAAATTCGGGGTCTTACAATCTCCCCTCCTTATAAAATTTCACCCTCGAAATTTACGTACGTACCTGGTATGTCGAAGAGGTGAGGATACCTCATCAGATTCTAACTCTTGAGGTATAACCTTTGAGCATAGAATATATTTCTTCTTATCCAAGATTTTATTAGGTATATCCTCATATTCTAAATCTTCCACTATCTCATTCAGTTCTAATTCAATAATGTGGTTCGGGTTATCCACATATTTACGTAACATTGATACGTGAAAGACATTATGAACACGTGACATACTTAGCTATAAGGCGAGTCTATAGGCCATAGTTCCAACTCGATCGAGGATTTCAAATGAGCCAATTAAATCGAGGGTTGAGATTTCCTCTCTTCATCGATTATTGCTTATAGAATAATGCCTTCTTGCACCTTCTTCTTCATATTCATCAGCTCCAGTTCTGTAGCTTGAGCAACATTAAATTTATAGATTAAAGTCGGTTCTACTCGTATATTCGCTATCTTCGCACAGGTTCTTGGAGTCTCTAACTCTATTTTCATCTTTTGTAAGTCATACAAAATGGTTCTTTGTGTTAATAATGTCGCACTCGTAACCGAATACGATCTTCTACTTAACACGTCTGCTACCACGTTCACTTATTTCATGATGGTATTGAATGGTATTATCGTAATCTTTCAACAACTCGAGCCAACGTCTTTATCGCATGATACGTTCATTTTAGTTGAAGAAATATTTGAGGTTTTGTACTGGGGTCAATACGAAATTTGATTTTACGCTCTAGGGGTAGGCCAAGAAGTCTTCAAGAATATGTCAGAAAATTTATTAACGATAAAAATATCATTCAAAACTGTGACTCTCATCCAAGACTTGGATAGCACGTCACATTGATACCTATCAACTTGCCACGGTTGTTTATGGCGTCCCCTACGGAAAGTCTGGCTTCAGAGTATTCCAAGACTTGGAAGTCATCAGTGAAAGGCTCGGGGATTTTTACTTATGGCTTAATATGACAGTGATTGACTTTAGTGGTTTGGTTGCTTGAATTCGCATAACTAGTTGGTTAGGAATATGAAAACTAACAACTTTACGAAAATAATCAATTTTAGCATGGTGAGTAGTTAACCAGTCGATTCCTAAAATCACATCAAAGGCAAGTATTTTCAAAGAGATAAGATCGACATGTAACGTGAGGGTATCGATTTGAATAAACCAAGATTTATAAACAGTGGATGTAAAGAAAGTTTTTCCTAACGGAGTTTCAACAGATACATCAAAGTCTAATTTCTCAAGAGTCAAGTTCAAACGTTAAACACAACTAGGTGAAATAAAAGAGTAGGTAGAACCGGTATCGAATAAGTTATAGACTTCGCAAGAGTTTATGATTAACTTACCCGTGATAACTTCGTTCGGGTTTCTCGACAAACGCTCTCACTTAAACTACCGACTTTGACTTGTATGGGACATCCTTTTGGCGTCACCATCCCAGTTGGACTTGACTTCACTAAATGACAAAATCGAGCTAGGTGATCTTCTCTTTTTCAATTGAAATACGCTTTGGGTTGTTGCGTACAATTTGGACAGATGTGTCCCTTATGTCCGCATTTGAAATATACGACCGGTGGTCGTTCTTCTTCCTTTGAAATAGGTGCTGGTGCTACTGCCGACGGCTTTTCGGGTCGAGCGGGGGTAACAGGAGAATAGAACGGTAGTCTATAGCTGTTGAGGTTCTCCCTAAATAGTATGAAAATAATTTTATTGAGAACTTTAGATAAGTGTGTCGTATTATATACGTCATTTGATATTTAATTTTGGTGAACCGAATAGGGTGAGGTGAACCCAACTTTGGAAGGGTGTTTTGTCACTATCATACAAGGTGTCTAATGACATACAACCTCGTGTTATCATAAGACAGGGTTGTGCACGTCCACTTACTGAGTATATCTACGAGCACTACCTATATAATCTTGGAGTTTATTTGAAATATAATTCTCACTTGGAGACAACGGAGATAATTATATGTCAAGAGAAGACTCACCATTGGAAAGAAGATGATAGCAATCTTCTTGTTTTCCTTTGGGGACTATTGGGTCAACCAAGAATAATTCTGTGGACATATGATATCTATCATAATATAGACGCATGGCCTCCCATGTACAAATGTTTCCTTGAGTATTTTCCAAAGATTTTAATTTCTAAAACAGTTATTGATTGTACCTTTATGTAAAGTACCATTGTAAGGTGTTGTGGTCGAGGCACCATGAGAGTTACATATATTTGTATTAAAACTCACAGTTTAACTGTGGTCGTATTCTGCACGACAGTTCAACAGTTGTATAAATGAAGTTGTATTTGATTTTTATAGTATGATATCTGGCGACTCAGAATAGGTCGTGTGGACCTATTTTGGGGGCGTCACATATCACCTTTATTATAATTCACAATATTAATCGACCAGGTCGTTCCCAAGAAAGAGGGGGCTTTCTAATAAGGATTTCTCCCTATTAGCGCGCAATTAGGAGACCAAACCTCTCCTTGACAGAACTTCTAGACATCGTTAATATTGTAAATAATAATATTAATAACTTCGTCGTCTCAATTATTGATTTAATAATATATAAAATATTAAAAATAATTGAATCAAATAACGTGAGATACTATGCAGCAATTACTATAGCAATAATTGAACAAAACTGAGTGACTTCTCACGTAAGCATCAATAATCAATACCGTGTGCTACTATGTAACCACGCGTATTACTGTACTTTTATTACCGAGTAGTTCAACAGTTTTAATGATAAAACTTTCTCCGTTATTTTCATAAAAATATTTTTGTCGTTTTCTCAATCCAACAATAATTCCGTTGTGGGGTCCACCAATGATTGTACCGTCGTACAGATATTCCCCGATAAAAAGAATATTACCCGACCAATCGAATATTATACAACAACTTGCATACTTTTCAAAATTTATAAATATTACCCACAACTATAACATTATCTCAAATCCACACCATAATTTTGAAAAAAAAATATTTCGAGAAAATTAAATCTTTATTCGTAAAATTTGGGATTTTACAATCTCCCCTCCTTATGAAATTTCTCATTCGAAATTTACGTACGTACCTGGTATGTCGAACAGATGAGGACATTTTGTCAGATTCTAACTTCTGAGGTATAACCTTTGAGCGTAGAATATATTCCTTCTTATCCAAGATTTTCATAGATATTTCCTCATACGTTAAATCTTCTTCTATCTCGTTCGGTTCTAAATCAATAATGTGGTTCGGGTCGTCCACATATTTACGTAACATCGGTACGAGATAAACGTTATGAACACGCAACATATTTAGCGGTAAAATGAGCCTATAGGCTACAGTTCCTACTCGATCGAGGATTTCAAATGGGCCCATTAAATCGAGGGTTGAGATTTCCCCTCTTCAATAACTCTTGCTTTTAAAATAATATCCTCTTGAACCTTCTTCTTCGTATTCATCAGCTCCGGCTCTGTAGCTTTAGCAGCTTTAACATTATCGACTAAAGTCGGTTCTAACCATATATTCGTTATCTTCACGTAGGTTCGTATATTCGCACTCGTAAATGCATACGATTTTCTACTCAACGCATCGGCTACCACACTCTATCTTCCACAATGATATTGAATGGTATGATCGTAATCTTGAACAGCTCAAGCCAATGTCTTTGGCGCATGTTACGTTCATTTTAGTTGAAGAAATATTTGAGGTTTTTAGAAATGGGTTTTGTACTGGGGTCAATACAAAATTAGATTTCACGCTCTAGGGGTAGGCTAGGAAGTCTTCAAGAATACGTCAAGAAATTTATTAACAATAAAAATATCATTCAAAACAGTGACCATCATCCAATACTTGAATAACATGTCACATTTATATCTATCAACTTGCCACCGTTATTCACGACGTCCCCTACTGATATTCTAGCTTCGGTGTATTCCAAGACTTGGAAGTCACCAGCGAAGGGCTCGGGGCTCTTTACTTATGGCTTGATATGACAATGATTGACTTTAGTGATTTGGTTGTTTGAATTCGCATAACAGGTTGGTTAGGAATATGAAGGCTAACAACCTTACGAATAACTTGATGAGTAGTTAACCAATCGATTCCTAAAATCACATCAAAGGTAAGTATTTTCAAAGAGATAAGATCGACAGGTAACGTGAAAGTGTCGATTTGAATCAAACAAGATTTATAAACAGTGGAGGTAACGAAGGTTTCTCCTAACGGAGTTTCAACAGATAAGTTAAAATCTAATTTCTCAGGAGTCAAATTTAAACGTTAAGCGCAAGCAAGAGAGATAAAAGAATAGGTAGAACTGGTATCAAATAAGGTATAGACTTCATAAACGTTTATGATTAACTTACTTGTAATAACTTCATTCGGGTTCCTCGACAAACGCTCTCACTTAAGCTACCGGCTTTGACTTGTCTGAGACATCCTTTGGCATAATTATCCCAGCTGGACTTGACTTCACTACACGACAAAATCGAGCTAGGTGACCTTCTCTTCCGCAATTGAAACACGCTTTGGATTGCTGCGTACAGTTTGGATGGATGTATCCCTCCTGTCCGCATTTGAAAAATACAATTGGTGGTCGTTCTCCTACCTTGAAAATGGGTGTCGGTGTTGCTATCTTTCCATCGTTGTTGAACATTCTCTTCTTGAATTTTTCACTCCTATTATCTTGGCCATGATTACCATCGAAGTGATTACCATTCTTGGCATGATAATTTCCCCCACGATGGTTATCATTGTTCCAATGGTCGTTGCCACGTACATGATTATTATCGTGTTGCTGGTTATTACCTTTTGATTGTACTGACTCATTATCGCGCTCCAATAACTGAGCCATATTCACAACATCTGAATATAAACAAAGTTTGTGAGAAATGAGGTATTGACGTATATCAGATTTCAAACCTCTTAGAAACATTCGCGTCATTGGTTCCTCATTATCGACCAAATGGGATGCAAACCGGGATAACTCCACAAATTTAGCCTCGTATTGCGACACGGTCATATTGTTTTGCTCCAACTTGATAAACTCCACCTCCTTCATGTGACGAATACTTTCGGGAAAGTACTTGTCGTTGAACAGCTCTTGGAACTTCTCCCAAGACATCTTGAGTGCGTCAGGCTGGGTACGTTTTACAGATTCCCACTAGTAATCTGCCTCTTCACGCTACATAAAGGTGGCAAAGGGAACCTTTTGCTCCTCGGAGCATTCCAAGACATCAAATATCTTGGTGATCTTCTTTAACTACTTCTCTACCTTAAGTGGTTCTGGCTTTCCCAAAAACTCCGGTGGTCCCAGCTCCTTGAACTGCTTAGCGGTGACCGACCGTGGGTTGCCATTATTTCCAACTATATTTTGAACAGGAGTCTCTCTTACCTGATGTTGCATGAATTTCATAAAGCCTCTGAACATCCCATCATTCATCATTTGATCGGTGTTGTTATTTACCTGAGGATTATTGTCTTTTTGTTGCACATTATCCTAGGTATTAATCGTTGGTGACTCAACGGTCTCATGTGCTTCATTCCTGATCTAAACATTTTCAGATGCCATTTCAAACACTGTCACAAAACAAGGGTTAATTAACATATCACATATTATCCTTATACTCTGACTGACCAATTAAATACCAAATAAACTTAGGTAGGTCATACTAGCGAAGGAATTCACTGTCTCTCCCCTCCTAGTTCTTGTCTCATATCTCAGCCAGGGATCATATCCCTAAGCTTTGATACCAACTATGATGCCCCCAAAATAGGTATACATCACCTATTCTGAGTCGCCAAATACATGGCACAGAATACAAATACAACCTTAAATATACATCATGAGCTGTGAGTTTTAATACAAATATTGTCTTCTAGATAGTCTTCAAACTCAAAATAAGTCCTCAATACATTTATTTTCACACTATTTCATAGAATAGTGAGGACTACTAATGCTGTGAGAGCCCCAAAATCTGGGTCCTAAATCACCACGGATCTGGTACAATCATTATATAACTATTTGTGGAAGATATAAACATAAATTGTTTATACAATACATAACACACTATTTCCCCAAGGTTGAGCAACCTTAACTTATCCACAATTCATAATTTGACTAACACATAACATTATTATCATACAATCACTACAAAAAATGGGGCTTCAGCAACAACCAATTTTTTTTGCTAAAGGTGCCAAATTTCATTGCAAAAGGGTTTTGGCAACGACTTTACTGTCGTTGCGTCTTTCGTTGCGCAATGAGTGTTGCTAATTGTTCCGCAACGAACGTTTTTTTTTGTTGCCAAAAGTAATACATTTTGCAAAAAAATTTGGCTTTCGTTCAGAGACATCGATCCTTTAGCAACAAAATGTATTGTTGTAAAATAATTAAAATTTCTTTGTTAAAAACCCCATTTCGTTGCAAAAGCCTGCTAATTAGCAACGAAATGAACTCTTTTTTTTGCAACGACAATGCATTTTCGTTGCAATTGACACCATTTTGCAACGACATTTTTTGTTGCAGTAAATTATGAAAATTGTTGCCTAAGCTTGCTTTCGTTACGGAATGTAAACTTTTTAGCAACGATTTTCGTTGCTGATTATATTATTTGGCAACGACATTATACTGAATCAGCAACGAAAATGTTTGTTGATGGTTATTTTTCAATAACAACGAAAGTCGTCGATTAGCAACGAAAGTTGTCGATTAGCAACGACATTATATGTTACCGTTTCTTTATATGTGCAACGAAAGTTGATATGATTTGCAACGATAAAAAATATTTCCTTTTATGTTAGTATTAGCAACAATATCCTCTCCATTGTTATTAGGTTAATTTTTCATTGCCAAATATTATATTTTTAATGCCATTAGCAACGAAAATTTGTTGCTAAATATATAAAAAATTGTTGCTATATTAAAACTTGTTCAATACTTTGGTAACGAATTATATGTTACCAAATCAAAATTTGACATTCTTTTAGTGTACCTGGTTGGCTCAATGTCCCCATAGCAAATAAAGACAAAAATACAAAACACTAAAATATTATTAGCTTAATAAAATCATTCACTACATAATCATTCATTATCTTTAGAATTAACCATCTAAAGCTACCACGGTTCTTCAATCAAAGTATATATCTACATATATAGAGAGAGAACACTTCATAATTTCGTCCATTGTCTTCCGTAAACGTAGCAAGAAAATTTGATACCCAGTTTTGTAAGGCATGTCGTAGAAGTAGTCTTCCTGCACATATTTAAAAATAATAGCAAAGTCAAAAAAATGAAGCAAATAGGTCACCAGAGACACTTAGTGCCAAAATCAATACACAAAAGACAATAGAGTTGCTGCGTGGTACTAATGTACACCGTATTGCTCATAAGTAGAAAAAGACAATAGACTTTCTACGTGGTACTAATGTACACTGTAAATTAAGAAACTTGTGTATATAAGCCAATGTAATTGAAAAGAATGATACATTCCCCGCCTATCAAATCTGCATAAATAATGACCTATGGAGGAAGTTGGACACAACAACCACAATAGAAATTAGGTTGATCATACCTTCTCAATAGGAAGGTTGAAAATTTTGCCACCAATAGTGAAGGCAACGCTAGGTATGGAAGAAATCTTGGCGCAGTCAACACCTGATTGTCCCATTGGGCTAGGAAGACCATCACAAAGCTGCAATTTTTTCAGAACTCTCATCAACATGAACCATAAAAAATTACTAACAAATAATAATCAATAAAGACTATTCAGCTCATTTACTCATTTTTCCTCCTATGTTTTGGTTGAAATAGAAGTATAATTGTATTAGGAGTATATAAAAAGACTTAAACAAGAAGGTTTATATATATAGTATACCTCATTGACATAGTTTAGAATACGATCTTGCGTCTGGTTTTGCCTAAGCTGATTTTGCATCCACACCACTGCCATTTCACAAGAAGAGCACATAGCATCACCAAATCCAGATAACCTGCCATTGCCTTCATCTACGACACTCTCAATGCCCATGCTGTATAAAAATTCATAGCATCAGTAGGTCAAATAAGGAAGAAAAGATTCATAATAATATCAGTATAGGGAGTCTTCTGTGTTAACATTAATATAACGATGTCAAGAATGTTGAGAAAGCAACTACGCAACCAATTGTAATCTGATGTAGCTAAGAGCCTGACCTAACACCACGAACTCCATCGAAGGTGCACAATCTTATTTGGGAGCATATCTTCTTTGGTTGTGCCTATTTTTATTGAGTTCAGTAGGAGAAATCAATACAGGCTTACCAAAATGTAGTACAAGTGATCTAGCTTAGAGTCCAAAATTTATATATATGTACTTATCATCTAAAAACCTCAAATTATAATCAGTAATAAAGCAATAGTTCATGCACCTTTGTTAAATAATGAAGAATATAATGCAGAATTGCTTTACAGCATTCAGAAACAATATAATGCAGCTCAACAAGGTAAATATGCATGTATTTGGTCAAAAGAAAAAAAAAGAAGAAAAGAAATAGGTAGTAGTGCAGAAATAAAAGCTGGTGTACTGTCAACAACCTGTAATGCGAGTAGGTTGGCTTCTTCTTCCAACAGTTGGGCTCTTTCTACAACTTAAGGTAGCAATACAAACTGCACAAAAATGCGAGTCAGACCGAGCAAACTACGCTAAACTTAAGACATTAGTAAACTTCATTATATACTGCGTAAAAATCTCCACCTTAATCTCAATAACACACTGAAATAGCTGAACGTTCATAAATTAGGAAGAAGAAATCACCTTTTCTAAGCAGTGATGGAACACGACCAGTAAAGGCACATGATTTTTTCTACAATTAGCTCAAGCTGCGGCAGAACTGGTTCCCTTGCAACTTTTGGATTCAAAAAGTACTGCCAGGTAAAGGAAATAAAGGAATAATAAATACGACCCACTAATCTGAGGTCCCCTCCATTTTACTAGTTGAAAAACAACCGGTCAGTCCCTTGAAAGTTTAGTTTCTTATGTTGCCCACATATTTGGGGCGTTTTAACTGTCACTTAACAAGCATTAACCAAATTTGTTTATCACATCTTTCATTTTCAACACATAATTTATATATTATTATTACCCTTTCTCACAAGGGAAGTGCTTTAAATTTATTTATGTGAAAATTAATTGATACAAGCAGTATAATTATCTTGACAGTTGACAAGTTAAGCATTTGCACATAATTATCATCCCAATCTAAGTTACCTACTAAGTGATGATTTATTAAAATATTTAATTGAATTTGCTGTAATAACATCCAAATGGTAGAAAATGATAGAAGATACCTCAGATTCTACAGAAGCCTTCACCCTTGCTCATTCTGTCGGCAATACTAGGGAACATGGTGGTCCCACCACTAAGTACAATGTTTTCATACAAGTCCTTCCTTACGTATCTCTAGAGTCCATAACAATACCTGTCCAACAATGTGACGCCCCTAAAATAGGTATACATCACATATTCTGAGTTCTCAAATACATGGTACAGAATTCAAATACAATCTTAAATATACAACAAGAGCTGTGAGTTTTAATACAGATATTGTCTTCTAGACAATATCCACTCTCAGAATAAGTCCTCATTACAATTATTATCACACTATTTCATAGAATAGTGAGGACTACTAATGCTATCATCTGAACTATCACTCTGTTCTCCGACTAGTCCATGGTACGTTCTCATTTCCTGAAGAGAACAATGAAAGCAAAAGGGTGAGCTCAACTAGCCCAGTAAGAAATATTATGACTAAGATAATGCAGAATAAATTATCATTAGTCTTCAACAATGTTAAATTGATAAAATATAATAGACATCAAATTTAACTGCAGCGGAACAAGAAATCCATTAAAAGAGTCAAGTAGAGAATAAATTCTACTATCTTTTATGATTTAAAAAGGTTTTTTATCACTTTTATCGCTGAGACTCAGCTTAATAAATAATCCACATCATCCTTGCACTACGACCAAGGATATTCATTAGTATCACAACCACAAATTATCCATGCACTACTGGCCAAGGATATTCGTGTATTCATCAATGGTCATGATCAACTGTCCATCAATACACTAAGGGCCAATGAGGACTTTTACCACATCATTTGTAACATTACGGTCATGACTATACCAAATAATCCCTGGTCATAATTATACCAAGTTCATCTATATACTACAGGTCACAGATGACTTTCAACATAATATAAACATGAGGATGATGACAATGATATAAGAATTCAATAAAACAAGTTCAAAAATTAATTTATCCAGGAACCAATAACGTCCAAATTGTCAACATGATACTGCTTTGTGTGGTAAAACTCTAGAATGTTCAGAAAAATATTTTCATGAAAAGATACTGGATGAAGCGCAAATATCAAGGATATTTCACTAATTTTATGGAATATAAAAGCCAAAAGTTTAACCAACTAAGTATAATAAAGAATGGAATAACAAAAGAAATCACCAGGCATGCGATAGACCGCACAGACAGGTTATTCCAACAGAATAATAAATAACGGAACCAATTCATGCTTAAATGCACAGACACGATATTCCAACAGAATAATAAATAACGAAACCAGGTCAGGCAAAATTAGCACCGACAGGATGTTCCAAAAAAATAATAAAGAATGAAATAACAGAAGAATTTTACCATGTATGCGGTGCTTCGCATAGACAAATTATTCCAACATAATAATAAAGAATGGAATAACATAAGAATTTCACCAAGTATAGGGTAGTCCGCGTATACAGGTTATTCCAACAGAATAATAAAGAATGGAATAACAGAAGTTCTCTTCATGAATACGAAAGAAATAATACCCCTTACTGTAAAAGAAGAGTATTCCGACTAGTAGGGCGATGATATTCTTTAAGAAAACTTGCACTATGCTCAAAGGTTCTTAAAACTCTAAAAAAATACGTTCATGATTATAAAAGAGAATTTTCTTAATTTCTGGAGTGATTTCAATTCTAACTAAGCATCCTATTTATAGGAAAATGGAAAGGACTGTTTGATCACGGGTTTGCCAGATGATAACTTCACGGATGAACTTTAACAATCACAGATGTTATACGCAAAAATCAAATTTGCAAATATCAAGTAAAAAAATAAAATATAATATATATATATATATATATATAAGCACATGGTGCTTTGAAAAATAATACCCCTCCGTGATAATTTTTGTAAGATTTCTCCCCCAGCCTTATTTGTCAACTTCTATTATCCTTAAATAATATGATCACTCCCTACCCCATACGTAATTCACATATGCCCACCAAATTTATCACCCACCACATCCATTATAATATAATATAATATAATATAATATATATATATATATATATATATATAATACTTATATATATATATATTTATACTGAATAACTTTCCACCGATTATTTTGAAAAATGATTAAATGGGAGGTCCAAATAATACGCCAAACTTCACAAAAATTACATCAATATTTTTAACAACATTGATCATCATTATTATAATTCACAATATTAATCGATCAGGTCATTCTCAGGAAAGAGGGGGCTTTCCAATAAAGATTTCTCCCTATTGGCGCGCAATTAGGTGACCAAACCTCTCATTGGCAGAACTTCTAGACATCGTTAATATTGTAAATAATAATATTAATAACTCTGTCATCTCAATTATTGATTTAATAATATATAAAATATCGACAATAATTGAATCAAATAAGGTCAGATACTATGCAATAATTACTGAAGCAATAATTGAACAAAACTGAGTGACTTCACACGTAAGCATCAATAATCAATACCGTGTGCTACTATGCAACCACGCGTATTCCTGTACTTTTAACCCGGGTGTTTCAACAGTTAACGGTAAAACTACCCCCGTTATTTTCGTAAAATATTTTTGTCGTTTTCTCAATCCGACAATAATTTCATTGTGGGGTCCACCAATGATTGTGCCGTCGTACGAATATTCCCTGTTAAAATAAATATTCCCCGACCAATCGAATATTATATAACAACTTGCGTACTTTGCAAAATTTATAAATATTACCCACAACTATAACATTATATCAAATTCATTCTATAATATTTAAAAATGATATTTATAAAAAATCATCTTTATTAAAAAAAGTTGGGGTCTTACAACTTCCCCTTCATATGAAATTTAACCCTCGAAATTAGGGTACATACCTGGTATGTCGAAGAGGTAAGGATACCTTGATTTCATTTCAAATTCTAACTCCTAGGTCATTTCCTCAACATCGTGGTTTCTCCATAAAACTTTGACTTGAGGTATAACCTTGGAGCGTAGAATATGTTCCTTCTTATCCAAGATTTGAACAGGAACCTCTTCATACATTAAATCTTCCGCTATTTCGTCCGGTTCTACCTCAATAATGCGGTTCGGGTCTTTCACGTATTTACGTAACATGGATATATGAAAAACGTTATGAACACGAGACATACTTAACGGTAAAGCGAGTCTATACGCCACAGTTCCTACTCGATCGAGGATTAAAAATGGACCAATGAATCGAGGATTAAGCTTTTCTCTCTTTCGAAACCTCGTAACTCCTTTCCATGGAGCAACACGTAACAACACATGATCTCCAATATCGAATTCCACGTCCTTTCGATGAAGATCAGCATAACTCTTTTGTCTATCTTGTGAGGCTTTTATACGTTGCCGGATCGTTTGAATCTTTTCTGTAGTCATACGTACGAACTCCGGTTTACAACAATGTTGCTTCACCCACCTCATCCCAGCATACTGGAGAATGACACTTTCTTCCATATAACGTTTCGAATGGAGCCATGTCAATACTTGCTTGATAACTGTTGTTGTAGGAAAACTCCACCAATGCTAAGAACTTGTCCCAAATTTGTGACGCCCACAAAATAGGTTTACACCACCCATTTTGAGTCGTTAATAACATGGTACAGAAACAACTACAACTTTATTAATACAACATAAAAACAGTGAGTTTAAATACAAATATTGTCTTCTAGACAATATCAACACTCAAATAAGTCCTCATTACAATTATTGATATATTATTTTACAAAAATGGTGAGGACTACTAAAATAACTTTCTAAGACCTTCATTCCATACCCCGACTAGTACTCGCTACATTCTCGCCTCCTGAGAAGAAAAAATTGAACAAAAAGGAAAAGGGTGAGCTTAACTAGCCTAGTAAAGAATATTATGACTAAGATAATATAGAACACATTATCGTTAGTCTTCAACAGAAAAAAATCCGATAAAATACAACAAATAACAAATTTCAGATCAATATTCGCAGCGAAAATAATAATTCATAGATGAGTTACGTAGAGAATGAAATCTACTATAATCTATGAATTTAAAAGTCCATCATCATTATTTTATCCCTATAACATCAATCAATAATCATCTTGAATCAAATATTCATCTTTGCACTACAGGCCAAAGATATTCATCAGTTGGTCATGTTCATCTCAACACCTGTTCATCTTTCCACTACGGGCCAAAGATATTCATCAGAAAATCATTAATATTTGCACTACAGGCCAAAGATATTTAGTAATATCATCATTTAGGACTGAGGATGATGAAAAATATTTTAAAGAAAACGAATCCAGTGAAACAAAAGAACAAATATTAAGGATTCATACTTTAAATAATCCGAGTTCAAAAATACTTCATAAATAATCATAGTAGAGTAAAATTCAAGAATGATCAAAATATGAATACAATCAAAGCTAGTATCCATAATAGATAATTTGGACAAAAAAATGAAAATTTAATTTTTCTGTGAATAGTGTCGTATTCGTGAATAGTACCGTATAAGTGAATGGTGTCGTATACGTGAATAGTAACCTCGACACTAAAAGACAAGAATTTCACAAGAAAAATACTATCAATATTCCGGCATAATGATATTGAAAGAAATAATATTATTTTTTAAAAATAATATCTCTTACCTCGAAAAGAATAGTACTTCTAGCTGAAATATCAGATATAAAGCTGAAGGAACTTGCACCGTATAGCAACACTCAAAGTATCAAAATATTCACAAGAATACGCTCGATAATATAGAGAGAGAGAGAAAACTTCAGTTTCTGGTGTGATTTTTAATTCTAACCTAAGCACTCTATTTATAGGAAATTGCTTAGAACACCAAAGCAGAAAATTTATTAAAATAATTTTATTTATTAAATATTCAAGCCCAACACCAAAGAATCTGAATTCAGCTCATTTACCACACATGTGGGATTGCAAAAAACATTTTTCTTAAAAAATAATAATTAAAACTTCAAAAATTAATTATTCTGGAACTTCGAAACTTTAATAATTAATAATAAATAGCCCTTTTATCAAAAAAATTCGAACCTTATGTCCTTTCCATAGAAGATTCTATTCTCTACAACTTTGCAAAAGAAAGTTTTTCCAAATTCCAAATAGAAATTGACCGAAATCCACAAACGAGCGATTTTACAGACTATAATCAAATTTCAGTCAAAAAATGAGGTCCACGAACATGTTTAACATGTTTTAAACAATTTTAGTAACCAAAATACTATTCCTCCTTATATACTCATATATCTCACATTCATTGTAAAAATATCATCAATATTATATTATTGAAATATAATAATATATTTAAATGAATTATTTATCAGAAAAGATAAAATATTAATTTTTCAAAAATTGTCACTTTAAAATTTTCTCCATCTATATCCACATAAAATAAATATTTTCCTTATCATATATATCAATAATTAATTATTCACAAATAATATTACAGAATCACAATACTGGCGACCATATCGTTCTCGTGAAAGAGTGGGCTTTCCAATAAGAATTTCTCCTTACTGGCGCGCAATTAGATGACCAAACCTCTCCTTAGATAAAACTTTTTAGACATTGCCAATAATGTTATCTAATAATATTATTCACATAATATGAATTATTAATCTGATAAAGGAAAATACTATGTAATGACAATTATTGAAACAACAATAATATAAAATATTAACGTAGCAATTATTGAATCAATAAAATAAAATATTGAACAGAAATTACTGTAATAATTATTGAGTAGTGCATTCTTACGTAAGAATCAATAATTGGTGCAATATTGTGTGCTACTGTGTTTTAACCACCGAGTATTCCAACAGTATTAACGGTAACAACTACGCCGTTATTTATAAACAACTTATATTTGTCGTTTTCCTTCATCCAATCGCTTTCTGTTATTGGGCCCATACAAGGCTGCGCCGTCGTATGAATATTTCCCGACAGTAAGAATATTCCACGACCAAACGAGTATTCTCCTATAAAAATGAATATTTTATAACCACTTGCTTATTTGAAATATTTACGTATTTTACCCATAACTAATCACATTAATCAAATCAACCCTTACTATTTCAAAATAATAAATAGAGGAAATTCGATTTCATTTAATAATAAGTTGGGGTCTTACAACCTCCCATCCTTATGAAATTTCGTCCTTGAAATTGATGTACGTACCTAGTGTTTCGAAAAGGTGAGGATACCTCTCTTTCATTTTTGTTTCCAACTCCCAGGTCATTTCCTCAATAGCATGGTTCCTCCACAAAACTTTGACTTGTGGTATGACCTTTATACGTAAGGCATGCTCCTTCCTATCCAAGATCTTGACAGGTACTTCTTCGTACGTTAAGTCTTTGGCTATCTCATCCGGTTCTAAATCAATAATGTGATTCTGGTCCTTCACATATTTACGAAGCACAGATATATGAAAAACATTATGAACGCGAGATATACTTGGAGGTAACGCGAGTCTATAGGCTACATTTCCTACTCGGTTAAGAATCTGAAATGGACTAATAAATCGTTGATTGAGCTTTCATCTCTTCCCGAATCTTGTAACTCCCTTCCATGGGGCAACACACAACAATACATGATCCCCAATACTAATTTCCACGTCCTTTCGATGAAGATCCGCATAACTCTTTTGTCGATCTTGTGCCACTTTTATATGTTATCGAATCATTTGGATCTTTTCTGTAGTAATGCGTACCAACTCTGGTCCCAACAATGTTGCTTCACCCACCTCATCCCAATATACTGGAGAGCGACACTTTCTTCCATACAATGCTTCGAATGGAGCTACCCCTATAGTTGCCTGATAACTGTTGTTGTAGGAGAATTCCACCAATGGTAAATACGTATCCCAACTCCCTTTGAAGTCTAGGACATAGACTCTTAATAGATCTTCAAGAGTTTGAATAGTCCTCTCTGATTATTCGTCCGTTTGAGGATGGTATGTTGAACTAAATCGTAAATCCATGCCCATCACTTTTTGCAAACTAACCCAAAATCGTGAAGTGAATCTTGGGTCACGATCCGAAACCATGGATATTGGCATGCCATGCAATCTCACAATCTCATTTACATACATATGAGCAAGATATTCAAGGGAATAAGTCTCCCGTATCGGCAAGAAATGAGCAGACTTAGTTAATCTATCAACAATAACCCAAAGAGTATTTTTACCTTGAGAAACCGTGGGAAGACCAGTAACAAAATCCATGGTAATGTGTTCCCACTTCCATTTCAAAATCTCAAGTGGTTGCAACGGACCCTTAGGTACTTGATGCTCCGCCTTTACACGTTGATAAGTTAAACACCTCGAGATAAACTTTACAATCTCTCTCTTCATATTATTCCACCAAAATGCATGTCGAAGATCACGATACATTTTGGTACTTCCAGGATGGATTACAAACGGTGTATTATGTGCCTCCGTCATGATCTTGTACTTTAAATCAGAATCATTAGGAACACAAAGTCTGGAGTGGACTCTAAGTATTCCTTCTTCATCAATTCTTGCTTCTAGAATAACACCTTCTTGTACTTTTTTCTTCATATGCATTAGCTCCAGGTCTGTGGCTTGAGCAACTTTAACTTTATCGATTAAAGTTGGTTCTATGCATATACTTGACATCATCGCACTCGTTCCTGCATATGATCATCTACTCAACGTGTCAACTGCCACGTTTGCTTTTCCAGGATGGTATTAAATGGTGTGGTCATAATCTTTTAACAGCTCGAGCCAACGTCGTTACCGCATGTTGAGTTCCTTTTGGGTGAAGAAATATTTGAGGCTTTTATGGTCTGAATATATCTCCACTTTCTCCCCATATAGATAGTGCCTCCAGATCTTTAGCACGAAAACGACTGCTGCCAACTCTAGATCATGAGTAGGATAATTCCTCTCATATTCTTTAAGTTGTCGCGATTCATAGGCTTTGACTTTCCCATGTTGCATGAGAACACATCCTAACCCTTTGCTTGAAGCATCGCTGTAGATAACAAATCCATCCAAACCAGATGGTATTGTCAGAACAGGTGCCAAAATGAGTCTCCTCTTAAGCTCTGGAAAACTCTTATCGCATTCCTCGCTCCATACGAATTTTATATCCTTCCGAGTCAGTTGAGTTAATGGGGTAACGATTTGAGAAAATCCTTCCACGAATCTCCGATAATAACCAGCTAAGCCGAGAAAGCTACGTACTTCGGTCACTGACTTTGGTTGCTCCCAACTTTGTATTGCTTCAATCTTCATCGGGTCGACAGATACTCCATGTTTTGACACCACGCGCCCAAGGAATGCTACTTCCTCAAGCCAGAACTCGCATTTCTTCAACTTGGCATATAACTTGTTTTCACGAAGCCTTTGGAGTACCAGCTTCAAATGGTGCTCATGATCTTCGCAGCTTTTAGAATATATGAGGATGTCATCAATGAAGACAACAACTAACTGATCTAAATATTCCTTGAATATTCGGTTCATCATATCCATGAAAGTCGCAGGAGCATTAGTCAATCCAAAAGACATGACTAAGAATTCATAATGCCCATACCAAGTTCTGAAGGCAGTCTTTGGAATATCCTCAGTTCTAATCTTCAGCTGATGATATCCAGAACGAAGATCGATCTTTGAAAAGAATTGTGCTCCTTACAACTGGTCAAACAGGTCATCAATACGAGGTAGCGGATACCTATTCTTGATAGTGACATGGTTCAATTCTCGGTAGTCAATACAAAGTCGCATACTCTCGTCTTTTTTCTTTACAAATAAAACAGGAGCACCCCAAGGAGATGTACTAGGACGAATGAAACCGATATCCAACAACTCCTGTAGTTGGACCTTTAATTCCCGTGATCACCTCGTTTGGGTTTCTCGCATTTTGACCAGTCACGACAAACGCTCTTCCAGGAACCGTTGACTTTGACTTTTCTAGAACAGTCTTTTGAGCCACCATCCCCACTGGACTTGGTTTTGCTACCGTACAATCTCGAGCGATATGTCCTTCCTTTTCATAATTATAGCATACCTTGAACTGTTGTGGACAGTTTGGGCTGATATGTCCCTCTTTCCGCATTTATAGCATACGACCGGTGGTCGTTCTCCTCCCTTAGAACCAGTTGCTGCTGGTGCTGACATCTTCACATTATCATTGTTGAATCTCCTCTTTTTCAAATCTCCCCCCGACTCGCTTCTTCTATTTTCATGGCCATGATTATTACCAGAGTGGTTACCATTTTTGTCCGTATTTTTCTTTCTCCGCTGGTTATCATTGTTCTAATGATTGCTGTCACCGGTATAATCCTGGTTGTGGTTCCTCGGTTGAACGTACTCGTTATCTCGCTCTAACAATTGAGCCCTGTTGACAACATCTGAATAGAGAGAAAATTTATGAGAAATGAGATATTGACGTATGCCGGGTTTCAAACCTCTCAGAAACATTAGCGTCATACGTTCCTCATTCTCCACCAAATGAGGTGCAAACCTGGATAACTTTGCAAACTTCGCCTCGTACTGGGACACCGTCATATTATTTTGTTCCAATATAATAAACTCCAATTCCTTCATATGAAGAATACGGAATATAAAGGTGAGTGCGGCTGGATGGGTACGCTTCATAGATTCCCACCAGTAATCTGCCTCATTACGGAATATAAAAGTGGCGAATGGAACCTTTTGTTCCTCCGTGCATCCCAAGACATTGAATATCTTGGTAATTTATTTGACCCGTGTTTCTGCTTTAATCGGATCCGGCTTTCCCCAGAATTTTAGTGGTCCCAACTCTTTGAACTGCTTGGATGTGACAAACCGTGCGCTGTTATCATTTCCACCTGTATTTTGTGCATGAGTCTCCCTCGTCTGATTTTGCATGAACTGCAAAAAACTTCTAAACATTTCGTCGTTCATCGTCTGATCAGTGGTTTTGTTTACAGGAGGAACATTATCAGCCTGTTACACGTTCTCCTCATTGGTGAGTAAAGGAGTCTCCACGGTCTCATTTACTCCACTGTTAACATTCTCAGTCGACATTCTCAAATACTGCCATAAAACAAGGGTTAATTAAAGAAATCAACATATCACATAATATCTCTATATACTGACCAACCAACAAATAAGCTTAGGTAGGACACACTAGTGAAGGATTTACTCATCTCTCCCCTCCTAGTTCTATTCCCCGATCTCCGCCAGAGATCATATCCCTAAGCTCTGTTACCAACTGTGACGCCCCCAAAATAGGTATACATCACCCATTTTTAGTAGTCAATAATATGGTACAAAAACAACTACACCTTTATTAATACAACATAAAAACTGTGATTTTAAATACAAATATTGTCTTCTAGATAATATCAACACTCAAATAAGTCCTCATTATAATTATTGATATATTATTTTACAAAAATGGAGAGGACTACTAAAACCACTTTCTAAGACCTTCATTCCATACCCCGACTAGTACTCGCTACATTCTCGCCTCCTGAGAAGAAAAAATGGAACAAAAAGGAAAAGGGTGAGCTCAACTAGCCTAGTAAAGAATATTATGACTAAGATAATATAGAACAAATTATCGTTAGTCTTCAACAGGAAAAAATCTGATAAAATACAATAGACAACAAATTTCAGATCAATATTCGCAGCGAAAATAATAATTCATAGATGAGTTACGTAGAGAATGAAATCTACTATAATCTATGAATTTAAAAGTCCATCATCATTATTTTATCCCTATAACATCAATCAATAATCATCTTGAATCAAATATTCATCTTTGCACTACAGGCCAAAGATATTCATCAGTTGGTCATGTTCATCTCAACACCTGTTCATCTTTGTACTACTGCAGGCCAAAGATATTCAGTAATATCATCATTTAGGACTGAGGATGATGAAAAATATTTTAAAGAAAACGAATCCAGTGAAACAAAAGAACAAATATTAAGGATTCGTACTTTAAATAATCCAAGTTCAAAAATACTTCATAAATAATCATAGTGGAGAAAAATTCAAGAATGATAAAAATATGGATACAATCAAAGCTAGTATCCATAATAGATATTTTGGACAAAAAAACAAAAAAATAATTTTTCTATGAATAGTACTGTATACGTGAATGATGCCGTATACGTGAATAATAACCCCGACACTAAAAGACAAGAATTTCACAAGAAAAATACTATTAATATTCCGGCATAATGATATTGAAAGAAATAATATTATTTTTTTAAAAATAATATCTCTTACCTCGAAAATAATTGTACTTCTGGCTGGAATATCAGATATAACGCTGAAGGAACTTGCACCGTATAGCAACACTTAAAGTATCAAAATATTCACAAGAATACGGTCGATAATATAGAGAGAAAACTTCAGTTTTTGGTTTGATTTTCAATTCTAACCTAAGCACCATATTTATATTAAATTGCTTAGAACACCAAAGCAGAAAATTTATTAAAATAATTTTATTTATTAAATATTCAAGCCCACCACCAAAGAATATGAATTTAGCTCAATTACCACACATGTGGGATTGCAAAAATACATTTTTCTTAAAAAATAATAATTAAAACTTCCAAAATTAATTATTCCGGAACTTCGAAACTTCAATAATTAATAATAAATAGCCCTTTTATCAGAAAAATTTGAACTTTATGTCCTCTCAATAGGAAATTCCATTCTCTACAACTTTGAAGAAGAAAGTTTTTTCAAATTCCAAACAGAAATTGACCGAAATCCATAAACGGACGATTTTACAGGCTATAATCAAATTTTAGTCAAGAAATGGGATCCACGAACATGGTTAACATGTTTTAAACAATTTTAGTAACAAAAATACTCCTCCTCCTCATATACTCATATATCCCTAATTCATTGTAAAAATATCATCATTATTATAATATTAAAATATAATAATATATTTAAATAAATTATTTATCAGAAAAGATAAAATATCAATTTTTCAACAATTGTCACTTTAAAATTTTCTCCATCTATATCCACATAAAATGAATATTTTCCTTATCATATATATCAATAATTAATTATTCACAAATAATATTACAGAATCACAATACTAGCAACCAGGCCGTTCCCAAGAAAGAGGGGGCTTTCCAATAAGGATTTCTCCTTACCGGCGCGCAATTAGGTGACCAAACTTCTCCTTAAACAGAACTTTCTAGACATTGCCATCTAATAATATTATTCAAATAATATGAATTATTAATCTGATAAAGGAAAATACTGTGTAATGATAATTATTGAAATAATAATAATATAAAATATCAACATAGCAATTATTGAATCAATAAAATAAAATATTGAACAGTAATTACTGTAACAATTATTGAGTAGTGCCTTCTTACGTAAGAATCAATAATTGGTGCAATACCGTGTGCTACTATGTTTTAACCACCAGGTATTCCAACAGTATTACCGGTAACAACTACGCCGTTATTTATAAACAACTTAAATTTGTCGTTTTCTTTCGTCCAATCGCTTTCCATTATGGGGCCAACACAAGGCTGCGCCGTCGTACGAATATTCCTTGACAGTAATAATATTCCACGACCAAATGAATATTCTCCTATAAAAATGAATATTTTATAACCACTTGCTTATTTGAAATATTTGCGCATTTTACCCATAACTAACCACATTAATCAAATCAACCCTTACTATTTCAAGATATTAAATAGAGGAAATTCGATTTCATTTAATAATAAGTTGGGGTCTTACAAACTTCCCTTGAAGTCAAGGACATAGAGTCTTAATAAATCTTCAAGAGTTTGAATAGTCCTCTCTAATTGTCCGTCCATCTGAGGATGATATGCCGAACTAAATCATAAATCCGTGCCCATAGCTTTTTGCAAACTAACACAAAATCGTGAAGTGAATCTTTGGTCTCGATAAAAAACTATGGATACTGGAATACCATGCAATCTTACAAACTCGTTTATGTACATACGAGCAAGACGTTCAAGTGTATAAGTTTCTCGTATAGGTAAGAAATGAGCAGACTTGGTCAATCTATCAACAAGGACCCAAATTACATCTATGCCTTGAGAAACCTTGGGAAGACCAGTAACGAAATTCATGGTAATGTGCTCCCACTTCCATTCTAGAATTTCAAGTGGTTGCAATGGACCTTTTGGTACTTGATGCTCTCCTTTGACTCATTGACAAGTTAGACACCTTGAGATAAACATCGTTATCTCTCTCTTCATATTGCTCCACCAAAATGTATGACGAAGATCACGATACATTTTGGTACTTCCAGGATGGATTGCAAAAGGTGTGTTGTGCGCCTCCATCATGATTTTATACTTTAACTCAGGGTCGTTAGGAACACAAAGTCTGGAGTTGACTCGAAGTATTCCTTCTTCATCAATTCTTGCTTCCGGCATAGCACCTTCTTGCACTTTCTTCCTCATACGCATCATCTCCAGGTCTGTAATTTGAGCAGCTTTAACTTTATCAATTAAAGTTGGTTATACTCGTATATTTGCCATCATCACGTGGGTCCCTAGAGTCTTTAACTCTATCTCTATCCTTTGCAAGTCACACAAAATGGGCCTTTGCATTGACAATATCGCACTCGTATCCGCATATGATCTTCTACTCAATGCGTTAGCTACCACGTTCACTTTTCCAAGATGGTATTGGACAGTGTGATCATAATCTTTCAACAGTTCAAGCCAACGTCGTTGTCGCATGTTGAGTTCCTTTTGAGTGAAGAAATATTGAAGGCTTTTATAATCCATATAGATCTCCACCTTCTCTCCATACAGGTAATGCCTCCAGATCTTTAGTGCGAAGACAATAGCTGCCAACTCTAGATCATGAGTAGGATAATTCCTCTCATATTCTTTGAGTTGTTGAGAGGCATAGGCTATGACTTTTCCATTTTGCATGAGAACACATCTTAACCCTTTGCCTGAAGCATCACTGTAGATGACAAATCCCTACGAGCCAGATGGTATTGTCAGAACAGGTGCTGAAATGAGTCTTCTCTTGAGTTCTTGAAAACTCTTCTCGCATTCCTCACTCCAACCGAATTTTGTATTTTTCCGAGTCAGCTGAGTTAAGGGAGTAGCGATTCGAGAAAACCCTTCTACGAATCTCCGATAATAACCAGTTAAGCCGAGAAAGCTACGTACTTCGGTCACTGATTTAAGTTGTTCCCAGCTTTGAATAGCTTCAATCTTTGTCGGGTCAACAGATATTCCATGACTTGATACCATGTGCCCAAGGATTTCTACTTCCTCAAGCCAGAACTCGTATTTCTTCAATTTGGAATAAATCTTATTTTCACAAAGCTTTTGGAGTATCAGCCTCAAGTGTTGTTCATGATCTTTACGGCTTTTGGAATATATTAGGATGTCATCAATAAAGACGACCACAAAGTGATCCAAATATTCCTTGAATACTCAGTTCATCATATCCATGAAGGCAGCAGGAGCATTAGTCAATCTAAAAGACATGACTGTGAATTCATAATGCCCGTATTGAGTTCTGAAAGCCGTCTTTGAAATGTCATCGGTTCTAATCTTCAATTGGTGATATCCGAAACTAAGATCAATCTTTGAAAAGAATTTAGCCCCTTGCAACTGGTCAAACATGTCATCAATATGTGGCAATGGGTACCTATTTTAGATGGTGACATGATTCAACTCCCGATAATCAATACAAAGTCGAGTACTCCCATCTTTTTTCTTCACGAATAGAATAGGAGCACCCCAAGGAGACGTACTAGGACGAATGTAATTGATGTCTAACAATTCCTGTAGTTGGGTCTTTAACTCCTGAAGTTCAATAGGAGCCATTCGATATGGGGCTTTGGAAATAGGTTTTGTACCGGTTTCAAGGTTGATACAAAATTCAATTTCACGCTCTGGGGTTGGCCAGGAAGTTCTTCAGGGAATACGTCAGGAAATTCATTAACAATAGAAATATCATTCAAAACTGACGTATTTTTGTTTAGATCCATGACATGAGCTAAGAAAGCTTGACATCCATTTTTCAATAAACGAATAGCTTTATGGCTTGAGATGACAATGATTGATTTTTATGGTTTGGTTGCTTGAATTCGCATAATAGGTTGGTTAGGAATATGAAAGCTAACAACCTTACGAAAATAATCAATTTTTGCATGATGAGTAGATAACCAATCAATCCCTAGAATTACGTCAAATGCAAGTATTTTCAATGAAAAAAGATCGACAAGTAATGTGAGGGTACTGATTTGAACCAAATAAGACTTATAAACAGTGGATATAATGAAGGTTTCTCCCAATGAAGTTTCAACAGATAAGTCAAAGTCTAATTTCTACGGAGTCAAATTTAAACGTTGAGCGCAAGTAGGAGAAATAAAAGAATGGGTAGAACCGATATCAAATAAGGTATATACTTCGCTAGAGTTTGTGATAAGCTTACCCGTGATGAACTCATTTGGGTTCCTTGCTTTCTGGGAGGTCACGACAAACGCTCTCCCTTGAACTACCGATTTTGTCTTGTCTGGGACGGCCTTTGATGCCTTCATCCCAGCTGGACTTGTCTTCGGTGCACGATAAAATTGGGCCAGGTGACCTTTTCTTCCACAATTATAACATTCTTTGGATGGCATCACGCAGTTTGGACTGATGTGTCCCTCCCCTCCACATTTGAAACATATGATAGGTGGTCGTTCTCCTTCCTTAATGACGGGTGCTGATGATGACGTCTTTCCATCATTGTTGAATCTCCTCTTCTTGAAATGTCCACTCTTATTATTTTGACCATGATTACCGTCGAAGTGGTTACCATTTCTGGCATGTTGATTCCCTCCACGCTTATTATCACCGCTTCGATGACTGTTATCACTGGTATTATCATTTTGTCGGCTGCTCTCTTTTGGTCGGGTTGACTCATTATCGCGCTCCAATAACTGAGCCCTATTAACAACATCTGAATACAAACATAGTTTATGAGAGATAAGATATTGACGTATCTCGGGTTTCTAACCTCTTAGAAATATTCACATCATTCTCTCCTCATTATCAACCAAATGGGATGCTGTGACGCCCCCCAAAATAGGTCCATTCCATCAAACCCATTCTGAGTCGCCAAATACATGGTACAGAAATAACTACAACTTTATTAATACATTTGTCGTGCAAAATACGACAACCTATATACTATGAGTTTAAATACAAATATTGTCTTCTAGACAATATCCACATGCAAATAAATCCTCATTATTGATACACTATTTTACAGAATAGTGAGGACTACTAAAACAACTATCTAGAACCTTCATTCCATACCCCGACTAGTACTCGCTATATTCTCGCCTCCTGAGAAAAAAAATGGAACAACAAAGAAAAGGGTGAGCTCAACTAGCCCAGTAAAGAACATTATGCCTAAGATAATATAGAACAAATTATCGTTAGTCCTTAACAGGGAAAAATCTAATAGAATACAATAGACAACCAGTTTTAAATCAATCTTCGCAGCGGAAATAGTAATTCATTAGAAGAGTTCAGTAGAGAATGCAAACTACTATCTTCTATATATGAATTTAAAAGTTCATCATCGATATTTTATCCCTGTAACATCAATCAATATATATCTGGAATCAAATATTCATCTTTGCACTACAGGTCAAAGATATTCATCAGTTGGTCATGTTCATCTAAACACCTGTTCATCTTTGCACTACGGGCCAAAGATATTCATCAAGAAATCATTCATCTTTGCTGATGCCACCATTCCAGCTCGACTTGATTTCGTTACAGGACAAAATCGAGCTATGTGATCTTCTTTTCCATAACTAAAATATACCTTGGAAGGTTGTGAACAGTTTGGACTTATATATCCCTCCTCTCCGCATTTGTAACATCTAACTGGCGGTCGTTCTCCTCCCCTAGAATTTGTTGCTGCTGCTGATGCTGATGCCGACGTCTTCCCATCATCGTTTAATCTTCTCTTCTTGAAATTTACACTTGAATTATTTCTTCTATTATCTTGGCCATGATTACCACCGAAGTGGTTACCATTTTTTGCCTGATAATTTCTTTCACGATGGTTATCATTGTCCCGATGGCCGTTGCCACCAGTATGATTTTTATCGTGTTGTTGGTCGCCCGTTTGAACAGACTCATTATCTCGCTCTAATATTTGAGCCATTTTTACAACATCTGAATATAGAGAAAATTTATGAGAAATGAGGTATTGACGAATTTTGAGTTTCAAACCTTTCAAAAATATCTGCGTTATACGTTCCTCATTCTCTACCAAATGAGGTGCAAACCTGGATAACTCCGCGAACTTCGCCTCATACCGGGACACCGTCATGTCATTATGTTCTAGTCTAAAAAACTCTACCTCCTTCATATGACGAATACTTTCAGGAAAATACTTGTTATTGAACAGTTTTTGAAACATTTTCCAAGACATGTTGAGTGCAGCTGGATGGGTACGCTTCACAGATTCCCACCAGTAATATGCCTCATTACGAAACATAAAAGTGGCGAATGGAACCTTTTGTTCCTCCGTACATCCCAAGACATCGAATATTTTGGTAATCTGCTTGACCCACTTCTCCGCCTTAATCGGATCCGGCTTTCCCCAAAATTCTGGTGGTCCCAACACTTTAAATTGTTTGGCCGTGACAAACCGCGTGTTACTATCATTTTCATCCGTATTTTGTACACGAGTCTCCCTCGTCTGATTTTGCATGAACTGCAAAAAGCTTCTAAACATCACGTCATTCATCGTCTGATCAGTGGTGTTGTTTACAGGAGGAACATTTCTAGCCTGTTGCATGTTCTCCTCGTTGGTGAGTACAGGCTTCTCCACAGTCTCATTTACTCCACTGTTAACATTCTCAGTCGACATTCTCAAATACTACCATAAAACAAGGGTTAATTAAACAAATTAACATACCACATTATATCCCTATACTCTGACCAACTAACAAATAAGCTTAGGTAGGACACACTAGCGAAGGATTTACTCGTCTTTCCCCTCCTAGTTCTATTCCCCGATCTCCGTCAGAGATCATATCCCTAAGCTCTGATACCAACTGTGACGCCCCCAAAATAGGTCCATTCCATCCAACCCATTCTGAGTCACCAAATACATGGTACAGAAATAACTACAACTTTATTAATACATTTGTCGTGCAAAATACGACAACCTATATACTATGAGTTTAAATACAAATATTATCTTCTAGACAATATCCACATTCAAATAAATCCTCATTATTGATACACTTTTTTACATAATAGTGAGGACTACTAAAATAGCTATCTAGAACCTTCATTCCATACCCCGACTAGTACTCGCTATATTCTCGCCTCCTGAGAAAAAAAATGAAACAACAAGGAAAAGGGTGAGCTCAACTAGCCCAGTAAAGAACATTATGACTAAGATAATATAGAACAAATTATCGTTAGTCCTCAACAGGGAAAAATCTAATATAATACAATAGAAAACCAGTTTTAAATCAATCTTCGCAGCAGAAATAATAATTCATTAGAAGAGTTAAGTAGAGAATGTAAACTACTATCTTCTATATATGAATTTAAAAGTTCATTGTCGATATTTTATCCCTGTAACATCAATAAATATATATCTGGAATCAAATATTCATCTTTGCACTACAAGCCAAAGATATTCATCAGTTGGTCATGTTCATCTAAACACCTGTTCATCTTTGCACTACGGGCCAAAGATATTCATCAAGAAATCATTCATCTTTGCACTACAGGCCAAAGATATTCAGTAATATCATCATTTAGGACTGAGGATGATGAAAAATATTTTAAAGAAAATGAATCCAGTGAAACAAAAGAAAAAGTATTAAGGATTCGTACTTTAAATAATTCCCATTCAAAAATACTTCATAAATAACCAGAATGGGTAAAATTCAAGAATGATCAAAACATGGATACAATCAAAGCTAGTATCCAGAATAGATATTTTGGACAAAAAGAAGAAATTTTATTTTTTGGTGAATAGTGTCGTATACGTGAATAGTGCCGTATACGTGAATAGTAACTCCGACACTAAAAGATAGAAATTTCACAAAAACATCATCATGCTTCGTGAATAGTACTCGTGAATAGTAACTCGTGAATAGAAACCCTGACACGAAAAAGTTCCAAATTTGATAAAAATTTCCAACCAACATTTCAGCATAATGATATTGAAGAAATAATATCATTTGAGAAGAAAATAACATCCCTTACCTTGCAAAAACAGTACTTCTGACTGGAATACTAGATATAGTGCTGAAAGAACTTGCACCGCATAGCAATACTCAAAGTACTAAAATACTCACAAAATATATTTGATATTATAGAGAAAGAGAGAGAAAACTTTAGTTTCTGGTGTGATTTTCAATTCTAACCAAAGCACCCTATTTATAGAAAAATTTTTAGAACACCAAAGCAGAAAATTTAATATAATATTAATATAATTATACAAATTTTCCTTAGCCCACCTTTGGTCAAAAACACCAGCCACACATGTTAATGATGTCCAAAAAATACAAAAACGTTTTTCTAAAAAAATAATTTAAACTCCAAAAAATCAATTCACACCCGATATACCGAAACTTCAATAATTCACAATAAATAGCCCTTTTATCAGAAAATTCGAATCTCATGATTTTTTATAGAAAATTCAATTCTCTACAACTTTGCAGAAGAAAATTTTTCTAAATTTCAAACAGAAATTGACTGAAATCCATAAACGGACGATTTTACAGGCTATAATCAAATTTCAGTCAAGAAATGGACCCACGGGCATGTTTAACATGTTTTAAACAACCTTTGCAACAAAAATACTCCTCATCCTCATATACTCATATATCCCACATTCATAATAAAAATATTCCCATTATTATATTATAATAATATAATAAAATAATATTTTATCAGAAAAGATAAAATATTAATTTTTAACAATTGTCACTTTAAAAATTTTCTCCGTCTATATCCACATAAAATCAATATTTTTCTCATCATATAAATTAATAATTAATTATTCACAAATAATATTACAGAATCACAGTACTGGCAATCAGACCGTTCCCAGGAAAAAGAGGGCTTTCCAATAAGAATTTCTCCTTACTGGCGCGCAATTAGGTGACCAACCTCTCCTAAGACAGAACTTTCTAGACATTGCCAATAATGTTTTCTAACAATATTATTCAGATAATATAAATTATTGCTTCGATAATGGAAAATACTGTGTAGTGGTAATTATTGAAACAACAGTAATATAAAATATCAACGCAACAATTATTGAATCAATAAAATAAAATACTGAACAGTAATTATTGTAACAATTATTGAGTAGTGCCTTTTTATGTAAGAATCAATATTTGGTGCAATACCGTGTGTTACTGTACAACAACACGTATTACTGTATTTTAACCACTGGGTATTCTAACAGTATTAACGGTAACAATTGCGCCGTTATTTATAAACAACTTATACTTGTCGTTTTCTTTATCCAATCGCTTTCCGTTATGGGCCCCACAAAAGACAGCGCCGTCGAACGAATATTCCCCAACAGCAAGAATATTCCACGACCAATCGAATATTCCCCAACAACAATGAATATTTTATAACCACCTGCTTATTTAAAATGTTTGCGCATTTTACCAACAACTAACCACATTAATCAAATCAACCCTTACTATTTCAAAATATTAAATAGAGGAAATTAAATTTCATTTATTAATAATTCGGGGTCTTATAGACGCAAACCGGGACAGCTCGGCAAACTTGGCTTCATACTACGACACGGTCATGTTGTTTTGTTCCAGTTTGATGAACTCTACCTCTTTCATGTGACGAATACTTTCGAGAAATTACTTGTCGTTGAACAATTCTTGGAACTTCTCCCAAGACAGACATCTTCAGTGCGGCAGGTTTAGTATGCTTTACAGATTCCCACCAGTAATCTGTCTCTGCCCATAACATGAAGGTGGCAAAGGGAACCTTTTGCTCCTCGAAGCATCCCAAGACATAAAATATCTTGTTGATCTTCTTTATCCACGTCTCCGCCTTAAGTGGTTTTGGCTCTCCAAAAAACTCTAGTGGTCCTAACTCCTTGAACGGCTTAGCAGTGACCGTCTGAGGGTTGCCAGTGTTTCCACTTGTATTTCGGACAGGAGTCTCTCTTGCCTAATCCTGCATGAATTGCAGAAAGCCTCTGAACATTCCATCATTCATTATTTGGTCAGTGTTATTGTTTGCATGAGGATTGTCGCCTTCCTGATGCACATTGTCCTGATTATTGATCTGTGGAGACTCAACGGTCTCATGTGCTCCATTGATGTTCTCAACATTCTCGGATGTCATTTTAAAATACTGTCACAAAACAAGGGTTAATTAACATATCACATATTATCCCTATACTCTGACCGATCAATTAAATACCAAATAAACTTAGGCAGGTCATACTAGCGAAGGAATTCCCCGTCTCTCCCCTCCAAGTTCTTGTCTCACATCTCAGCCAGGGATCATATCCCTAAGCTTTGATACCAACTGTGATGCCCCCAAAATAGGTATACATCACCTATTCTGAGTCGCCAAATACTTGGTATAGAATACAAATACAATCTTAAATATACAACAAGAGCTGTGAGTTTTAATACAAATATTATCTTCTAGACAATATCCACTCTCAGAATAATTCCTCATTATAATTATTATCACACTATTTTATAGAATAGTGAGGACTACTAATGTTATCATCTGGACCGTCACTCCGCTCCCCGACTAGTTCGTGGTACGTTCTCATTTCCTGAAGAGAACAATGAAAGCAAAAGGGTGAGCTCAACTAGCCCAATAAGAAATATTATGACTAAGATAATGCAGAATAAATTATCATTAGTCTTTAACAATGTTAAATTGATAAAATACAATAGACATCAAATTTAACTGCAGCGGAACAAGCAATCCATTAAAAGAGTCAAGTAGAGAATAAAATCTACTATCTTTTATGACTTAAAAAGGTTTTTCATCACTTTTATCGCTGAGACTCAGCTTAATAACTAATCCACATCATCCCTGCACTACGGCCAAGGATATTCATTAGTATCACAACCACAAATTATCCATGCACTATGGGCCAAGGATATTCGTGTATTCATCAATGGTCATGATCATGCCAACAACTGTCCATCAATGCACTACGGGCCAATGAGGACTTTTACCATATCATTTGTAACATTACAGGTCATGACTATACCGAATAATCCCTGGTCATAATCATACCAAGTCTATCTATGCACTACAGGCCACAGATGACTTTCAACATAATATAAACATGAGGATGATGACAATGATATAAGAATTCAATAAAACAAGTTAAAGAATTAATTTATCCAGGAACCAATAACGTCCAAATTGTCAACATGATACTACTTTGTAAGGTAAAACTCAAGAATGCTCAGAAGAATATTTCCATGAAAAGATATTAGATGAAGCACAAATATCAAGGATATTCCACTAATTTTATGGAGTATAAAAGCCAAAACTTTAACCAACTGAGTATAATAAAGAATGGAATAACAAAAGAAATCAACAAGCATACGATAGACTGCACAGACAGGTTATTCCAACAGAATAATAAATAACGGAACCAGGTCATGCGTAAACGCACAGACAAGATATTCCAACAGAATAATAAATAACGGAACCAGGTCAGGCGAAATTTGTACCGACAGGATGTTCCAACAGAATAACAAAGAGTGTAATAACAGAAGAATTTCACCATGTATGCGGTACTTCGCATAGATAGGTTATTCCAACATAATATTAAAGAATGTAATAACAAAAGAATTTTATCAAGTATAGGGTAGTCCGCGTATACAGGTTATTCCAACAGAATAATAAAGAATGTAATAACAGAAGTTCTCTTCATGAATACGAAAGATATAATACCTCTTACCGTAAAAGAAGAGTATTCCGACTGGTAGGGCGATGATATTCTTTAAGAAAACTTGCACTACGCTCAAAGCTTCTTAAAACTCTAAAGAAATACGCTCACGATTATAGAATAGAATTTTCTGAATTTCTGGTGTGATTTCAATTCTAACTAAGAATCCTATTTATAGGAAAATGGAAAGGACTGTTTAATCACGGGTTTGCCAGATGATAATTTCACAGATGAACTTCAACAATCACGGATGTTATACGCAACAATCGAATTTACAAATATCAAGTAAAAAAACAATATATATATATATATATATATATATATATATATATATATATATATATATATACACACACACAGACATATAAGCACATGGTGCTTTGAAAAATAATACCCCTCCGTGATAATTTTTGTAAGCTTTCTCCCCCCACCTTATTTGTCAACTTCCATTATCCTTAAATAATATAAACACTCCCTCCTCCATACGTAATTCACATATACCCACCAAATTCTTCACCCACCACATCCATTATAATATATATATATATATATATATATATATATATATATATATATATATATATATATATATATATAATACTTATATATATTTATACTGAATAACTTTCCACCGATTATTTTGAAAAATGGTTAAATGGGAGGTCCAAATAATACGCCAAACTTCATAAAAATTACCTCAATATTTTTAAAAACATTTATCATCATTATTATAATTCATAATATTAATAGACCAGGTCGTTCCCAAGAAAGATGGGGTTTTCCAATAAGGATATTCATGTATTCATCAATGGTCATGATCATGCCAACAACTGTCCATCAATGCACTACGGGCCAATGAGGACTTTTACCATATCATTTGTAACATTACAGGTCATGACTATACCGAATAATCCCTGGTATTAATCATATCAAGTCTATTTATCCACTACAGGCCACAGATGATTTTCAACATAATATAAACATGAGGATGATGACAATGATATAAGAATTCAATAAAACAAGTTCAAGAATTAATTTATCCAGGAACCAATAACGTCCAAATTGTCAACATGATACTGCTTTGTAGGGTAAAACTCAAGAATGCTCAAAAGAATATTTCCATGAAAAGATATTATATGAAGCGCAAATATCAAGGATATTCCACTAATTTCATGGAGTATAAAAGCCAAAACTTTAACCAACTGAGTATAATAAAGAATGAAATAACAAAAGAAATCACCAGGCATACGATAGACTGCACAGACAGGTTATTCCAACAAAATAATAAATAACGGAACCAGGTCATGGGTAAACGCATAGACAGGATATTCCAACAGGATAATAAATAACAGAACCAGGTCAGGCAAAATTTGTACCGACAGGATGTTCCAACAGAATAATAAAGAATGGAATAACAGAAGAATTTCACCATGTATGTCGTACTTCGTATAGACAGGTTATTACAACATAATAATAAAGAATATAATAACAAAAGAATTTCACCAAGTATAGGGTAGTCCGCGTATACAGGTTATTCCAACAGAATAAAAAAAAAGGAATAACAGAAGTTCTCTTCATGAATACGAAAGATATAATACCCCTTACCGTAAAAGAAGAGTATTCCGACTGGTAGGGCGAGGATATTCTTTAAGAAAACTTGCACTACGCTCAAAGCTTCTTAAAACTCTAAAGAAATATGCTCACAATTATAGAATTGAATTTTTGGAATTTATGGTGTGATTTCAATTCTAACTAAAAATCCTATTTATAGGAAAATTGAAAGGACTGTTTGATCACAGGTTTGCCAGATGATAATTTCACAGATGAAATTCAACAGTCACGGATGTTATACGCAACAATCGAATTTGCAAATATCAAGTAAAAAAACAAAATATAATATATATATATATATATACATACACACACATATATAAGCACATGGTGCTTTGAAAAATAATACCCCTCCATGATAATTTTTGTAAGATTTCTCCCCCCACCTTATTTGTCAACTTCCATTATCCTTAAATAATATAAACACTCTCTCCCCCATACGTAATTCACATATACCCACCAAATTCATCACCCACCACATCCATTATAATATATATATATATATATATATATATATATATAATACTTATATATATATTTATACTGAATAACTTTTCACCGATTATTTTGAAAAATGGTTAAATGGGGAGTCCAAATAATACGCCAAACTTCATAAAAATTACCTCAATATTTTTAACAACATTTATCATCATTATTATAATTCATAATATTAATCGACCAGGTCGTTCCCAAGAAAGAGGGGGTTTTCAAATAAGGATATTCATGTATTCATCAATGGTCATGATCATGCCAACAACTGTCCATCAATGCACTACGGGCCAATGAAGACTTTTACCATATCATTTGTAACATTACAGGTCATGACTATACCGAATAATTCCTGGTCATAATCATATCAAGTCTACCTATCCACTACAGACCACAAATGACTTTCAACATAATATAAACATGAGGATGATGACAATGATATAAGAATTCAATAAAACAAGTTCAAGAATTAATTTATCCAGGAACCAATAACGTCCAAATTGTCAACATGATACTGCTTTGTAGGGTAAAACTCAAGAATGCTCAGAAGAATATTTCCATGAAAAGATATTAGATGAAGCGCAAATATCAAGGATATGCCACTAATTTCATTGAGTATAAAATCCAAAACTTTAACCAACTAAGTATAATAAAGAATGGAATAACAAAAGAAATCATCAGGCATACGATAGACTGCACAGACAGGTTATTCCAACAGAATGATAAATAACGAAACCAGGTCATGCGTAAACGCACAGACATGATATTCCAACAGAATAATAAATAACGGAACCAGGTCAGGCGAAATTTGTACCGACAGGATGTTCCAACGGAATAATAAAGAATGGAATAACAGAAGAATTTCACCATGTATGCGGTACTTCGCATAGACAGGTTATTCCAACATAATAATAAAGAATGTAATAACAAAAGAATTTCATCAAGTATAGGGTAGTCCGCGTATACAGGTTATTCCAACAGAATAATAAAGAATGTAATAACAAAAGTTCTCTTCATGAATACGAAAGATATAATACCACTTACCGTAAAAGAAGAGTATTCCGACTGGTAGGGCGATGATATTCTTTAAGAAAAATTGCACTACGCTCAAAGCTTCTTAATACTCTAAATAAATACGCTCACGATTATAGAATAGAATTTTCTGAATTTCTGGTGTGATTTCAATTCTAACTAAGAATCCTATTTATAGGAAAATGGAAAGGACTGTTTGATCACGGGTTTGCCAGATGATAATTTCACAGATGAACTTCAACAGTCACGGATGTTATACGCAACAATCGAATTTGCAAATATCAAGTAAAAAAACAAAATATAATATATATATATATATATATATATACATACATACATACATACATATAAGCACATGGTGCTTTGAAAAATAATACCCCTCCGTGATAATTTTTGTAAGCTTTCTCCCCCCCCCCCACCCCCCACCCCCCACCCCCACCTCCACCTCCACCTCCACCTCCACCTCCACCTTATTTGTCAACTTCCATTATCCTTAAAGAATATCAACACTCCCTCCCCCATACGTATTTCACATATACCCACCAAATTCATCACCCACCACATCCATTATAATATATATATATATATATATATATATATATAGAGAGAGAGAATGATCCATAACATCTATTTGCTATGGATCAAAAAGTGGCATATAGCATCTTAGCCATCCGTGTAATTAGTGAAGGGCTGAGATTTGTTTTGGGTTAACGTTGTCCGCCAGTATTACTAGCGGACGTAGATGTGAAATGTTAAACCAATTTTGCCCCCATGTGTGAAACAGTGTACATCTATTACACTGCCGTAGATTCTTTCTCCTCTGCTTGATATATTGGGTTTGCTGCTGGGGTCCTTTGTCTTGTAGGAATACCAAACGATAAGCGGGTCTCCCTTCCCTTTCTAGGGTTCGATCTCTCTCTGTTTTTTTTTTGTTTTTTTTTACTATTTTATCATTCCTAAATCTCCATATCATCCATGTCTTTGAAATCTATTAATCCATCATTCACACTGTAATACTATATAGTTTTGAAAACCAGTCAACCAATACAAACAACATATTACTGTGCTATTCATAATCTGCATCTTTTTCTCATCTTTTCTTTTCTTATTTTGCAATTTTTTTCTTGGTTTTGATCTAATTTTATTGGGTTTCATCTAATTTTATCTTGGTCACAGTCAGAATTTTTCCCCAAATGGCATCGTCGGTTGAAAACCAGAACATGGAATCAGAAGAAGATGAGGTTAATAATAACAATAATACCAATCATCTTCAATCTGATCCGTTGTTGGGGGACCCGCAGTTATACACCATAGCTCCGGTGGATTCGGTGGCTCCGTCGAGTATAGATCCAATTCTGAAGAAAGAACCAACGGATAATGAAGTTGAAGGTTCAATCCCGGTTTGGGCATGGGTGGTGGGCCAGCAGGGTCAAATGGGCTTCATAGTGGAACCTTCTTTCTGATCCCACCGGCTGGAACCACCATTGCCGGGACTTCTAACCAGCCTCAATTGTGGGCCATTCCAGCTGGGGCGACCCCTGTTTTCAATGTAACAGGAAGGCCCATATCAAATTTTGTGTCGGCAATGCAACCAGGGGTGGTGAGCTTTGGTGGTGGTAGTGGTGAAGTTCAAGCTCGGGCAGGGTCTCTTTCAGATTTTGTGTCGGCAATGCAAGAGGAAGGAGACGGAGGAGAAGGAGAAAGAAAGTGAGGAATAAAGTGTTTTGAGACTAACAGATGTTGCGTAATAATTGTCTTTTCGATTTGTATGGGCTTGTGGGGGTATAAGTGTCCATAATTTATCATAAGCACGTCCGCTAGTATTACTAGCGGACGTCGTGTACCCAAATTAAATCGTAATCATTTATTTGTTAAACCTACGGTATAGATGTTATATGTTATTTTTTGATCCATAGCAAATAGATGCTATGGATCATTCCCCTATATTTATATATATATAATACTTATATATATTTATACTGAATAACTTTCCATCGATTATTTTGAAAAATGGTTAAATGGGAGGTCCAAATAATACGCCAAACTTCATAAAAATTACCTCAATATTTTTAACAACATTTATCATCATTATTATAATTCACAATATTAATCGACCAGGTCGTTCCCAAGAAAGAGGGGGGTTTTCAATAAGGATTTCTCTCTATTGGAGCGCAATTAGGTGACCAAACCTCTCCTTGGCAGAACTTCTAGACATCGTTAATATTGCAAATAATAATATTAATAACTCTGTCATCTCAATTATTGATTTAATAATATATAAAATATCGACAATAATTGAATCAAATAACGTGAGATATTTTGCAACAATTACTGAAGCAATAATTGAACAAAACTGAGTGACTTCTCACGTAAGCATCAATAATCAATACCGTGTGCTACTATGCAACCACGCATATTACTGTACTTTTAACACCGGGTGTTTCAACAGTTAACGGTAAAACTTTCGCCGTTATTTTCATAAAATATATTTGTCGTTTTCTCAATCGGACAATAATTATGTTGTGGAGTCCCCCAATAATTGTGCCGTCGTACGAATATTCCTTGTTAAAACAAATATTCCCCGATCAATCGAATATTATATAACAACTTGCGTACTTTGTAAAATTTTTAAATATTACCCACAACTACAACATTATATCAAATTCATTTCATAATATTTAAAAATGATATTTATAGAAAAATCATCTTTATTAAAAAAAAGTTGGGGTCTTACAAACAAGAACACAACCCAATCCAGTAACTTTTCAGCAACTTTCTCACAGTTCATTCTTGAAAGACAATATATTATTCTGCACTCATCACGATGATTTTATCTTGGAGAGTACAGAATACCTGCGATAATGCAAAGGTTATGTCACTGCTACTTTCAGCAATGGTTTGTATTAGATTCAGCACTTACTGTAAATTTGGATGATTGAAACTTCAACAGAAAATAATGCAATCAATTAGACCAAGAGCCTGCACAACATCCTCTTTGACACTTGATGTGGCTGTAGCAGTTAAAGGTGGGCTATAAGCTACAAAATCATAACATTTTGGAAGCTTAGTTAGAAGTATGGCTTTGCACTGCAGTGACTAAGACTAAAAACAAGAACAAGAAACAATAGCTAAATCAACAAGCAAATGACTCGCCCATTCACAAGAAACAATAGCTAAATCAACAAGCAAAGGAACAAACTGAATAGACATAATTATGTGGACAACAATAAGCAGCTCAGTGTGCAAATTGGTTATGGAAGAATTTGACCTGATATTGATTCCAAGTATTCTAAAAGTTGAGGACCTATTCGAGTGGATGGCCATTTAATTGAAATCTAAGTGTAATCAACAACATTCTGAAAAGGTAATTCTACTTGATCTAACAAGATCACTGGTACACACTCATGTATAACAAAAGAAGTTACATTGGTTGAACTAGTGTAATGTGTTTAAATGTCTGAGTCAGACATACAGAGCGAGTAAGAGAGAGCGTGTGAGACCACAAAAAATAACTCATAAAACCGAAGAGTCCAAGACGATTCGCCACGAGGAGCCAGGCAGAACTTGGCATTGCGGAGATGTTGAAAATAATCTATCTTTCCCAGTTTATCAGGGCCACTAAACTTCAACTCTGGAGATTCTAACTGTTTCAGGTTGCATACATTTTGGAAAGCATCAACAAAATTATAAACAAAGCAACTTTGTAACTAAATACATGACAATAAACCTTATAATTCAAACCATTAAGTACATAAAGCATTTTTGCATGTAAGCATGAGTAGGAAAATTGATCAACATTCTTAGTTAAACCAATAAGAACGTGGAGCAAATGGCCCTTTTAAAGTTCAAAAAATGTGACATGAATTAAAAAAACATGGAGTGATGTTCTGATATTTGCAGATGCATAACATTATACTTGGGTACACAGAAGAGCAGCATCGCTATTGATACATTTAACTTAAAAATTATTTACTATAAACGGCCAGACATAGGGCCATAGATAATTGCTATAGGCAGCCAGAGATCCACTAAATGGAATAGTGCCCATTGCCAAGCCTATCTATGGATCACTCCCATATACATAATTACGTAATACATATATATATATATATATATATATATATAGTATTGAAGTATGAGAAACCTTATAATTAAATTTTTTTTACGTAACCTAGCATTATAACTACTAAAGGGCTGGCTATATATCCTAAAAATATATAAAAAATAGAAAACTACGGAAAATCATCATATTTTTGCCTTGCAAATATCTAATTAACGGCTTGATAAAGCCTCAACTTAGAATTAAAGAAGAGGTAGAGGGCCATAGGACTTTAGAATGAAGAAAATCTACTAATAAAATGTCAAATAAGTTGAATACAAAATTAAACTATATATTAGCATTCAAAGATTGAAAATTGAGTACAATCCGTGAACCATGAATTCACATATTGACAAATTCATATATTGACAAAGGAAAGCTTGAATTCAAGGAATCACTAATAGATGTTACGGGTTGCCACCAAATACGAAGGAAACATAAATATATTAGGCTTTTAGCTTCATATGTCCACAAGGACCACAACCACAAATAGTAGAAAACTTGAAAAAATAGAGGTTAAAACTTTTAGTAATTAGTACCAAATAGTTTGCAAGAGAAGTAGAGAACTGGCGATTGCCACCCACCGGCCACCGAGACACGGACGGTGGAGCTGCGATTACGAAGGCCGAACAAAGGGAGACCGTGACTTCGTGAGAGCTGAGAGACTAAGAGGCGGAGTCGCGGAGGCCGGACCGCCGGAGAATAAATCGGAGACTGGAGAAAGGTGACTAACGAGAGCGAAACTGAGAAAGACAAAGTCGAGACTCGAGAGAACTCAGAGAAGAGGAATCGGGAATGGAAGGGGCTAGGGCAAAATGAATTAACACAGTACAGACTGACTAGGAGTGTACATATACAATTATAAAATTTTAAGCATAAGTAATATGAAATTTTAATTCTGAAAATTAAGAAAATATTTTAAAATTAATTTTTTGTTTATTTTTAAAATTAATTATTTTACCAAATATTATGTTTTTACTACAATATTTAATTAGTATAGCACATGCATATACTTATAGAATTTATTATAGCATACAATATATTATTTTATAAAGAAAATTATATACCTTTGTTATTTAAAAAAATATTTGTAGTAAACTAATGTGTATATTAATATATTAGCTATGATTATGTAAAAAATTAATATTTTTTATAAAAAAACATTTCAATTAATAATATATATTATTATAAATAGTGTCCGGAAGAGAGATTCTTATTTTTTTAAGTATATTATTTGCGAGATAGTTGACTGTTTATTTTAATTTATAACTTGTGAGTGGTTTTAGTTTCATGTCGTGTATTTGTTTTATAAAAACTAATTTTAAAAAAATTATCTTAATTTTTTTTAAAACGATTTTATTTTTTAAAGAAATTTGAAAAAAAATAAAAATGTGATCTAATGCCAAACTAACTGGCATTGTAACTTTTTTTAAATTTTTTTATAAAGTAAATTTGTAAAAAAGAAGAGTAAGATGTAACATCACTTTAACTAACGTTGGAATCTCTTTTCTTTTTTTTTAATTTCTTTGATCTCTTGTACTTGTTTACAAACATCAATATTTTTTTATGTTTATTCTCTATAATCGGGGTTGGAAATGAAAGAGTATATAAGACTTCAGCTATAAAAAAATAAAAATAAAAATTCTAAAGCCAATTAATTAAAGTGACGTTGCATCTTACTCTTCTTTTTTACAAATACGTTTTTAAAAAAAAAATAACATTACATTAATATGGGTCAAACTAACTTATTAGGAATGACTTATAAGTCATTTTTAAATAACTTTATTTTGTTTTAGTTCATAAAATATAATAATTTTTTTTCATCTTTTATGTTTTCTCTTAGAACTGATAGTATTATAATTTAATTTTATAATATATTTGGAAAAAAGATAAAAGGAGAACTAGGAATAACTAGGGGTATACCATTACTATTCTTCTTTTTTATGTTTTATTTTTGGACATAAAAATATGTTCATGATTTAAGTTACTCCCTTTGTCTAAGAAAAAAAGTTCTTATTATTTTATATAATCTCAAGTTAAATATTTACTTATATTAAGTAATCTATTTTTTTACAATAATTTGTGCGTAATATTCTTAGTATTAAATGTCATATTTTTATTATTTATAAATATTTATATAATATCACTAGTCATGTATAAAAAAATATGAAATTAGATGAGAATTTAAATATGAATAATTTTATCATTTGATATTTTTTTAAATTCGCATAAAATCAATCATCACTTTCATTCTCGGAGTGAGGGAGTACTTGTAAGTATATTCTACTTCTATCTAGAAATAGGAAACATTGGGAAGCATAGATATAATAATCAGGTTTGATGAGGTTAGGTTTATTTGGGTCGGATGCCCAGAACTAACATGCTTTGCAATCGGTTGTCACGGGTACTATTTCAACAACCATAATCTATACCGTTGATCGCAACATTGGATGACACAGATTGAAATGGATTTCCCCTGCCGCTACAAGCTATAGCGACATGAGAAATTACTCATTCGCCCCTCATTTGCTCATTTGCTCATGTGCTACAGTGTCTACCGCTACAAGTTATGGCGGTAGTTTAATTAACTAATAAATTAGATTGGCTCAGTCGTAGCTTAATGGCCCAATAACCCATAGGTCTTAGGTTCAAAACCTAGCTGTGATATTTTTGCTTCTTATGTTATTTTTTTTATGTATTAGATAAATTCTATTACTATCAATATATATATATATATATATATATATATATATATATATATATATATATATATATATATATATATATACCCGTCTTAAATCTCCACATTAAACTAAATATATATAAAGTAACTATGAATATTTATATAAAGTAACTATGAATATTTTAATATATATATATATATATATATATATATATATATATAAATTTATCTCTAATAATAATAATAATAACAATAACAGTAGTAGTAGTAGTAATAATAATAATAATAATAATAATAATAATAATAATAATTATGACGCCCCCAAAATAGGTATACATCACCCATCTTGAGTCGCCAGATACATGGTACAGAACTCAACTACAAACTTAATTATACAACTGTCGTGCAAAATACGACAAAACATAACTGAGAGTTTAAACACGAATATTGCCTTCTAGACAATATCCACACTCAATGGAGTCCTCATTACAATTATTATTACACTATTTTATAAAAATAGTGAGGACTACTATAGCCACCATCTCTGACCATCAATCCGTTTCCCGACTAGTCTCAGCTATATTCTCATTTCCTGAAGAGAACAGTGAAAGAAAAGGGTGAGCTCAACTAGCCCAGTAAGAAATATTATGACTAAGATAATGCAGAATAAATTATCCTTGGCCTTCAACAGTATAACAACTGATAGAATACAATAAACAACAAGTTTAACTGCAGCGGAATAAGCAATCCATTAGAAGAGTCAAGTAGAACATAATGTCTACTATCTCCTCTAGATTAAAAGTTCATCGTTAATATTTCATTCCTGTAATACTTATCAACAGTTCTTTGTTATACCCAAGACAAAAAGAACTATCATCACCTGTATTCACCTAAACCACCAAAGATTATAGTTAAATCCACAATTCATATTTATAATTATGTAAATCAACAATTTCTTCTTGCCACAAAGGCTTAATAGAACGTTTACTCAATATCCTTGCCCCAAAGGCTAAAAATATTCAAATGTAATAACAATGATCATACCAATCAGTTGTCTACCTTTGCACTACGGGCCAAAGATATTCAACTATAAAACCAATGGTCATGATCATACCCATCAATTGTTTGTCAGTGCACTACGGCCAAAGACATTCAACTGTTAACTAATGGTCATGATCCTGCCAATCACATCATCGAATTATCCATGCACTACAGGTCAAGGATATTCATTATTATCACCAGTGGTTATGATCATGTCATACACCTGTCCATCTTTGCACGTAAGCCAAAAATATACAACTATAAAATTAATAATCAGCAGTCCATCTTTGCACGTAAGCCAAAGATATACAACTGTAAAACCAATAATCAACAGTTCATCTATGAACGTAAGCCAAATATGATTTTTATCATAATATAAGCATGAGGATTATGACAATGATATAAGCATTAATCAAACGAAATCAAGGATAAATATTAAAGACTTTAAATTTATCCAGAGTTTAAAAAATCCAAATTGTCAACATGATACTGCTTTGTGGAGTAAAATTCAAGAATAATATTCATGTACCAAAAATAATTTAGACAGAAAAGAAATATATTTTTTGGGTGAATAGTACCCCGTGAATAGTACCATGCGAATAGTACCTCGTGAATAGTACTCTGGCATGAAAAGTACCCCAAATACCCGAATGAATAATATTCGGGTGAATAGTAATTTAGGTGAATAGTAACCTGTGAATAATAACTCGTGAATAGTACTCCGACACGAAAAGTGCCCCGAATACCCGAGTGAATAATACTAGAGTGAATAGTAACTGGGTGAATAGTAACCCATGAATAGTAACTCGTAAAAAAATACCAAAGAAAATGATATTCCATGACGAGTACAAAAGAAATGATATCTCATACGAGTAATAGAATATACGAAAATGCAAATGGATTTTCACCCGACATGCGGTAATCCACGTAGACAGATCATTTTCATAATTTAATAAAGAATGAATACGAAGGATTATTCACCATGCATGCGGTAATCCACATAGACAGGTTATTCCAACATAATAATAAAGAATGGAACCAGTTCATGCGTAATCCGCACAGACAGGGTATTCTAACAGAATAATAAAGAACAAAACCAGGTCAAGCGTAATTCGCACAGACAGGATATTCTAACAGAATAATAAAGAATGGAACCAGGTCATGCGTAATCTGCACAGACAAGATATTCCAACATAATAATAAAGAATGAAATAACAACAGAATTCACCAGGCATGCGATAGATCGTAAAGACAGGTTATTCCTACAAAATAATAAAGAATGGAACAACAGAAGAATTTCACCATGTATACGGTACTTCGCATAGACAGGTTATTCCAACATAATAATAAAGAATGGAATAATAACTCTTACGAGTATTGAAAGAAAATAACGCTCTTCATGAATACGAAAGAATAATACCCCTTACCTTAGAAAAAAACTGGATACTGGAATAGTGAGGTAACAAACTTCTCTTCTTCTTTCTCTCTATAATTTCTCTATAATAATTTCTCTTGTGAGACTTAGTGAATTGGTGAGAAATGAAAGAAGAATGAGCTTCTATTTATAGAAAAATATAGTTTCGATAATTGCACGTTTTGGAGCTCGAAATTTTGCAGTATAATACATTCCTCTTTTTCTTCATTTTTAATTTAGTCCTGCAAGTATTATCAAACTTTCACCACCTCCCCTAATAGTAAATCGTGTGAATCAGTAGTAAATCATGTGACTCAATAGTTCTAAACATGTAAAAAAAATTAATTATAGTATAGTACCTTCATCTATACCTCTATTTTTAATTTAGTCATGCAAGTATTATCAATCTTGCACCAACTCCCCTAATAGTAAATCATGTGAATCAATAGTACACACATGTGAACACATAGTTATAAGCATGTGAATTAATAGCAATTAATTGCTCATTTATCTACTTAATTACCTGATTTATCAATATAACCTCCAGACATCAAATATTATCGAAATAAATGTCGATTTTCACTAACACTAATAATTCCAACACAATGGAACTATCAATTTCATCTTTAATTAACACGAACTTATTCATTATTAATATTATAATTCACAATATTTAACAACCAGGTCGTTCCCAGGAAAGAGGGGGCTTTGCGATAAGGATTTCTCCTTATTGGCGCGCAATTAGGTGACCAAACCTCTCCTTGACAGAACTTCTAGACATTGTCAATATTGTAAACAATAATATGAATAACTTTGTCATCTCAATTATTGATTTAATAATATAACATATTATACAGATGATACTGTGACAATAATTGAATCAATAATATGAGAGATATGATGCAGCAATTACTGTAGCAATAATTGAGTATAACTGAGTGACTTCTTACGTAAGCATCAATATTCAATACCGTGTGCTACTATGCAACCACGTGTATTACTGTACTTTTATCACCGATTATTTTATGACAACTTGCTTACTTTGAAAAATTTTCACATATCACCTTTAACTTTAACCTTTTCTCAATTTAACCATTTACTAAATAGAATAATTATAAGAAAATTAAATACTTTTATTTCATAAAATTCAGGGTCTCACAATAATAGTACTACTACTAATAATAATAAAATAACAACAACAACAACAACAACAACAACAATAATAATAATAATAATAATAATAATAATAATAATAATAATAATAATAATAATAATACAACAACAACAACAACAACAACAACAACAATAATAATAATAATAATAATAATAATAATAATAATAATAATAATAATTCGTCAATAATATTAGGGTTTGGCAATGATAAAATTTATCTGATCAACCTTTGACCCTTAACCACATTCTGCACACATAAATGGCCATATACACAACACATATTCACGTCTACACTTAATCCTGAACAATTCACCAAAATCCTTCATAGAATTTTGAAATCCTCAAAATTCCTTCCCAAAAATGCTAAACGCATACACTTATTTTATGTCTAGGTCTATTATTTGACCTTAAATCCATCATTTAAGATTTTTAAAAATTTTCTAAATTCTCAGGTTGTCACATTCACCCCTTCTTCTAAGAATTTCGTCCTTGGAATTCACCTTACACCTTATACCATACAACTTACACCATTTATACACATCATCACATGCTACCAAATACACCAAATCACCACTCACAAGAGTAAAAATTTTCAAATTATGTTGAGGAGTCATAGACTATTTGTTTGTCATTTTCGAAAAGGTTTTATGGAAATTCATCTGCAAACCGTCATAACTTACGGACATAGTGGATATTATTCAAATAATATGAATTATTAATCTGATAAAGGAAAATACTGTGTAATGACAATTATTGAAACAATAATAATATAAAATATCAACATAGCAATTATTGAATCAATAAAATAAAATATTGAACAGTAATTACTGTAACAATTATTGAGTAGTGCCTTCTTACGTAAGAATCAATAATTGGTGTAATACCGTGTGCTATTATGTTTTAACCACCAGGTATTCCAACAGTATTAACGGTAACAACTACGCCGTTATTTATAAACAACTTAAATTTGTCGTTTTCTTTCATCCAATCGCTTTCCGTTATGGGGCCAACACAAGGCTGCGCCGTCGTACGAATATTCCTTGACAGTAATAATATTCCACGACCAAATGAATATTCTCCTATAAAAATGAATATTTTATAACCACTTGCTTATTTGAAATATTTGCGCATTTTACCCATAACTAACCACATTAATCAAATCAACCCTTACTATTTCAAGATATTAAATAGAGGAAATTCGATTTCATTTAATAATAAGTTGGGGTCTTACAAACTTCCCTTGAAGTCAAGGACATAGAGTCTTAATAAATCTTCAAGAGTTTGAATAGTCCTCTCTAATTGTCCGTCCATCTGAGGATGATATGCCGAACTAAATCATAAATCCGTGCCCATAGCTTTTTGCAAACTAACACAAAATCGTGAAGTGAATTTTTGGTCTCGATAAAAAACTATGGATACTGGAATACCATGCAATCTTACAAACTCGTTTATGTACATACGAGCAAGAAGTTCAAGTGTATAAGTTTCTCGTATAGGTAAGAAATGAGCAGACTTGGTCAATCTATCAACAAGGACCCAAATTACATCTATGCCTTGAGAAACCTTGGGAAGACCAGTAACGAAATTCATGGTAATGTGCTCCCACTTCCATTCTAGAATTTCAAGTGGTTGCAATGGACCTTTTGGTACTTGATGCTCTCCCTTGACTCGTTGACAAGTTAGACACCTTGAGATAAACATCGTTATCTCTCTCTTCATATTGCTCCACCAAAATGTATGACGAATATCACGATACATTTTGGTACTTCCAGGATGGATTGCAAAAGGTGTGTTGTGCGCCTCCATCATGATTTTATACTTTAACTCAGGGTCGTTAGGAACACAAAGTCTGGAGTTGACTCGAAGTATTCCTTCTTCATCAATTCTTGCTTCCGGTATAGCACCTTCTTGCACTTTCTTCCTCATACGCATCATCTCCAGGTCTGTAATTTGAGCAGCTTTAACTTTATCAATTAAAGTTGGTTATACTCGTATATTTGCCATCATCACGTGGGTCCCTAGAGTCTTTAACTCTATCTCTATCCTTTGCAAGTCACACAAAATGGGCCTCTGCATTGACAATATCGCACTCGTATCCGCATATGATCTTCTACTCAATGCGTTAGCTACCACGTTCACTTTTCCAGGATGGTATTGGACAGTGTGATCATAATCTTTCAACAGTTCAAGCCAACGTCGTTGTCGCATGTTGAGTTCCTTTTGAGTGAAGAAATATTGAAGGCTTTTATAATCCATATAGATCTCCACCTTCTCTCCATACAGGTAATGCCTCCAGATCTTTAGTGCGAAGACAATAGCTGCCAACTCTAGATCATGAGTAGGATAATTCCTCTCATATTCTTTGAGTTGTTGAGAGGCATAGGCTATGACTTTTCCATTTTGCATGAGAACACATCTTAACCCTTTGCCTGAAGCATCACTGTAGATGACAAATCCCTCCGAGCCAGATGGTATTGTCAGAACAGGTGCTGAAATGAGTCTTCTCTTGAGTTCTTGAAAACTCTTCTCGCATTCCTCACTCCAACCGAAATTTGTATTTTTCCGAGTCAGCTGAGTTAAGGGAGTAGCGATTCGAGAAAACCCTTCTACGAATCTTCGATAATAACCAGTTAAGCCGAGAAAGCTACGTACTTCGGTCACTGATTTAAGTTGTTCCCAGCTTTGAATAGCTTCAATCTTTGTCGGGTCAACAGATATTCCATGACTTGATACCATGTGCCCAAGGATTTCTACTTCCTCAAGCCAGAACTCGTATTTCTTCAATTTGGCATAAATCTTATTTTCACGAAGCTTTTGGAGTATCAGCCTCAAGTGTTGTTCATGATCTTTACGGCTTTTGGAATATATTAGGATGTCATCAATAAAGACGACCACAAAGTGATCCAAATATTTCTTGAATACTCAGTTCATCATATCCATGAAGGCAGCAGGAGCATTAGTCAATCTAAAAGACATGACTATGAATTCATAATGTCCGTACTGAGTTCTGAAAGCCGTCTTTGAAATGTCATCGGTTCTAATCTTCAATTGGTGATATCCGAAACTAAGATCAATCTTTGAAAAGAATTTAGCCCCTTGCAACTGGTCAAACATGTCATCAATATGTGGCAATGGGTACCTATTTTAGATGGTGACATGATTCAACTCCCGATAATCAATACAAAGTCGATTACTCCCATCTTTTTTCTTCACGAATAGAATAGGAGCACCCCAAGGAGACGTACTAGGACGAATGTAATTGATGTCTAACAATTCCTGTAGTTGGGTCTTTAACTCCTGAAGTTCAATAGGAGCCATTCGATATGGGGCTTTGGAAATAGGTTTTGTACCAGGTTCAAGGTTGATACAAAATTCAATTTCACGCTCTGGGGTTGGCCAGGAAGTTCTTCAGGGAATACGTCAGGAAATTCATTAACAATAGAAATATCATTCAAAACTGACGTATTTTTGTTTAGATCCGTGACATGAGCTAAGAAAGCTTGACATCCATTTTTCAATAAACGAATAGCTTTATGGCTTGAGATGACAATGATTGATTTTTATGGTTTGGTTGCTTGAATTCGCATAATAAGTTGGTTAGGAATATGAAAGCTAACAACCTTACTAAAACAATCAATTTTTGCATGATGAGTAGATAACCAATCAATCCCTAGAATTACGTCAAATGCAAGTATTTTCAATGAAAAAAGATCGACAAGTAATGTGAGGGTACTGATTTGAACCAAATAAGACTTATAAACAGTGGATATAATGAAGGTTTCTCCCAATGAAGTTTCAACAGATAAGTCAAAGTCTAATTTCTACGGAGTCAAATTTAAACGTTGAGCGCAAGTAGGAGAAATAAAAGAATGGGTAGAACCGATATCAAATAAGGTATATACTTCGCTAGAGTTTATGATAAGCTTACCCGTGATGAACTCATTTGGGTTCCTTGCTTTCTGGGAGGTCACGACAAACGCTCTCCCTTGAACTACCGATTTTGTCTTGTCTGGGACGGCCTTTGATGCCTTCATCCCTGCTGGACTTGTCTTCGGTGCACGATAAAATTGGGCCAGGTGACCTTTTCTTCCACAATTATAACATGCTTTGGATGGCATCGCGCAGTTTGGACTGATGTGTCCCTCCCCTCCACATTTGAAACATATGATAGGTGGTCGTTCTCCTTCCTTAATGACGGGTGCTGATGATGACGTCTTTCCATCATTGTTGAATCTCCTCTTCTTGAAATGTCCACTCTTATTATTTTGACCATGATTACCGTCGAAGTGGTTACCATTTCTGGCATGTTGATTCCCTCCACGCTTATTATCACCGCTTCGATGACTGTTATCACTGGTATTATCATTTTGCCGGCTGCTCTCTTTTGGTCGGGTTGACTCATTATCGCGCTCCAATAACTGAGCCCTATTAACAACATCTGAATACAAACATAGTTTATGAGAGATAAGATATTGACGTATCTCGGGTTTCTAACCTCTTAGAAATATTCACATCATTCTCTCCTCATTATCAACCAAATGGGATTCTGTGACGCCCCCCAAAATAGGTCCATTCCATCAAACCCATTCTGAGTCGCCAAATACATGGTACAGAAATAACTACAACTTTATTAATACATTTGTCGTGCAAAATACGACAACCTATATACTATGAGTTTAAATACAAATATTGTCTTCTAGACAATATCCACATGCAAATAAATCCTCATTATTGATACACTATTTTACAGAATAGTGAGGACTACTAAAACAACTATCTAGAACCTTCATTCCATACCCCGACTAGTACTCGCTATATTCTCGCCTCCTGAGAAAAAAAATGGAACAACAAAGAAAAGGGTGAGCTCAACTAGCCCAGTAAAGAACATTATGCCTAAGATAATATAGAACAAATTATCGTTAGTCCTTAACAGGGAAAAATCTAATAGAATACAATAGACAACCAGTTTTAAATCAATCTTCGCAGCGGAAATAGTAATTCATTAGAAGAGTTCAGTAGAGAATGCAAACTACTATCTTCTATATATGAATTTAAAAGTTCATCATCGATATTTTATCCCTGTAACATCAATCAATATATATCTGGAATCAAATATTCATCTTTGCACTACAGGTCAAAGATATTCATCCGTTGGTCATGTTCATCTAAACACATGTTCATCTTTGCACTACGGGCCAAAGATATTCATCAAGAAATCATTCATCTTTGCACTACAGGCCAAAGATATTCAGTAATATCATCATTTAGGATTGAGGATGATAAAAAATATTTTAAAGAAAACGAATCCAGTGAAACAAAAGAACAAGTATTAAGGATTCGTACTTTAAATAATTCCTATTCAAAAATACTTCATAAATAACCAGAGTGGGGTAAAATTCAAGAATGATCAAAACATGGATACAATCAAAGCTAGTATCCAGAATAGAAATTTTGGACAAAAAGAAGAAATTTCATTTTTTGGTGAATGGTGTCGTATTCGTGAATAGTGCCGTATACGTGAATAGTAACTCCGACACCAAAAGATAGAAATTTCACAAAAACATCATCATGCTTCGTGAATAGTACTCGTAAATAGTAACTCATGAATAGTAACTCATGAATAGTAACTCGTGAATAGTAACTCATGAATAGTAACCCAGACATAAAAAAGTTCCAAATTTGATAAAAATTTCCAACCAACATTTCAGCATAATGATATTGAAGAAATAATATCATTTGAGAAGAAAATAACATCCCTTACCTTGCAAAAACAGTACTTCTGACTGGAATACTAGATATAGTGCTGAAAGAACTTGCACCGCATAGCAATACTCAAAGTACTAAAATACTCACAAAATATATTTGATATTATAGAGAAAGAGAGAGAAAACTTTAGTTTCTGGTGTGATTTTCAATTCTAACCTAAGCACCCTATTTATAGAAAAATGCTTAGAACACCAAAGTAGAAAATTTAATATAATATTAATATAATTATACAAATTTTCCTTAGCCCACCTTTTGGTCAAAAAAACAAGCATGTTAATGATGTCCAAAAAAAATACAAAAACGTTTTTCTAACAAAAATAATTTAAACTCCAAAAAATCAATTCACACCTGATATACCGAAACATCAATAATTCACAAGAAATAGCCCTTTTATCAGAAAATTCAAATCTCGCGACTTTTGATAGGAAATTCAATTCTCTACAACTTTTCAGAAGAAAGTTTTTCTAAATTCCAAACAGAAATTGACTGAAATCCATAAACGGACGATTTTACAGGCTATAATCAAATTTCAGTCAAGAAATGGGCCCACGGACATGTTTAACATGTTTTAAACAACATTTGCAACAAAAATACTCTTCATCCTCATATACTCTATATCCCACATTCATTATAAAAATATCCCCATTATTATATTATAATAATATAATAAAATAATATTTTATTAGAAAAGATAAAATATCAATTTTTAACAATTGTCACTTTAAAAATTTTCTCCATCTATATCCACATAATATCAATATTTTTCTCATCATATAAATTAATAATTAATTATTCACAAATAATATTACAGAATCACAGTACTGGCAACCAGGTCGTTCCCAGGAAAGAGGGGGCTTTCCAATAAGAATTTCTCCTTACTGACGCACAATTAGGTGACCAAACCTCTCCTTAGACAGAACTTTCTAGACATTGCCAATAATGTTTTCTAATAATATTATTCAGATAATATGAATTATTGCTTTGATAATGGAAAATACTGTGTAGTGACAATTATTGAAATAACAGTAATATAAAATATCAACGCAACAATTATTGAATCAATAAAATAAAATACTGAACAGTAATTATTGTAACAATTATTGAGTAGTGCCTTCTTACGTAAGAATCAATAATTGGTGCAAAACCGTGTGTTACTGTGCAACAACGCGTATTACTGTGTTTTAACCACCGGGTATTCCAACAGTATTAACGGTAACAACTGTGCCGTTATTTATAAACAACTTATACTTGTCGTTTTCTTCATCCAATCGCTTTCCGTTATGGGGCCCATAAAAGACTGCGTCGTCGAATGAATATTCCCCGACATCAAGAATATTCCACGACCAATCGAATATTCCCCGACAACAATGAATATTTTATAACTACCTGCTTATTTAAAATGTTTGCGCATTTTACCCACAACTAACCACATTAATCAAATCAACCCTTACTATTTCAAAATAATAAATAGAGGAAATTAAATTTTCTTTTATTAATAATTTGGGGTTTTACAACCTCCCCTTCTTATGAAATTTCATCCTCGAAATTGACGTACGTACCTGGTGTTTCAAAAAGATGAGGATACCTCGCTTTCATTTCCGTTTCCAACTCCCAGGTCATTTCCTCAATAGCATGGTTTCTCCACAAAACTTTAACTTGTGGTATGACCTTCGTGCGTAGGACATGCTCCTTCCTATCCAAAATCTTGACATGTATCTCTTCATACGTTAAGTCTTCGGCTATCTCATCCGGTTCTAACTCAATAACATGGTTCGGGTCGTCCACATATTTATGTAACATCGATACGTGAAAAATGTTATGAACACGCGTTATACTTAGCGGTAAAACGAGTCTATAGGCCACAGTTCCAATTCGATCGAGGATTTCAAATCGACCAATAGATTGAAGGTTTGAGCTTTCCTCACATCGTTGATTCTTGCTTTTGGAATAACAACTTCTTGTACCTCCTTCTTCAAATTCATCAGCTCCGGTGTGTAACTTTAGCGATTTTAACTTTATCGATTAAAGTTTGTTCTACTTGTATATCATCACGTGAGTCCCTAGAGTCTTTAACTCTATATCTATCATTTGTAAATTATATGAAATGGGTCTTTGACAATATCGCATTCGTACTCGTATACGATCTTTTACTCAACACGTCAGCTACCACGTTCGCTTTTCCAGGATGGTATGGTCAGAACATGTGCCGAAATGAGTCTCCTATTGAGTTTTTCAAAGCTCTTCCCACATTCTTTGCTCCATTCAAATTTTGTATCTCTACGAGTCAGCTGCGTTAATGGAGTAGTGATTCGAGAAAATCTTTCCACAAAATCTTCGATAATAACCAGCTAAGAATAGAAAGCTACGTATTTCGATTACTGACTTAGGTTTCTCTCAACTGTGACTCATATCCCAATCTTTGATAGCACATCACAATGATACATATCAGTTTACTACAGCACGAATATGGCGTCCCCTACAGAGATTCTGGCTTCGATGCATTCCACAAAGGAAGTAACCAGATAAATGCTCGGGTACCAAATTCTATAGTTAAATTTTTAACTCCTGAAGTTCAATAGGAGTCATTCAATACGAGATTTTAGAAATGGGTTTTGTACCGGGTTCAAAGTCGATACAAAATTTAATATCACGCTCGGGGAGTAAGCCAAGAAATTCTTCAGGAAATTAACAAACAACAGAAATATCACTCAAATCTGACGTAATTTTGTACAAGTCCATGACATGGCTAAGAAAGCTTGACATCCGTTTTTCAATAAACGAATGACTTTATGGCTTGATATGAAAAATTTTGACTTCAATGGTTTGGTTGCTTGAATTCAAAAAATAGGTTGCTTAGGAATATGAAAACTAACAACCTTACGAAAGCAATCAATTTGGCATGATGAGTAGTTAACCAATCAATCCCTAAAATCACATCAAAAGCAAATATCTTTAAAGAAATAAGATAAATAGGTAATGTGATGATGCCACCTTGGATCAAACAAGATTTATAAACAGCGGATGTAACGAAAGTTTCTCCTAACGGAGTTTCAACAAATAAGTCAAAGTCTAATTTGCTCAAAAACTTGTTGGGTAAAATCTATATACGCACAACACGCAAGTATACGTGGTCAACAAGTAATAAAGTGATAAGTTGAGTATCGTTCCCACAGAGAATTATTTAATAAAAATCACCAAGTACTAACCCGTAACCAACTCAATCTTATTTAAACAAATGAATTTAATGTTATAAATTAAAATATTTAACTAAACTAATTCTAATTACCACTAATTATAAATCAGATTATGGAGATTTAAGATCACAACTTCACTTATTGCTTCATTTAGGTTAACACACTTCTCATCAATTATTCTCTATCCCGAATTGTTAATCAAGAACACTAGAGTAGTATTAACCACCTCTCGATGCACTAATACCGTATTAACGTCAATCCACAATTAAGATAGAAATCCGTTAAACACCTTAATCAACTAACCCACTATATCTCTATGTGAATTACAATTGAAGAAGGTTGAAGAATAAGTTCTCTACCCGATTACATGCGATGTCAAACATATCTCTACCTTAACACACATCAAGTTTAAGCTACTAACAAAATCCTGAACACATGATATCATGATTAGATCTAAATCTATACTTCATCTCTCGAGTTCATATAGATTATCACGGTAATTGATGGCCAAGCAATTAAACAATTAAGTCCAAATCACAATAGACAATCCTCTCAATAGAACATAATAATTGATAACGAAGCATATTAAAATAAACTACACAATAAGATCCATTGTAATCTCAAACAAAGAATTAGTTCATGAATATTGAATTAAAACTAAGAATCCACAATTGAATAAGCATGAAAAGATAAAGATAGAAGAAGATGAGAAGAAATAATCTATTGTGAGTAGACTTGACGCTCCCTCCTTGCTCCTACTTCAAATCTTCAATAGTCTCCAAGTTGCTTCAATCTCCAAATCTAATTAGAACTAGTGTTTTTCTCTAATTTACTCTAATCTAATTTAATAGAATACTCTCTAATCTCCTAATAATCTCCTCTAATCTCTGTTATTCCCCTCTTTTTATAAGCCTTTGTACATGTCTTTAAGTCCTCTTGGAAGTCCTTGAATCAAACAACTCGAAACAATCCTTTTCGGACTCAAATTCGGACAAAATCTAGTCATTTCCGCGCATACCCACCCCCGGCTGGGTATTTCCCTTTGTAAAAGCCAGCCCCAGCTGGATAGCAATCTGCTAACATGCCCAGACACCCAGCCCCGGCTGGGTCCTAAGGCTAAAAACGCCCAGCCCCGGCTGGGTACCAATCTGCCAACAAAGTTTTCTGCTGGAACCTCCTCTGCTAAAACTGCCATAACTTCTAAACCGAGAGGAGTTACGAGTTCCGCGACCTATCAAATCGAAGCTCTCGACGAGATCTACAACTTTCATTCTTTGATCTTTGAGAAATAACGAATGCATGTTGGTCGAAATTGGACTGGAAGTGACTGCTATGAAAATCACCACCCAAAACGGTGAAGTTCAACGTCCGTCGGTAGAAATGTCATAACTCTTTCATCCGAACTCCGATATGAATGATTCAAGATATTCCGGAAAGCTAAGAAAACGCTCTACAATATAGTCTAAGCTCCAAGCCAAGAACATGAAATGACATGAAAGCATAAATGATGTCCGGATTGCTTTTGTTTGCATTTTCCGTGCTTTTCCTTACCAATAATCGCTCACATCGCTTCCAAACGTATAACCTACAAAACGAACACAAAATGCATGAAAAGTAACTAAGACACATGAGTTTAAGCAACTAATTCAAGTAAAAGATATCGGATAAGTAGGTATACAACCTACTTATCAAATACCCCCAAACTTAAACCTTTGCTTGTCCTCAAGCAACACAACATAATGCAATGCAATGCAATGCAATGAAATACAACTAATCTATATGTCTACGAATCCAGCAGTATTGATAGAATCAAATCTATTCACTCGATCTTAGAGCAATCAAGTAAACATGATAATACTTCATATCAAAACCAATCAACAATTTCCTAGTCAATCATCAAATCTTAAACTGTTATTACTGGTATAGTGCGTGTGTGCTCCACAACAATGTTAACTGATATAAAATCAAATTTAACACATAACAAGTCTCTTCAAAGGCATCATACAGTGTAAACTTAAAAAATTCACGAACAAGCTAGATCTAACTAAAGTCAAACATCCACCAAGTTCAAGAGTCCAATTCGGGATACTTATGCTTTAATTTTCATTATGGGGGCTTTTTGCTCTTTTCCCGTTTTAATTTTTTATTATTTTTTTTTCACTTTTTAACCATGGCTGTGCAATGTCTCATTCCATTAGGCTAACAGTACTACCCCTTAGCGAGCTTTCGACCAACGACTCCCAGACCATATAAGACCTTAGGACGCTAGGTTTTAAGATACCCCTTCGGGCGTACTTTCTCAAGTAACAAAGGCCTCGAAACAAAACTAGCCACGGTATATTTTTTTTCATTTTTTTTCTTTTATTTTTTTTTGAAGCTTATATATCCCAAATTTTTTTCCCGAACTTAAGTTTTTATCGAACTTTAGTCATCACTACTTATTCTTCTCATTCTTTCATTCAAACTAGCATTATCCTTTAGAGTCCTATTATGTATCAATTTAAACTCAATCAATCAACAAGTTGTTTTTATTGTGCTATCCTTACTATACCAGTTTCAAACAGAAAAAAAATTCAATTCATAACAAGAAATCACATCAAAGCTCTAATAGTCAGTACGCTACTTGTCTACTCGATCCCAATCTCATCATTGGCCAAAATAAATTGTAACTATCAAACAGCTGGACTCATGCAAGATGAACATAGTAACTAACTATTATTTTTGAAATTTTTGATTTTTTATTTGATTTTTTTTATAATGAACCTAAACTAAATTAACAACATATGCAAAATAACATAACATAAACTAAACATGTGATAATGAATTAAACAAAACTCCCCCAAACTTAGCAATTACAATGTCCTCATTGTAAGAATATAACGATAAATAGAAGAGAACTTCCCTGTAATCAGCTAAACGTGAGTTGATGGTGGCGATGGCGGCGACGATCATTTTGCTATCCATTGGACCTCCAATACCTGCAATGAAGAGAGACATCATGGATTAAATTATAAGAGAACTTAATAAGCAACTTAATTCATATCTACTAAATAAACTAGTAAAGCATATAAATATAAAAAAATTCCTGGGTTGCCTCCCAGTCAGCGCTTGATTTATAGTCTTTCAGCCTGACTTTTTCTGGTCAATGCTATCCAATTCCTCTTCGAAAGTTGAGGAACCCTCCATCCATCGGAAATAATATTGCTTTTGGTAGGTTCCCATTTGTGATAGCCATCGAGTTAAAGTCACCTAGTATACTTTGTTTAAATATATGCCCAATTGAGAATGTTGAATAACTAGGTGCTTTTCCGTCCGTTGAGCCTATGATTCGATTGGGGCTTTGAGGCTTGGCAAGAACAACGGGCTCTTCTTCTATCTTTTCCTCCTCATCCCACCATGGCTTCACATTTTTAGTAGCTCTCATGTCATAAAGAGCCTTGCCGACGACATGACTACCAAGCGGGCATGGTTTTGCAAATCTAACTGGACCCTTGATCTTTGGAGGAGAAGGAACTTGGGGCACTAATAACATCGGCTCATCCTCGTTGGTACTCATAGTTAGTTCTTCACCGACCTTATTTTCATTATCCCCACTTGTCTCCTCTTTTTCAATATCTCGTGTCTCATCCAGTTGTAGATTTGGCTCGGGCACTTCAGCAATCTCGGAATCCTCATCATAACACCGATTGTTTTGAGGAAAGTTGTTCAAGGCTTTGAGTATTTGATCCACATGGTTCTGCAGATTTTGCATTGATATCTCTTGATCAATCCTCCTCTCCTCATTTGATGCTATGAACTTGGACAACAATTCCTCCAACTTTGACTTTTCTTCTTTTAATGGAGGTTGATATGAGAATTCCGGTGTGTATGTTGGATTTGGAGTAGAGTATTGGTCTTGGTAGTTGTAACTCCATGAAGAATCCGGGTGATACCCCCAAACTTGATGATAATTATCATATACATACTGATTGAGGTAGTTACCACCATACTGTACCGGCCCAAGATTGATGGTGCATTGATTACTCGGGTGATTGCCAGCACAATAGCCACAGGTAACTGCCATCCTTCGACTCTGTTGGGCTACGATAACGTCCAACTTCCTCGAAAGTTCATAAATTTGTGCTGACATTGCGGAGAGTGTCGCGAGTCTGTCAATCTTCGCTTCCTTTGGTTGAGTCATGTTCGTGTATGGCCATTGATACGCAAAGTCATCCATGGTACCTGAAAAGAGAGAAATATAGGAAGAGAACTAAAAATAAAAATAAAAATATTTAAATTAAGACTAATTTGATTGAAGCTAATATTGGTAAAACTGTATTAAACTAATTCCCCGGCAACGGCGCCAAAAACTTGTTGGGTAAAATCTATATACGCACAACACGCAAGTATACGTGGTCAACAAGTAATAAAGTGATAAGTTGAGTATCGTTCCCACAGAGAATTATTTAATAAAAATCACCAAGTACTAGCCCGTAACCAACTCAATCTTATTTAAACAAATGAATTTAATGTTATAAATTAAAATATTTAACTAAACTAATTCTAATTACCACTAATTAAAAATCAGATTATGGAGATTTAAGATCACAACTTCACTTATTGCTTCATTTAGGTTAACACACTTCTCATCAATTATTCTCTATCCCGAATTGTTAATCAAGAACACTAGAGTAGTATTAACCACCTCTCGATGCATTAATACCGTATTAACGTCAATCCACAATTAAGATAGAAATCCGTTAAACACCTTAATCAACTAACCCACTATATCTCTATGTGAATTACAATTGAAGAAGGTTGAAGAATAAGTTCTCTACCCGATTAAATGCGATGTCAAGCATATCTCTACCTTAACACACATCAAGTTTAAGCTACTAACAAAATCCTGAACACATGATATCATGATTAGATCTAAATCTATACTTCATCTCTCGAGTTCATATAGATTATCACGGTAATTGATGGCCAAGCAATTAAACAATTAAGTCCAAATCACAATAGACAATCCTCTCAATAGAACATAATAATTGATAACGAAGCATATTAAAATAAACTACACAATAAGATCCATTGTAATCTCAAACAAAGAATTAGTTCATGAATATTGAATTAAAACTAAGAATCCACAATTGAATAATCATGAAAAGATAAAGATAGAAGAAGATGAGAAGAAATAATCTATTGTGAGTAGACTTGACGCTCCCTCCTTGCTCCTACTTCAAATCTTCAATAGTCTCCAAGTTGCTTCAATCTCCAAATCTAATTAGAACTAGTGTTTTTCTCTAATTTACTCTAATCTAATTTAATAGAATACTCTCTAATCTCCTAATAATCTCCTCTAATCTCTGTTATTCCCCTCTTTTTATAAGCCTTTGTACATGTCTTTAAGTCCTCTTGGAAGTCCTTGAATCAAACAATTCGAAACAATCCTTTTCGGACTCAAATTCGGACAAAATCTAGTCATTTTCGCGCATACCCAGCCCCGGCTGGGTATTTCCCTTTGTAAAAGCCAGCCCCAGCTGGATAGCAATCTGCTAACATGCCCAGACACCCAGCCCCGGCTGGGTCCTAAGGCTAAAAACGCCCAGCCCCGGCTGGGTACCAATCTGCCAACAAAGTTTTCTGCTGGAACCTCCTCTGCTAAAACTGCCATAACTTCTAAACCGAGAGGAGTTACGAGTCCCGCGACCTATCAAATCGAAGCTATCGACGAGATCTACAACTTTCATTCTTTGATCTTTGAGAAATAACGAATGCATGTTGGTCGAAATTGGACTGGAAGTGACTGCTATGAAAATCACCACCCAAAACGGTGAAGTTCAACGTCCGTCGGTAGAAATGTCATAACTCTTTCATCCGAACTCCGATTTGAATGATTCAAGATGTTTCGGAAAGCTACGAAAACGCTCTACAATATAGTTTAAGCTCCAAGCCAAGAATATGAAATGACATGAAAGCATAAACGATGTCCGAATTACTTTTGTTTGTATTTTCCGTGCTTTTCCTTACCAATAATCGCTCACATCGCTTCCAAACGTATAACCTACAAAACGAACACAAAATGCATGAAAAGTAACTAAGACATATGAGTTTAAGCAACTAATTCAAGTAAAAGATACCGGATAAGTAGGTATAAAACCTATTTATCACTCCAGAGTCAAGTTTAAACGTTGAGTATAAGCAGGAGAGATAAATGAATGGGTAGAAACGGTATCTAATAAGGTATAAACTTCGCAAGAATTTATAATTAACTAACTTGTGCTAACTTCGTTCGGGTTCCTCGCATTCTGTCCGGTCACGACAAACGCTCTTCCAGGAACCGTTGACTTTGTCTTTTCCGTATCCGCCTTTGGTGCCACCATTCCAGCTCGACTTGATTTCGTTACAGGACAAAATCGAGCTATGTGATCTTCTTTTCCACAACTAAAATATACCTTGGAAGGTTGTGAACAGTTTGGACTTATATATCCCTCCTCTTCGCATTTGTAACATCTAACTGGCGGTCGTTCTCCTCCCTTAGAATTTGTTGCTGCTGCTGATGCTGATGCCGACGTCTTCCCATCATCGTTTAATCTTCTCTTCTTGAAATTTACACTTGAATTATTTCTTCTATTATCTTGGCCATGATTACCACCGAAGTGGTTACCATTTTTTGCCTGATAATTTCTTTCACGATGGTTATCATTGTCCCAATGGCCGTTGCCACCAGTATGATTTTTATCGTGTTGTTGGTCGCCCGTTTGAATAGACTCATTATCACGCTCTAATATTTGAGCCATTTTCACAACATCTGAATATATAGAAAATTTATGAGAAATGAGGTATTGACGAATTTCGAGTTTCAAACCTGTCAAAAATATCTGCGTTATACGTTCCTCATTCTCTACCAAATGAGGTGCAAACCTGGATAACTCCGCGAACTTCGCCTCATACCGGGACACCGTCATGTCGTTATGTTCTAGTCTAAAAAACTCTACCTCCTTCATATGATGAATACTTTCAGGAAAGTACTAGTTATTGAACAGTTTTTGAAACATTTCCCAAGACATGCTGAGTGCAGCTGGATGGGTACGCTTCACAGATTCCCACCAGTAATATGCCTCATTACGAAACATAAAAGTGGTGAATGGAACCTTTTGTTCCTCCGTGCATCCCAAGACATCGAATATTTTGGTAATCTACTTGACCCACTTCTCCGCCTTAATCGGATCCGGCTTTCCCCAAAATTCTGGTGGTCCCAACTCTTTAAATTGTTTGGCCGTGACAAACCGCGCGTTACTATCATTTTCACCCGTATTTTGTACACGAGTCTCCCTCGTCTGATTTTGCATGAACTGAAAAAAGCTTCTAAACATCACGTCATTCATCGTCTGATCAGTGGTGTTGTTTACAGGAGGAACATTTTCAGCCTGTTGCATGTTCTCCTCGTTGGTGAGTACAGGCTTCTCCACGGTCTCATTTACTCCACTGTTAACATTCTCAGTCGACATTCTCAAATACTACCATAAAACAAGGGTTAAATAAACAAATTAACATACCACATTATATCCCTATACTCTGACCAACTAACAAATAAGCTTAGGTAGGACACATTAGCAAAGGATTTACTCGTCTTTCCCCTCCTAGTTCTATTCCCCGATCTCCGTCAGAGATCATATCCCTAAGCTCGGATACCAACTGTGACGCCCCCAAAATAGGTCCATTCCATCCAACCCATTCTGAGTCACCAAATACATGGTACAGAAATAACTACAACTTTATTAATACATTTGTCGTGCAAAATACGACAACCTATATACTATGAGTTTAAATACAAATATTATCTTCTAGACAATATCTATATGCAAATAAATCCTCATTATTGATACACTATTTTATATAATAGTGAGGACTACTAAAATAGCTATCTAGAACCTTCATTCCATACCCCGACTAGTACTCGCTATATTCTCGTCTCCTGAGAAAAAAAATGGAACAACAAGGAAAAGGGTGAGCTCAACTAGCCCAGTAAAGAACATTATGACTAAGATAATATAGAACAAATTATCGTTAGTCCTCAACAGGGAAAAATCTAATAGAATACAATAGACAACCAGTTTTAAATCAATCTTCGCAGCGGAAATAATAATTCATTAGAAGAGTTAAGTAGAGAATGCAAACTACTATCTTCTATATATGAATTTAAAAGTTCATTGTCGATATTTTATCCCTGTAACATCAATAAATATATATCTGGAATCAAATATTCATCTTTGCACTACAAGCCAAAGATATTCATCAGTTGGTCATGTTCATCTAAACACCTGTTCATCTTTGCACTACGGGCCAAAGATATTCATCAAGAAATCATTCATCTTTGCACTACAGGCCAAAGATATTCAGTAATATCATCATTTAGGACTGAGGGTGATGAAAAATATTTTAAAGAAAATGAATCCAGTGAAACAAAAGAAAAAGTATTAAGGATTCGTACTTTAAATAATTCCCATTCAAAAATACTTCATAAATAACCAGAAAGGGGTAAAATTCAAGAATGATCAAAACATGGATACAATCAAAGTTAGTATCCAGAATAGATATTTTGGACAAAAAGAAGAAATTTTATTTTTTGGTGAATAGTGTCGTATACGTGAATAGTGCCGTATACGTGAATAGTAACTCCGACACTAAAAGATAGAAATTTCACAAAAACATCATCATGCTTCGTGAATAGTACTCGTGAATAGTAACTCGTGAATAGTAACCCTGACACAAAAAAGTTCCAAATTTGATAAAAATTTCCAACCAACATTTCAGCATAATGATATTGAAGAAATAATATCATTTGAGAAGAAAATAACATCCCTACCTTGCAAAAACAGTACTTCTGACTGGAATACTAGATATAGTGCTGAAAGAACTTGCACCGTATAGCAATACTCAGAGTACTAAAATACTCACAAAATATATTTGATATTATAGAGAAAGAGAGAGAAAACTTTAGTTTCTGGTGTGATTTTCAATTCTAACCAAAGCACCCTATTTATAGAAAAATGCTTAGAACACCAAAGCAGAAAATTTAATATAATATTAATATAATTATACAAATTTTCCTTAGCCCACCTTTGGTCAAAAACACCATCCACACATGTTAATGATGTCCAAAAAAATACAAAAACGTTTTTCTAACAAAATAATTTAAACTCCAAAAAATCAATTCACACCCGATATACCGAAACTTCAATAATTCACAATAAATAGCCCTTTTATCAGAAAATTCGAATCTCGTGACTTTTTATAGAAAATTCAATTCTCTACAACTTTACAGAAGAAAGTTTTTCTAAATTCCAAACAGAAATTGACCGAAATCCATAAACGGAGGATTTTACAGGCTATAATCAAATTTCAGTCAAGAAATGGATCCACGGGCATGTTTAACATGTTTTAAACAACCTTTGCAACAAAAATACTCCTCATCCACATATACTCATATATCCCACATTCATAATAAAAATATCCCCATTATTATATTATAATAATATAATAAAATAATATTTTATCAGAAAAGATAAAATATCAATTTTTAACAATTGTCACTTTAAAAATTTTCTCCGTCTATATCCACATAAAATCAATATTTTTCTCATCATATAAATTAATAATTAATTATTCACAAATAATATTACAGAATCACAGTACTGGCAATCAGGCCGTTCCTAGGAAAAAGAGGGCTTTCCAATAAGAATTTATCCTTACTGGCGCGCAATTAGGTGACCAACCTCTCCTAAGACAGAACTTTCTAGACATTGCCAATAATGTTTTCTAATAATATTATTCAGATAATATAAATTATTGCTTCGATAATGGAAAATACTGTGTAGTGGTAATTATTGAAACAACAGTAATATAAAATATCAACGCAACAATTATTGAATCAATAAAATAAAATACTGAACAGTAATTATTGTAACAATTATTGAGTAGTGCCTTTTTATGTAAGAATCAATATTTGGTGCAATACCGTGCGTTACTGTGCAACAACACGTATTACTGTATTTTAACCACTGGGTATTCCAACAGTATTAACGGTAACAATTGTACCGTTATTTATAAACAACTTATACTTGTCATTTTCTTTATCCAATCGCTTTCCGTTATGGGCTCCACAAAAGACAGCGCCGTCGAACGAATATTCCCCAACAGCAAGAATATTCCACGACCAATCGAATATTCCCCAACAACAATGAATATTTTATAACCACCTGCTTATTTAAAATGTTTGCGCATTTTACCCACGACTAACCACATTAATCAAATCAACCCTTACTATTTCAAAATATTAAGTAGAGGAAATTAAATTTCATTTATTAATAATTCGGGGTCTTATTGACGCAAACCGGGACAGCTCGGCAAACTTGGCTTCATACTACGACACGGTCATGTTGTTTTGTTCCAGTTTGATGAACTCTACCTCTTTCATGTGACGAATACTTTCGGAAAAGTACTTGTCGTTGAACAGTTCTTGGAACTTCTCCCAAGACAGACATCTTTAGTGCGGCAGGTTTAGTATGCTTTACAGATTCCCACCAGTAATCTGCCTCTGCCCGTAACATGAAGGTGGCAAAGGGAACCTTTTGCTCCTCGAAGCATCCCAAGACATAAAATATCTTGTTGATCTGCTTTATCCACGTCTCCGCCTTAAGTGGTTTTGGCTCTCCAAAAAACTCTAATGGTCCTAACTCCTTGAACGGCTTAGCAGTGACCGTCTGAGGGTTGCCAGTGTTTCCACTTGTATTTCGGACAGGAGTCTCTCTTGCCTAATCCTGCATGAATTGCAGAAAGCCTCTGAACATTCCATCATTCATTATTTGGTCAGTGTTGTTGTTTGCATGAGGATTGTCGCCTTCCTGATGCACATTGTCCTGATTATTGATCTGTGGAGACTCAACGGTCTCATGTGCTCCATTGATCTTCTCAACATTCTCGGATGTCATTTTCAAATACTGCCACAAAACAAGGGTTAATTAACATATCACATATTATCCCTATACTCTGACCGATCAATTAAATACCAAATAAACTTAGGCAGGTCATACTAGCGAAGGAATTCCCCGTCTCTCCCCTCCTAGTTCTTGTCTCACATCTCAGCCAGGGATCATATCCCTAAGCTTTGATACCAACTGTGACGCCCCCAAAATAGGTATACATCACCTATTCTGAGTCGCCAAATACTTGGTATAGAATACAAATACAATCTTAAATATACAACAAGAGCTGTGAGTTTTAATACAAATATTATCTTCTAGACAATATCCACTCTCAGAATAATTCCTCATTACAATTATTATCACACTATTTCATAGAATAGTGAGGACTACTAGTGTTATCATCTGGACCGTCACTCCGCTCCCCGACTAGTTCGTGGTACGTTCTCATTTCCTGAAGATAACAATGAAAGCAAAAGGGTGAGCTCAACTAGCCCAATAAGAAATATTATGACTAAGATAATGCAGAATAAATTATCATTAGTCTTTAACAATGTTAAATTGATAAAATACAATAGACATCAAATTTAACTGCAGCGGAACAAGCAATCCATTAAAAGAGTCAAGTAGAGAATAAAATTTACTATCTTTTATGACTTAAAAAGGTTTTTCATCACTTTTATCGCTGAGACTCAGCTTAATAACTAATCCACATCATCCCTGCACTACGGCCAAGGATATTCATTAGTATCACAACCACAAATTATCCATGCACTATGGGCCAAGGATATTCGTGTATTCATCAATGGTCATGATCATGCCAACAACTGTCCATCAATGCACTACGGGCCAATGAGGACTTTTACCATATCATTTATAACATTACAGGTCATGACTATACCGAATAATCCCTGGTCATAATCATACCAAGTCTATCTATGCACTACAGGCCACAGATGACTTTCAACATAATATAAACATGATGATGATGACAATGATATAAGAATTCAATAAAACAAGTTCAAGAATTAATTTATCCAGGAACCAATAACGTCCAAATTGTCAACATGATACTACTTTGTAAGGTAAAACTCAAGAATGCTCAGAAGAATATTTTCATGAAAAGATATTAGATGAAGCACAAATATCAAGGATATTCCACTAATTTTATGGAGTATAAAAGTCAAAACTTTAACCAACTGAGTATAATAAAGAATGAAATAACAAAAGAAATCACCAGGCATACGATAGACTGCACAGACAGGTTATTCCAACAGAATAATAAATAACGGAACCAGGTCATGCGTAAACGCACAGACAAGATATTCCAACAGAATAATAAATAACGGAACCAGGTCAGGCGAAATTTGTACCGACAGGATGTTCCAACAGAATAACAAAGAGTGTAATAACAGAAGAATTTCACCATGTATGCGGTACTTCGCATAGATAGGTTATTCCAACATAATATTAAAGAATGTAATAACAAAAGAATTTCATTAAGTTTAGGTTAGTCCGCGTATACAGGTTATTCCAACAGAATAATAAAGAATGTAATAACAGAAGTTCTCTTCATGAATACGAAAGATATAATACCCCTTACCGTAAAAGAAGAGTATTCCGACTGGTAGGGCGAGGATATTCTTTAAGAAAACTTGCACTACGCTCAAAGCTTCTTAAAACTCTAAAGAAATACGCTCGCGATTATAGAATAGAATTTTCTGAATTTCTGGTGTGATTTCAATTCTAACAAAGAATCCTATTTATAGGAAAATGAAAAGGACTGTTTAATCACGGGTTTGCCAGATGATAATTTCACAGATGAACTTCAACAGTCACGGATGTTATACGCAACAATCGAATTTACAAATATCAAGTAAAAAAACAAAATATAATATATATATATATACACACACACACACACACACATATAAGCACATGGTGCTTTGAAAAATAATACCCCTCCGTGATAATTTTTGTAAGCTTTCTCCCCCACCTTATTTGTCAACTTCCATTATCCTTAAATAATATAAACACTCCCTCCTCCATACGTAATTCACATATACCCACCAAATTCTTCACCCACCACATCCATTATAATATATATATATATATATATATATATATATATATATATATATATATATATATAATACTTATATATATTTATACTGAATAACTTTTCACCGATTATTTTGAAAAATGGTTAAATGGGAGGTCCAAATAATACGCCAAACTTCATAAAAATTACCTCAATATTTTTAAAAACATTTATCATCATTATTATAATTCATAATATTAATCGACCAGGTCGTTCCCAAGAAAGAGAGGGTTTTCCAATAAGGATATTCATGTATTCATCAATGGTCATGATCATGCCAACAACTGTCCATCAATGCACTACGGGCCAATGAGGACTTTTACCATATCATTTGTAACATTACAGATCATGACTATACCGAATAATCCCTGGTATTAATCATATCAAGTCTATCTATCCACTACAGGCCACAGATGATTTTCAACATAATATAAACATGAGGATGATGACAATGATATAAGAATTCAATAAAACAAGTTCAAGAATTAATTTATCCAGGAACCAATAACGTCCAAATTGTCAACGTGATACTACTTTGTAAGGTAAAACTCAAGAATGCTCAGAAGAATATTTCCACGAAAAGATATTATATGAAGCGCAAATATCAAGGATATGCCACTAATTTCATGGAGTATAAAAGCCAAAACTTTAACCAACTGAGTATAATAAAGAATGAAATAACAAAAGAAATCACCAGGCATACGATAGACTGCACAGACAGGTTATTCCAACAAAATAATAAATAACGGAACCAGGTCATGGGTAAACGCACAGACAGGATATTCCAACAGGATAATAAATAACAGAACCAGGTCAGGCAAAATTTGTACCGACAGGATGCTCCAACAGAATAATAAAGAATAGAATAACAGAAGAATTTCACCATGTATGTCGTATTTCGTATAGACAGATTATTACAACATAATAATAAAGAATATAATAACAAAAGAATTTCACCAAGTATAGGATAGTCCGCGTATACAGGTTATTCCAACAGAATAAAAAAGAAAGGAATAACAGAAGTTCTCTTCATGAATACGAAAGATATAATACCCCTTACCGTAAAAGAAGAGTATTCCGACTGGTAGGGCGAGGATATTCTTTAAGAAAACTTGCACTATGCTCAAAGCTTCTTAAAACTCTAAAGAAATATGCTCACGATTATAAAATTGAATTTTCTGAATTTATGGTGTGATTTCAATTCTAACTAAAAATCCTATTTATAGAAAAATTGAAAGGACTGTTTGATCACGGGTTTGCCAGATGATAATTTCACAGATGAACTTCAACAGTCACGGATGTTATACGCAACAATCGAATTTGCAAATATCAAGTAAAAAAACAAAATATAATATATATATATATATATATATATATATATACATACACACACACATATAAGCACATGGTGCTTTGAAAAATAATACCCCTCCGTGATAATTTTTGTAAGATTTCTCCCCCCACCTTATTTGTCAACTTTCATTATCCTTAAATAATATAAACACTCTCTCCCCCATACGTAATTCACATATACCCACCAAATTCATCACCCACCACATCCATTATAATATATATATATATATATATATATATATAATACTTATATATATTTATACTGAATAACTTTTCACCGATTATTTTGAAAAATGGTTAAATGGGGGGTCCAAATAATACGCCAAACTTCATAAAAATTACCTCAATATTTTTAACAACATTTATCATCATTATTATAATTCATAATATTAATCGACCAGGTCGTTCCCAAGAAAGAGGGGGTTTTCAAATAAGGATATTCATGTATTCATCAATGGTCATGATCATGCCAACAACTGTCCATCAATGCACTACGGGCCAATGAAGACTTTTACCATATCATTTGTAACATTACAGGTCATGACTATACTGAATAATTCCTGGTCATAATCATATCAAGTCTACCTATCCACTACAGGCCACAAATGACTTTCAACATAATATAAACATGAGGATGATGACAATGATATAAGAATTCAATAAAACAAGTTCAAGAATTAATTTATCCAGGAACCAATAACGTCCAAATTGTCAACATGATACTGCTTTATAGGGTAAAACTCAAGAATGCTCAGAAGAATATTTCCATGAAAAGATATTAGATGAAGCGCAAATATCAAGGATATTCCACTAATTTCATTGAGTATAAAATCCAAAACTTTAACCAACTAAGTATAATAAAGAATGGAATAACAAAAGAAATCATTAGGCATACGATAGACTGCACAGACAGGTTATTCCAACAGAATGATAAATAACGAAACTAGGTCATGCGTAAACGTACAGACATGATATTCCAACAGAATAATAAATAACGGAACCAGGTCAGGCGAAATTTGTACCGACAGGATGTTCCAACGGAATAATAAAGAATGGAATAACAGAAGAATTTCACCATGTATGCGGTACTTCGCATAGACAGGTTATTCCAACATAATAATAAAGAATGTAATAACAAAAGAATTTCATCAAGTATAGGGTAGTCCGCGTATAAAGGTTATTCCAACATAATAATAAAGAATGTAATAACAGAAGTTCTCTTCATGAATACGAAAGATATAATACCCCTTACCGTAAAAGAAGAGTATTCCGACTGGTAGGGCGAGGATATTCTTTAAGAAAACTTGCACTACGCTCAAAGCTTCTTAATACTCTAAATAAATACGCTCACGATTATAGAATAGAATTTTCTGAATTTCTGGTGTGATTTCAATTCTAACTAAGAATCCTATTTATAGGAAAATGGAAAGGACTGTTTGATCACGGGTTTGCCAGATGATAATTTCACAGATGAACTTCAACAGTCACGGATGTTATACGCAACAATTGAATTTGCAAATATCAAGTAAAAAAACAAAATATATAATATATATATATATATATATATATATATATACATACATACATACATATAAGCACATGGTGCTTTGAAAAATAATACCCCTCCGTGATAATTTTTGTAAGCTTTCCCCCCCCCCCCCCACCTTATTTGTCAACTTCCATTATCCTTAAAGAATATAAACACTCCCTCCCCCATACGTAATTCACATATACCCACCAAATTCATCACCCACCACATCCATTATAATATATATATATATATATATATATATATATATATATATATATATATATATATATATGGGGAATGATCCATAACATCTATTTGCTATGGATCAAAAAGTGGCATATAGCATCTTAGCCATCCGTGTAATTAGTGAAGGGCTGAGATTTGTTTTGGGTTAACGATGTCCGCTAGTATTACTAGCGGACGTAGATGTGAAATGTTAAACCAATTTTGCCCCCATGTGTGAAACAGTGTACATCTATTACACTGCCGTAGATTCTTTCTCCTCTGCTTGATATATTGGGTTTGCTGCTGGGGTCCTTTGTCTTGTAGGAATACCAAACGATAAGTGGGTCTCCCTTCCCTTTCTAGGGTTCGATCTCTCTCTGTTTTTTTTTGTTTTTTTTTTACTATTTTATCATTCCTAAATCTCCATATCATCCATGTCTTTGAAATCTATTAATCCATCATTCACACTGTAATACTATATAGTTTTGAAAACCAGTCAACCAATACAAACAACATATTACTGTGCTGTTCATAGTCTGCATCTTTTTCTCATCTTTTCTTTTCTTATTTTGCAATTTTTTTCTTGGTTTTGATCTAATTTTATTGGGTTTCATCTAATTTTATCTTGGTCACGGTCAGAATTTTTCCCCAAATGGCATCGTCGGTTGAAAACCAGAACATGGAATCAGAAGAAGATGAGGTTAATAATAACAATAATACCAATCATCTTCAATCTGATCCGTTGTTGGGGGACCCGCAGTTATACACCATAGCTCCGGTGGATTCGGTGGCTCCGTCGAGTATAGTTCCAATTCTGAAGAAAGAACCAACGGATAATGAAGTTGAAGGTTCAATCCCGGTTTGGGCATGGGTGGTGGGCCAGCAGGGTCAAATGGGCTTCATGGTGGAACCTTCTTTCTGATCCCACCGGCTGGAGCCACCATTGTCGGGACTTTTAACCAGCCTCAATTGTGGGCCATTCCAGCTGGGGCGACCCCTGTTTTCAATGTAACAGGAAGGCCCATATCAAATTTTGTGTCGGCAATGCAACCAGGGGTGGTGAGCTTTGGTGGTGGTAGTGGTGAAGTTCAAGCTCGGGCAGGGTCTCTTTCAGATTTTGTGTCGGCAATGCAAGAGGAAGGAGACGGAGGAGAAGGAGAAAGAAAGTGAGGAATAAAGTGTTTTGAGACTAACAGATGTTGCGTAATAATTGTCTTTTTCGATTTGTATGGGCTTGTGGGGGTATAAGTGTCCATAATTTATCATAAGCACGTCCACTAGTATTACTAGCGGACGTCGTGTACCCAAATTAAATCGTAATCATTTATTTGTTAAACCTACGGTATAGATGTTATATGTTATTTTTTGATCCATAGCAAATAGATGCTATGGATCATTCCCCTATATATATATAATACTTATATATATTTATACTGAATAACTTTCCATCGATTATTTTGAAAAATGGTTAAATGGGAGGTCCAAATAATACGCCAAACTTCATAAAAATTACCTCAATATTTTTAACAACATTTATCATCATTATTATAATTCACAATATTAATCGACCAGGTCGTTCCCAAGAAAGAGGGGGGTTTTCAATAAGGATTTCTCTCTATTGGAGCGCAATTAGGTGACCAAACCTCTCCTTGGCAGAACTTCTAGACATCGTTAATATTGCAAATAATAATATTAATAACTCTGTCATCTCAATTATTGATTTAATAATATATAAAATATCGACAATAATTGAATCAAATAACGTGATATATTATGCAACAATTACTGAAGCAATAATTGAACAAAACTGAATGACTTCTCACGTAAGCATCAATAATCAATACCGTGTACTACTATGCAACCACGCATATTACTGTACTTTTAACACCGGGTGTTTCAACAGTTAACGGTAAAACTTTCGCCGTTATTTTCATAAAATATTTTTGTCGCTTTCTCAATCGGACAATAATTATGTTGTGGAGTCCCCCAATAATTGTGCCGTCGTACGAATATTCCTTGTTAAAACGAATATTCCCCGACCAATCGAATATTATATAACAACTTGCGTACTTTGTAAAATTTTTAAATACTACCCACAACTACAACATTATATCAAATTCATTTCATAATATTTAAAAATGATATTTATAGAAAAATCATCTTTATTAAAAAAAAGTTGGAGTCTTACAAACAAGAACACAACCCAATCCAGCAACTTTTCAGCAACTTTCTCACAGTCCATTCTTGAAAGACAATATATTATTCTGCACTCATCACGATGATTTTATCTTGGGGAGTACAGAATACCTGCGATAATGCAAAGGTTATGTCACTGCTACTTTCAGCAATGGTTTGTATTAGATTCAGCACTTACTGTAAATTTGGATGATTGAAACTTCGACGGAAAATAATGCAATCAATTAGACCAAGAGCCTGCACAACATCCTCTTTGACACTTGATGTGGCTGTAGCAGTTAAAGGTGGGCTATAAGCTACAAAATCATAACATTTTGGAAGCTTAGTTAGAAGTATGGCTTTGCACTGCAGTGACTAAGACTAAAAACAAGAACAAGAAACAATAGCTAAATCAACAAGCAAATGACTCGCCCATTCACAAGAAACAATAGCTAAATCAACAAGCAAAGGAACAAACTGAATAGACATAATTATGTGGACAACAATAAGCAGCGCAGTGTGCAAATTGGTTATGGAAGAATTTGACCTGATATTGATTCCAAGTATTCTAAAAGTTGAGGACCTATTCGAGTGGATGGCCATTTAATAGAAATCTAAGTGTAATCAACAACATTCTGAAAAGGTAATTCTACTTGATCTAACAAAATCACTGGTACACACTCATGTATAACAAAAGAAGTTACATTGGTTGAACTAGTGTAATGTGTTTAAATGTCTGAGTCAGACATACAGAGCGAGTAAGAGAGAGCGTGTGAGACCACAAAAAATAACTCATAAAACCGAAGAGTCCAAGACGATTCGCCACGAGGAGCCAGGCAGAACTTGGCATTGCGGAGATGTTGAAAATAATCTATCTTTCCCAGTTTATCAGGGCCACTAAACTTCAACTCTGGATATTCTAACTGTTTCAGGTTGCATACATTTTGGAAAGCATCAACAAAATTATAAACAAAGCAACTTTGTAACTAAATACATGACAATAAACCTTATAATTCAAACCATTAAGTACATAAAGCATTTTTGCATGTAAGCATGAGTAGGAAAATTGATCAACATTCTTAGTTAAACCAATAAGAACGTGGAGCAAATGGCCCTTTTAAAGTTCAAAAAATGTGACATGAATTAAAAAAACATGGAGTGATGTTCTGATATTTGCAGATGCATAACATTATACTTGGGTACACAGAAGAGCAGCATCGCTATTGATACATGTAACTTAAAAATTATTTACTATAAACGGCCAGACATAGGGCCATAGATAATTGCTATAGGATGCCAGAGATCCACTAAATGGAATAGTGCCCATTGCCAAGCCTATCTATGGATCACTCCCATATACATAATTACGTAATACATATATATATATATAGAATTGAAGTATGAGAAACCTTATAATTAAATTTTTTTTACGTAACCTAGCATTATAACTACTAAAGGGCTGGCTATATATCCTAAAAATATATAAAAAAATAGAAAACTACGGAAAATCATCATATTTTTGCCTTGCAAATATCTAATTAACGGCTTGATAAAGCCTCAACTTAGAATTAAAGAAGAGGTAGAGGGCCATAGGACTTTAGAATGAAGAAAATCTACTAATAAAATGTCAAATAAGTTGAATACAAAATTAAACTATATATTAGCATTCAAAGATTGAAAATTGAGTACAATCCGTGAACCATGAATTCACATATTGACAAATTCATATATTGACAAAGGAAAGCTTGAATTCAAGGAATCACTAATAGATGTTACGGGTTGCCACCAAATACGAAGGAAACATAAATATATTAGGCTTTTAGCTTCATATGTCCACAAGGACCACAACCACAAATAGTAGAAAACTTGAAAAAATAGAGGTTAAAACTTTTAGTAATTAGTACCAAATAGTTTGCAAGAGAAGTAGAGAACTGGCGATTGCCACCCACCGGCCACCGAGACACGGACGGTGGAGCTGCGATTACGAAGGCCGAACAAAGGGAGACCGTGACTTCGTGAGAGCTGAGAGACTAAGAGGCGGAGTCGCGGAGGCCGGACCGCCGGAGAATAAATCGGAGACTGGAGAAAGGTGACTAACGAGAGCGAAACTGAGAAAGACAAAGTCGAGACTCGAGAGAACTCAGAGAAGAGGAATCGGGAATAGAAGGGGCTAGGGCAAAATGAATTAACACAGTACAGACTGACTAGGAGTGTACATATACAATTATAAAATTTTAAGCATAAGTAATATGAAATTTTAATTCTGAAAATTAAGAAAATATTTTAAAATTAATTTTTTGTTTATTTTTAAAATTAATTATTTTACCAAATATTATGTTTTTACTACAATATTTAATTAGTATAGCACATGCATATACTTATAGAATTTATTATAGCATACAATATATTATTTTATAAAGAAAATTATATACCTTTGTTATTTAAAAAAATATTTGTAGTAAACTAATGTGTATATTAATATATTAGCTATGATTATGTAAAAAATTAATATTTTTTATAAAAAAACATTTCAATTAATAATATATATTATTATAAATAGGGTCCGGAAGAGAGATTCTTATTTTTTAAGTATATTATTTGCGAGATAGTTGACTGTTTATTTTAATTTATAACTTGTGAGTGGTTTTAGTTTCATGTCGTGTATTTGTTTTATAAAAACTAATTTTAAAAAAATTATCTTAATTTTTTTTAAAACGATTTTATTTTTTTAAAGAAATTTGAAAAAAAAATAAAAATGTGATCTAATGCCAAACTAACTGGCATTGTAACTTTTTTTAAATTTTTTTATAAAGTAAATTTGTAAAAAAGAAGAGTAAGATGTAACATCACTTTAACTAACGTTGGAATCTCTTTTATTTTTTTTAAATTTCTTTGATCTCTTGTACTTGTTTACAAACATCAATATTTTTTTATGTTTATTCTCTATAATCGGGGTTGGAAATGAAAGAGTATATAAGACTTCAGCTATAAAAAAATAAAAATAAAAATTCTAACGCCAATTAATTAAAGTGACGTTGCATCTTACTCTTCTTTTTTACAAATACGTTTTTTTTAAAAAAATAACATTACATTAATATGGGTCAAACTAACTTATTAGGAATGACTTCTAAGTCGTTTTTAAATAACTTTATTTTGTTTTAGTTCATAAAATATAATAATTTTTTTCATCTTTTATGTTTTCTCTTAGAACTGATAGTATTATAATTTAATTTTATAATATATTTGGAAAAAAGATAAAAGGAGAACTAGGAATAACTAGGGGTATACCATTACTATTCTTCTTTTTATGTTTTATTTTTGGACATAAAAATATGTTCATGATTTAAGTTACTCCCTTTGTCTAAGAAAAAAAGTTCTTATTATTTTATATAATCTCAAGTTAAATATTTACTTATATTAAATAATCTATTTTTTTACAATAATTTGTGCGTAATATTCTTAGTATTAAATATCATATTTTTATTATTTATAAATATTTATATAATATCACTAGTCATGTATAAAAAAATATGAAATTAGATGAGAATTTAAATATGAATAATTTTATCATTTGATATTTTTTTAAATTCGCATAAAATCAATCATCACTTTCATTCTCGGAGTGAGGGAGTACTTGTAAGTATATTCTACTTCTATCTAGAAATAGGAAACATTGGGAAGCATAGATATAATAATCAGGTTTGATGAGGTTAGGTTTATTTGGGTCGGATGCCCAGAACTAACATGCTTTGCAATCGGTTGTCACGGGTACTATTTCAACAACCATAATCTATACCGTTGATCGCAACATTGGATGACACAGATTGAAATGGATTTCCCCCTGCCGCTACAAGCTGTAGCGACATGAGAAATTACTCATTCGCCCCTCATTTGCTCATTTGCTCATGTGCTACAGTGTCTACCGCTACAAGTTATGGCGGTAGTTTAATTAACTAATAAATTAGATTGGCTCAGTCGTAGCTGAATGGCCCAATAACCCATAGGTCTTATGTTCAAAACCTAGCTGTGATATTTTTGTTTCTTATGTTATATTTTTTGTGTATTAGATAAATTCTATTACTATCAATATATATATATATATATATATATATATATATATATATATATATATACCCGTCTTAAATCTCCACATTAAACTAAATATATATAAAGTAACTATGAATATTTTAATATATATATATATATATATATAAATTTATCTCTAATAATAATAATAATAACAATAACAGTAGTAGTAGTAGTAGTAATAATAATAATAATAATAATAATAATAATAATAATTATTATTATTATTATTATTATTATGACGCCCCCAAAACAGGTATACATCACCCATCTTGAGTCGCCAGATACATGGTACAAAACTCAACTACAAACTTAATTATACAACTGTCGTGCAAAATACGACAAAACATAGCTGAGAGTTTAAACACGAATATTGCCTTCTAGACAATATCCACACTCAATGGAGTCCTCATTACAATTATTATTACACTATTTTATAAAAATAGTGAGGACTACTATAGCCACCATCTCGGACCATCAATCCGTTTCCCGACTAGTCTCAGCTATATTCTCATTTCCTGAAGAGAACAGTGAAAGAAAAGGGTGAGCTCAACTAGCCCAGTAAAAAATATTATGACTAAGATAATGCAGAATAAATTATCCTTGGCCTTCAACAGTATAACAACTGATAGAATACAATAAACAACAAGTTTAACTGCAGCGGAATAAACAATCCATTAGAAGAGTCAAGTAGAACATAATGTCTACTATCTCCTCTAGATTAAAAGTTCATCGTTAATATTTCATTCCTGTAATACTCATCAACAGTTCTTTGTTATACCCAAGACAAAAAGAACTATCATCACCTGTCTTCACCTAAACCACCAAAGATTATAGTTAAATCCACAATTCATATTTATAATTAAGTAAATCAACAATTTCTTCTTGCCACAAAGGCTTAATAGAACGTTTACTCAATATCCTTGCCCCAAAGGCTAAAAATATTCAAATGTAATAACAATGATCATACCAATCAGTTGTCTACCTTTGCAGTACGGGCCAAAGATATTCAACTATAAAACCAATGGTCATGATCATACCCATCAATTGTCTGTCAGTGTACTACGGCCAAAGACATTCAACTGTTAACTAATGGTCATGATCCTGCCAATCACATCATCGAATTATCCATGCACTACAGGACAAGGATATTCATTATTATCACCAGTGGTTATGATCATGTCATACAGCTGTCCATCTTTGCACGTAAGCCAAAAATATACAACTATAAAATTAATAATCAACAGTCCATCTTTGCACGTAAGCCAAAGATATACAACTGTAAAACCAATAATCAACAGTTCATCTATGAACGTAAGCCAAATATGATTTTTATCATAATATAAGCATGAGGATGATGACAATGATATAAGCATTAATCAAACGAAATCAAGGATAAATATTAAAGACTTTAAATTTATCCAGAGTTTAAAAAATCCAAATTGTCAACATGATACTGCTTTGTGGAGTAAAATTCAAGAATAATATTCATGTACCAAAAATAATTTAGACAGAAAAGAAATATATTTTTTGGGTGAATAGTACCCCGTGAATAGTACCATGCGAATAGTACCTCGTGAATAGTACTCCGGCATGAAAAGTACCCCAAATACCCGAATGAATAATATTCGGGTGAATAGTAATTTAGGTGAATAGTAACCTGTGAATAATAACTCGTGAATAGTACTCCGACACGAAAAGTGCCCCGAATACCCGAGTGAATAATACTAGAGTGAATAGTAACTGGGTGAATAGTAACCCATGAATAGTAACTCGTAAAAAAATACCAAAGAAAATGATATTCCATGACGAGTACAAAAGAAATGATATCTCATACGAGTAATAGAATATACGAAAATGCAAATGGATTTTCACCCGACATGCGGTAATCCACGTAGACAGATCATTTTCATAATTTAATAAAGAATGAATACGAAGGATTATTCACCATGCATGCGGTAATCCACATAGACAGGTTATTCCAACATAATAATAAAGAATGGAACCAGTTCATGCGTAATCCGCACAGACAGGGTATTCTAACAGAATAATAAAGAACAAAACTAGGTCAAGCGTAATTCGCACAGATAGGATATTCTAACAGAATAATAAAGAATGGAACCAGGTCATGCGTAATCTGCACAGACAAGATATTCCAACATAATAATAAAGAATGAAATAACAACAGAATTCACCAGGCATGCGATAGATCGTACAGACAGGTTATTCCTACAAAATAATAAATAATGGAATAACAGAAGAATTTCACCATGTATACGGTACTTCGCATAGACAGGTTATTCCAACATAATAATAAAGAATGGAATAGTAACTCTTACGAGTATTGAAAGAAAATAACTCTCTTCATGAATACAAAAGAATAATACCCCTTACCTTAGAAGAAAACTGGATACTGGAATAGTGAGGTAGCAGACTTCTCTTCTTCTTTCTCTCTATAATTTCTCTATAATAATTGCTCTTGTGAGACTTAGTGAATTGGTGAGAAATGAAAGAAGAATGAACTTCTATTTATAGGAAAATATAGTTTCGATAATTGCACGTTTTGGAGCTCAAAATTTTGCAGTATAATACATTCCTCTTTTTCTTCATTTTTAATTTAGTCATGCAAGTATTATCAAACTTTCACCACCTCCCCTAATAGTAAATCGTGTGAATCAGTAGTAAATCATGTGACTCAATAGTTCTAAACATGTAAAAAAAATTAATTATAGTATAGTACCTTCATCTATACCTCTATTTTTAATTTAGTCATGCAAGTATTATCAATCTTGCACCAACTCCCCTAATAGTAAATCATGTGAATCAATAGTACACACATGTGAACACATAGTTATAAGCATGTGAATTAATAGCAATTAATTACTCATTTATCTAGTTAATTACCTGATTTATCAATATAACCTCCAGACATCAAATATTATCGAAATAAATGTCGATTTTTACTAACACTAATAATTCCAACACAATGGAACTATCAATTTCATCTTTAATTAACACGAACTTATTCATTATTAATATTATAATTCACAATATTTAACAACCAGGTCGTTCCCAGGAAAGAGGGGGCTTTCTGATAAGGATTTCTCATTATTGGCGCGCAATTAGGTGACCAAACCTCTCCTTGACATAACTTCTAGACATTGTCAATATTGTAAACAATAATATGAATAACTTTGTCATCTCAATTATTGATTTAATAATATAACATATTATACAGATGATACTGTGACAATAATTGAATCAATAATATGAGAGATATGATGCAGCAATTACTGTAGCAATAATTGAGTATAACTGAGTGACTTCTTACGTAAGCATCAATAATCAATACCGTGTGCTACTATGCAACCACGTGTATTACTGTACTTTTATCACCGATTATTTTGTGACAACTTGCTTACTTTGAAAAATTTTCACATATCACCTTTAACTTTAACCTTTTCTCAATTTAACCATTTACTAAATAGAATAATTATAAGAAAATTAAATACTTTTATTTCATAAAATTCAGGGTCTCACAATAATAGTACTACTACTAATAATAATAAAATAACAACAACAACAACAACAACAACAACAACAACAATAATAATAATAATAATAATAATAATAATAATAATAATAATAATAATAATAATAATAATAATAATAATACAACAACAACAACAACAACAACAATAATAATAATAATAATAATAATAATAATAATAATAATAATAATAATAATAATAATAATAATAATAATTCGTCAATAATATTAGGGTTTGGCAATGATAAAATTTATCTGATCAACCTTTGACCCTTAACCACATTCTGCACACATAAATGACCATATACACAACACATATTCACGTCTACACTTAATCCTGAACAATTCACCAAAATCCTTCATAGAATTTTGAAATCCTCAAAATTCCTTCCCAAAAATGCTAAACGCATACACTTATTTTATGTCTAGGTCTATTATTTGACCTTAAATCCATCATTTAAGATTTTTAAAATTTTTCTAAATTCTCAGGTTGTCACATTCACCCCTTCTTCTAAGAATTTCGTCCTTGAAATTCACCTTACACCTTATACCATACAACTTACACCATTTATACACATCATCACATACTACCAAATACACCAAATCACCACTCACAAGAGTAAAAATTTTCAAATTATGTTGAGGAGTCATATAGACTATTTGTTTGTCATTTTCGAAAAGGTTTTATGGAAATTCATCTGCAAACCGTCATAACTTACGGACATAGTGGATAATTAGCCTGGTGAGCCCTGTACTGGACAAGTACTGATTATATCTGTTTCTCGTCACTGTCATAGGCATAAAACTTTACCTCAGTCTTACTGGATTCCGCACCAAAATAATTTGGTTCGGAAAATTTCTTTTAATGAACACTTAGAGTTTTCATAAACATTAGTCTAGCTTATTCAAATAGCGTAGACTCATATCAATAATTCAATTCAATCGAATTATTTAGGTGTAGCCAAACCCTATTGGAAAATTAAAATTTTGAAAATATTTTTGAGAATGACGTCACGATGCCGTGCTGTATTAACAGTTCGTTTGAGGATGCCGTCATCGTGTGACTTTGTCATAACACATGATACAATAGTAGAATAACGATTTTAGATCAAATTCACACTAGGTATTCCTGTATTTACAACTCCATCACCTTTTATCATCTTTGCACCAGGTTACATGGTACATAAGGGATAAATAAAATATATTTTAATATTTCAAATCATTTGTGTCTAGCCAAAATAAGTAGCATAGACTATACTTTAAACCGTTTCAAAAATGATTACGAGTCTACATTTTTCGTAAAAGCACATAGTGCGTATTTAGCTTGATGTCAAAATTTCAAAGTCTAGCATAGCTAGGAGTTTTGGAAAACTTATGTCTCCACTAAAATTCATTTGCTTAACAATCTATCTGTTCATATTATCCTCAATACTCCATTCACACACAACTATACCCAGTCCGTCTAACCAAACTTATGAGTTCATAAGCTTGCCACAAGGAATCATACACCTCAGCTGTCGACATGAGTCATCAATTGAAATCCCCACCTAATACTAACTCCCTTCTCAATACAAATTTCATTTAATTCGTATTCATAATCCTTTCTTGAATCTGTACCAATTCATAATACAACTGACACACAGTAATCTTTCTGTAAACTTTCTAATCATCAGATTGATTCTTCGCCCTACTATCACCTTATCAGATCACGGGGTGATCTCATCGTATATATTACGATTCATGTCTATATCTTGATCGTTTTGTTTTACGATTTTCTATCCTTGTACTTTTAGTCTTTTAGACTCTATCTATTCACCACTATTATTTACCTTTATTATCAGAGTTAGGGAACTCCGTATCATATAACTCGCTGAGATTCTTTTTTGAATCTTATCGACCAACTAACTCTATGTGAGTTAAATCTTATCCTAATTAAGATCACTACGGTTATTAATCTCAAGTATTCCTACCTAAGCTTCATAACCAACAACTTTGATACCAACTGTAAGAGCTCCAAAATCCGGTTCCAAATCACCACGGATCTGGTACAATCATTCTTTAACTATTTGCAAAAAATATAAACATAAATTGTTTATACAATACATAACACACTATTTCCCCAAGGTCGAGCAACCTTAACTTATCCACAATTCAAAATTTGACTAACATATAACATTATTATCATACAATACTATTATAAATCTAATCGCACACAATAACTTTAAGCTGGAACTGTCTTTAACATTTCCTTATATTCGAAACATTCGCCTTAATCTGCAATGTTTATCATGATATAACAAGTGTGATCATGAAAGTTGCCCAGCAAGTTTAAATTTATTTAAGGATATATCATGAAGAAAGAGTCTGAATAATAAGATGGCTATAATTCATCAATATAATTGAGAACTAGCACGAATAAACTTTTGACTGAACAAGTTTTAAACATGAACAAATTTATCTGGACCGAATGGTAATGAAGGTGATCATCCTTTCATACCTGACTTATACATGAAATATGTACATAGTACAATTCTACATGGCAATCAGCAATGATTAACCATAAGCATATCTGAATGAAACAACTCTTAGTAGAGTTAAGTAAAACTTACCTGAACCGTTGATTATCACTACACAATTTATATCGCTTTATCTGAAGACCTAATATTAGTAATATAGATCTCTAATATTAGAATAATATCATCACAATATAATACTATTATATATATAATCATAGAATAACCTAAACACATAATCCTATCAGTCTATAACACATATAAGACTCGATATCAAGTCAAACTATTACAGTCTTAGTTGAACCCGACAAAATTCTAACATCCCGACGTCTAGTCGGACAATACTCGAGTTTAAGTTCAATTAAACTCTGCCTAAACACTTAACAATTATCTTAGATAATTTATTATCAGTCAAAATATTTTTCATCGGCTCATAATAATTTTTAGATAGTTAATACCATTTATCATAATTTTTAATCACTTATATCGTATTTATATAATATAAATACCACAATATTCTCTTATCATTAATATTTATTTAATATTAAATATTAATGAAAATCATAACATAATATTATAATATATTTATAATATATCAAAGTATTTTTAATACCTTAAAATCAAAATATGATTTTTAAATAGTTAAATTCATTATCTGGTAATTGCTATTAATATTAAAATATTATTATGTTCATGAAAAAAATATCAAAAGTTATGTTTTATAACTTAAAATATTTTTATAACACTTAAATCATTTTTATATGATTTTTAAATCTTTATTCTATTTTCCATAATTTATTTAATATATATATTAAATAAATTATTACCATTAATATTAATTAAATAATGAAATTCATCACAAAATATTAAAAGTCATAGAAAATAACTTAAAATATTTTCTTATATCATAATATAATTTTTCATGATTTTTCATGAATTAATACCATTTTTCAATAATTTATTTAATATTATAATTAAATAAATTAAATACCTTTTATATTCTAAAAATATTAAATATTTACGAAATATACCCAAAATAATTAAAAACTATTTTTCAGGCTTTAAAATAATTTTTCATAATTTATTATGTATTTTTAATAATTAAAAACTATTTATTTCTATTTATTTATTTAATTAATAATTTTCAGTAATTAAATGTCGCTAAATGGGCCCTATAGCGACAGAACTGTCGCTATAGGTGTTCTTGGTGTTCTTTAGCAAGAACCCAGAAACTCATAACAGTTTACATGGTACCATGTTTGATCGAGTCTAAAACTTTATTGTTTATGATTCTAGGTGGTTTGATGTGTTACACATGTAGTATCAATGTAATATTACACTAACACACAAATTTTAGATCCAAATAAGAACACATCACTGAGATATTAGCCGATTAAAATCTTGTCAGAAGTTGTTCTTCAATTCTGGGTTTTCCAGAAATGAAGAACAGTTCAAGAGGGGTACTTTGAATCCTTGTCGTTTGCATCCTAGGTCTAGTGTGTGAGATCTAATGGTTCCTACATGTAGTCCTGATGTCAGAGTACAAGTATACAACTTTATATCAGTCTAAAAACAACACATGTGCAAGATCAAGGCTGGTGAAAATAGGAGTCAGGACACGGTTCTTGAAGATCTGGGTTTTCCAGAAATCTTCATCTGGTTAGTTGGTTAACGGTGGTTTGACCCTAAATTTCTACGATCCTGTTACAGATCTGGGTGATCTAAAGGTTTTAGTATGAACACCTCATGTCAGACTACAAGAATTTAACAACAACATAGCCAAAACACTAACATACGGAAAGATCAAGGGCTTTGAAAATCTTGTCAGACCACTTGGAAAAATTCTGGGTTGCCCAGATTTAAATTTCGTGCTTGGTCAACGCAGTTTTACTGCTCCTATCTTACGATCTAGACATGATCTAACATTGTTTCTAGTTCCAGATCAAAGTACACATGGCATAGAACATATCCAAAACATAAAACACACATAACACCTAACACACACGGATCTACGAGCCCTGACATATGGCTGTCAGACAACATTTTAGGATTCAAAGTCAGTTTATAAAAACTTGATTTTCGAGCACTTTGATGTTATGGATCTGGGATATAATAACATAGATCACTAAATGACATCATCTAACACATATTTAACCAACAAATCATAACATTAACATAAGATCATGAGATTTTGAAGATTTAGGGTTTTATACCTTTTTAATGCTTGCTCTTGAATCTGATCCTAGAGATCTGATCTTGGGATGCTAATTACTGATCATGGCTTATCTTTTCTCTCTCTCTCTCTCTCTCTCTCTCTCTCACTCTACATTCCCGAATTTTAGAGAGAGAATGGCTTGGTGAAAAATGAAAAGTAAAGTAACACTTTTTCTTACTTTTAATCTTTTGTTTTAGATTCAATGTATGTAATATTGCTAGGTGGCACACCAAATCTTATCTTAAAAGATATAAGGCACATGTGCTAAACCTTAGACTTGATGACTCACAAGATTACCATATCTTTTGCTTAGGTTTTAAGAAAGGGCATTTTGGCCATTTAGCATACCATTTTAATTCTATAATTATCATTTGATCAAACCCTTAGGGTTTAACCCTTAGGGTTAAAACGTAAGGTTTCCATAAATTACACTTAGAATTTGCAAATTAGGGTTTTAAAAAAATAAAATTAACATTTATAAATTATAATTAGGATGTTATATTTATAATAAAATTTCCTAATCATAATCCAAGCATGCTAATTAGGATTATTATTTCCTAATTAAAATTGCTAATTTATCAATTATGGTCAAAATTGTATGTTAGGGTTTATAACCCAGGCATTAGGGTTTTAATAATTTGAAATTGGGGTTTGCTAATTAATTAAGTTTTACCCTAATTATTATTATAATTAATATCACTTAAGCATTATAATTATCCTTTAAATTCCCATATTAGGGTTTTAAATTCTGAAAATTCTGAATTAGGGTTTCAAGATCACCGGAACAGAAATTAGGGTTTCAAAACCGATGTCTAAGATTTCTTATCCATTGCTAGGGTTTTCTAACTGAACATTGACATTCGTCAAAAATATCAGGGTTTGACACTGATAAAATTTATCTGGTCAACCTTTGACCCTTAACCACATTCTGCACACATAAATGACCATATACACAGAACATATTCACGTCTACACTTAATCCTGAACAATTCACCAAAATCCTTCACAAAATTTTGAAATCTTCAAAATTCCTTCCTAAAAATGCTAAATGCATACACTTATTTTTTGTCTAGGTCTATTATTTGACCTTAAATCCATCATTTAAGATTTTTAAAAATTTTCTAAATTCTTGGGTTGTCACATTTACCCCTTCTTTTAAGAATTTCGTCCCTGAAATTAACCTTACACCTTATACCATATAACTTACACCATTCATACACATCATCACATGCTACGTTCTCATTTTCTGAAGAGAACAATGAAAGCAAAAGGGTGAGCTCAACTAGCTCAGTAAGAAATAATATGACTAAGATAATGCAAAATAAATTATCCTTAGCCTTCAACAGTATACAACTGATAGAATATAATAGACAACAAGTTTTAGATCAACAACTGCAGCGAAATTAACAATTCATTAGAAGAGTCAAGTAGAGAATAAAATCTACTATCTTATATGATTTAAAAGATTTATCATCAATTTTATCGCTGAGACTCAGCTTAATAAATAATCCATATCATCAAATCATCCCTGCACTACAGGCCAAGGATATTCTTTAGTATTACGACCACGAATTATCCATGCACTACGTGCCAAAGATAATCGTGTTTTCATCAACGATCCTGATCATGCCATAAAATAATTCATCATTGCACCCTTGGCCGAAGAGAATCCATAGCCATAATCATACAAAAAATTGTCCATCAATGCACTACGGGCCAATGAGGACTTTTCCCACATCATTTGTAACATTACGGTCATGATTATACCGAATAATCCCTGGTCATAATCATACTAAGTCCATCTATGCACTACAGGCCACAGATGATTTTCAACATAATATAAGCATGAGGATGATGACAATTCAATAAAACAAGTTCAAGAATAAATTTTAAAGATTTATAAATTAATTTATCCAGGAACCAATAACGTCCAAATTGTCAACATGATACTGCTTTGTGGAGTAAAATTTAAGAATGCTCAGAAGAATATTTCCATGAAAAGATATTGGATGAAGTGCAAATATCTAGGATATTCTACTAATTTCATGGAGTATAAAAGCCAAAACTTTTATCAACTGAGTATAATAGAATATATGAAACTGCAAATGGATTTTCTCCTTCCATGCGATAATCCACGTAGACAGATCATTTCCACAAGTTAATAAGGAATGAATACAAATGATCATTCATCATGCATGCAGTAATCCACATAGACAGGTTATTCCAACAGAGTAATAAAGAATGGAACCAGGTCATGCGTAATTCGCACAAACAGGATATTCCAATAGAATAATAAAAAATGGAACCAGGTCATGCGTAATCCACACAGACAGGATGTTCCAACATAATAATAAAGAATGGAATAACAACAGAATTCACCAGGCATTCGATAGACCGCACAGACAAGTTATTCCAACAGAATAATAAAGAATGGAATAACAGAAGAATTTCACCATGTATGTGGTACTTCGCATAGACATGTTATTCCAACATAATAATAAAGAATGGAATAACAACCCTTACGAGTATTGAAAGAAAATAACTCTCTTCATGAATACGAAAGAATAATATCCCTTACCTTAAAAAGAAGAGTATTCTGATGGGTAGGGCGTGAATATACTTGAAGAAAACTTGCACTATTTTCTACCCTTAAAGCTTTCTTAAACTCTAAAGAAATACGCTTAAGATTATAGAAAAAGAATTCTCTGAATTTCTGGTGTGTTTTTCAATTCTAACTAAGCATCCTATTTATAGGAGAATGGAAAGGATACTATGCAATAAAATATAATATATTCTATTTATAATTATATAATAAAACAAAATTTATAATATATATATATATATATATATTTTATAAAATCTAATAAAACAAATAACTTTATAAAAGTATTCTGTTTTATATAAAAAGATTTTACTATGCAAACACTATGCAAGCACTATGCATAATAAAATATAATATATTCTATTTATAATCAAATAAAACAAAACTTTATAAAAAGTATTCTATTTTATATAAAAAGACTTTACTATGCAAACACTATACAAACACTATGCAAACATTATGCATAATAAAATATAATATATTCTATTTATAATCAAATAAAACAAAACTTTATAAAAAGTATTCTGTTTTATATAAAAAATTTTGTGTTTTATTTCATTTATAATAATAATAAAACAAATTTTATAATATATATATATATATATATATATATATATATATAAACTTCCGTGACTTCCCAGATTCCCCCCCTCCATTTTTCTTTCGTGGGCCCCACATGTGGCCCCCACATGTGGGCCAACCTTTTAACAAATTTCTACCGATTATTTTGAAAAATGGGTAAATGGGGGTCCATAAAATAAGCAAAACTTCATAAAATCACTTTAATAATTTTAACAACATTTATCACCTTTATTATAATTCACAATATTAATCGACCAGGTCGTTCCCAGGAAAGAGGGGACTTTCCAATAAAGATTTCTCCCTATTAGCGCGCAATTATGTGACCAAACCTCTCCTTGACAGAACTTCTAGACATCGTTAATATTGTAAATAATAATATTAATAACTTCGTCGTCTCAATTATTGATTTAATAATATATAAAATATTGACAATAATTGAATCAAATAAATGAGATACTATGCAGCAATTACTGTAGCAATAATTGAACAAAACTGAGTGACTTCTCATGTAAGAATCAATAATCAATACCGTGTGCTACTATATAACCACGCGTATTATTATACTTTTACTACCGAGTAGTTCAATAGTTTTAACGGTAAAACTTCCACTGTTATTTTCATAAAAATATTTTTTGTCATTTTCTCAATCCGAAAATAATTTTGTTATGGGGTCCACCAATGATTGTATCGTCGTACGGATATTCCCCGACAAAAAGAATATTCCCCGACCAATCGAATATTATACAACAACTTGCATACTTTTCAAAATTTATAAATATTATCCACAACTATAACATTATCTCAAATTCACACCATAATTTTGATAAAATATTTCGAGAAAATTAAATCTTTATTCGTAAAATTTGGGATTTTACAGAAATTAAATACAAACTTAATAATACAACTGTCGTGTAAAAATACGACAAAACATAGCTGAGAGTTTAAACAAGAATATTATCTTCTAGACAATATCCACACTCAATAGAGTCCTCATTATAATTATTATCACACTATTTCACAGAATAATGAGGACTACTATAGCCACATCTCGGACCATCACTCTATTTTCCGACTCGTCCCAGCTATATTCTCATTTTCCGAATAGAACAATGAAAAAAAAGGGTGAGCTCAACTAGCCCAGTAAAAAATATTATGACTAAGATAATGAAGAATAAATTATCCTTAGCCTTCAATATTATAACAACTGATAGAATACAATAAACAATAAGTTTTTAGATCAACAACAGCAGCGGAATAAGTAATCCATTAGAAGAGTTAAGTAGAGCATGATATCTACTACCGTCTATGATTTAAAAAGTTTTTCATCAACTTTATCGTTGAGACTCAGCTTACTAAATAAACCACATCATCGAATCATCCCTGCACTACGGGCCAAGGATATTCATGTAATCATCAATGATCATGATTATACCGAATAATCCATGGTCATAATCATACCAATAGCTGTCCATTAATGCACTACGGGCCAATGAGGACTTTTACCACATCATTTATAACATTACGGGTCATGATTATACCGAATGATCACTGGTCATAATCATACAAATCAAGAGTTCATCTATGCACATAAGCCAAAGATGACTTTTGTAAGACCCCAACTTTTATGAATAAAGATGAATTTTCAATAAATATCATTTTTGAATATTATGGAGTAAATTTGATATAATGTTATAGTTGTGGGTAATATTTAAAAATTTTGAGAAGTATGCAAGTTGTTATATAATATTCGATTGGTTGAAGAATATTCGTTTTAACAGGGAATATTCGTACGACGCCACAATCATTGGTGGACCCCACAACATAATTATTGTCGGATTGAGAAAATGATAAAAATATTTTTATGAAACTAACACGGTGTTGAAACATTAACTGTTAACTGTTAAAACACCCGGTATTAAAAGTACAGTAATACGCGTGGTTGCATTGTAGCACACGGTATTGATTATTGATGCTTACGTGAGAAGTCACTCAGTTTTGCTCAATTATTGCTACAGTAATTGTTGTATAGTATCTAACGTTATTTGATTCAATTATTGTCGATATTTTATATATTATTAAATCAATAATTGAGATAACAAAGTTATTAATATTATTATTTGCAATATTAACGATGTCTAGAAGTTCTGCCAAGGAGAGGTTTGGTCACCTAATTGCGCGCCAATAGAGAGAAATCCTTATTAGAAAGTCCCATCTTTCTTGGGAACTACATAGTCGATTAATATTGTGAATTATAATAATAATGATAAATGTTGTTAAATATATTGAGGTGTCTTTTTATGAAGTCACGGAAGTTTATATATATATATATATATATATTATATAAATTAAGTTTTATTAGTATTATTAATGTAATAAAACAAAAAAACTTTTTATATAAAATAGAATATTTTTATAAAGTTATTTGTTTTATTAGACAATAATTAGAATATAATATATTTTATTATGCATAATATTTTGCATAGTAAAATCTTTTTACAAAAAACAGAATACTTTTATAAAGTTATTTGTTTAATTAGACAATAATTAGAATATAATATATTTTATTATGCATAATATTTGCATAGTACCTGCATAGTGTTTGCATAGTAAAATCTTTTTATATAAAATAGAATATTTTTATAAAGTTAATTGTTTTATTAGATTTTAAATAATATATATATATATATATATATATATTATATTTTATTGCATAGTATCTTTTCTATTTTCCTGTAAATAGGATGCTTAGTTAGAATTGAAATCACACCAGAAATTCAGATAATTCTCTTCTATAATCTTAAGCGTATTTCTTTAGAGTTTTAAGAAGTTTTGAGCGTAGTGCAAGTTTTCTTCAAGTATATCCCCGCCCTACCCGTCAGAGTACTCTTCTTTATAAGGTAAGGGGTATTATTTCTTTCGTATTCATGAAGATAGCTTATGTTATTTCATTCTTTATTATTATGTTGGAATAACCTGTATATGCGAAGTGCCGCATGCATGGTGAAATTATTATGTTATTCCATTCCTTATTATTCTGTAGGAATAACCTGTATATGCGAAGTACCGCATACGTGGTGAAATTCTTCTGTTATTCTATTCTTTATTATTCTGTTGGAATATCCTGTTTGTGCGTATTATGCATGACCTGGTTCCATTATTTATTATTCTGTTGGAATAACCTATCTGTACGGTCTATCGCATGCCTAGTGAAGTCTTTTATTATTCCATTCTTTATTATTCTGTTGAAATATCCTGTCTGTGCGTATTACGCATGACCTGGTTCCATTATTTATTATTCTGTTGGAATAACCTGTCTGTGCGGTCTATCGCATGCCTGGTGAAGTCTTTTGTTATTCCATTCTTTATTATTTTGTTGGAATATCCTGTCTGTGCGTATTACACATGACCTAGTTCCATTATTTATTATTCTGTTGGAATAACTTGTCTGTGCGGTCTATCGCATGCATGGTGAATTCTTCTGTTATTCCATTCATTATTATTCTGTGGGAATAACCTGTCTATGTGGATTACCACATGCATGGTGAATGACCCTTCGTATTCATTTCTTATTAAATTGTGGAAATGATCTGTCTATGTGGATTACCGCATGGCGGGTGAAAATCCATTGCAGTTTCATATATTCTATGATACTCATTTGGTTAAAATTTTGGCTTCTATACTCCATAAAATTAGTGGAATATCCTTGATATTTGCGCTTCATCCAGTATTTTTTCATGGAAATATTCTTCTGAGCATTCTTGAATTTTACTCCACAAAGCAGTATCATGTTGACAATTTGGACATTATTGAGTTCAGGATAAATTAACTTATAAATCTTTAAAATTTATTCTTGAACTTGTTTTATTGAAATATTATGTCATTGTCATCATCCTCATGCTTATATTGTGATGAAAGTCATCTTTGGCTTACGTGCATAGATGGACTTGGTATGATTATGACCAGGGATTATTCGGTATAATCATGACCTGTAATGTTATAAATGATGTGGTAAAAGTCCTCAATGGCCTGTAGTGTATTGACGGACAGTTTTTGGTATGATTGTGACCAGGGATTATTCGGTATACTCATGACCATTGATAATTTAATGAATATCCTTGGCCCGTAAAGTAGGGTTGACTCGATGATGTAGTTTATTTATTAAGCTGACTCTCAATGATAAAAATTGATGAAAACATTTTAAATCATAGAAGATAGTAGATATCATGCTCTACTTGACTCTTCTAATGGATTGCATATTTCGCTGCAGTCAAACTTGATGTCTATTGTATTTTATCAGTTTAACATTTTTGAAGACTAATGATAATTTATTCTGCAATATCTTAGTCATAATATTTCTTACTGGGCTAGTTGAGCTCACCCCTTTCTTTCACTGTTCTCTTCAAGAAATGAGAACATAGCCGGGAATAGTCGGGGAACGGAGTGACGATCCAGATGATAGTATTAGTACTCCTCACTATTCTGTTAAATAGTGTAACAATAAATGTATTGAGGACTCCTTTGAGTATGGATATTTTCTAGATGACGATATTCTTATTAAAACACTCAACTTATGTTTTGTCGTATTTTACAAGATTGTTGTATAATTAGTTTGTATTTGTATTCAGTACCTTGTATCTGATGACCCAAGATGGGTGATGTATACCTATTTTGGGGCGTCACAGTTGGTATCAAAGCCTAAGGATATGATCCCCGGCTGAGATGTGAGACAAGAACTAGGAGGGGAGAGACGGAGAATTCCTTCGCTAGTATGACCTACCTAAGTTTATTTAGTATTTAATTGGTCGGTCAGAGTATATAGATAATATGTGATATGTTAATTAACCCTTATTTTGTGGCAGTATTTGAAACTGGTATCCAAAAATGTTGAGATAAGCAATGAAGCACATGAGACCGTTGAGTCACCAACGATCAATGCCCAGGGTAATGTGCAACATGAAGGCAATAAACCTCATGAAAACAATAACACCGATGAAATGGTTAACGATGGGATGTTCAGAGGCTTTATGCAATTCATGCAACATCAGGCGAGAGCGGCTCCTGTCCAAAATGCAGGTGAAAACACTGACAATTCTCAGACGGTCACTTCTAAGCAGTTCAAGGAGCTGGGACCACCAGAGTTTTTTGGAGAGCCAAAACCACTTAAGACGGAGACGTGGATAAAGCAGAACAACAAGATATTTGATGTCTTGGGATGCTCCGAGGAACCAAAGGATCTGTAACACCCGAAAAATTCTAATTTTCTAGAATTTAAGTTTAAAGAATTAGTTATTAATAAAATGAATTTTTATTAATAATATTATGTGATATGTGTTTATTAATCGTTCTAGAACCTAGGATGATTATAAGTTGGGAGGATTCTGGCTACGATCTAGATTGAACGAGTAAGAATTTTCAAGACGAAAATAAAAATATTCCGGGAACAAAATATTTCTGGGGGAAAAAGACGAAATATGCACTATTCACCCGATGAAACCTAAGGGTTAGGGTTTGAATAACCTAAGCTGTTCTGAGAGTTCGGTATGTCGAAATGACATTCCGTTGAAAGATTTGATGATAATATATCTTGAAAAGTTAAGTAAGTCGATAATAGTTTTTCTCGAAAAACGTGTAAAAATCGGACAAAATAAAAATGATGAAAAGTACTATTATGTACTTTTCATTCATTTAGCTACGTAAGGGTAAAACGTAAAGGAAAATGCTTAATGCCAAAAAGTGTTTTTTAGTTTTTCAGGAATCCGAAGAATACGTAAAATTTAATCTGTAAAGGAAAGACGAAATATCCAAAAATATTTGGATTCCGAGAATCGCAGTTTTTAAAACTGTCGGACGAAAAGCCGAAAGACGGAATCACATAACTTAAAGGCTAATTAGACTTGAGGGATAAGTTAACTTAACATTTAAGTAATAAATAGTAAGGAGGTGTGAATAGTAAGGAGGTTAAGGGTGAAATGACTATTTTGCCCTAGTTTTGGAAAATCTATAAATAGAAGCTAGATTTCATTTAAATGGGATTTGTAAAATCCTACACTAGAGTGAGAGAGAGGATTCAGATGGAGAGAGAGAAGGAAGAGCATGAGCATGATTGATCGGATCAGAAATGTTCGTGAAATAGAAAAGCTAGCAAATCGCCGATTTTGGCTATCGGAAGAAAAATAAAGAGGAAATGTATTAAAACCTAACTTCTATGTTAGATTTTCTTAAAGTTTTATATGTGTTAAACATAACTTAATGAGAATAAGAAGTAAATAATGTTAGGGATGATTTTATATGGTTGAAATCATGAGAAATAAGAAAAATAAGAATTTGAAGTTTAGTAAATAAATTTCTTAAGGAAGTATAGGATTCGTAATGAATTAGAACGATCTAAGTTGATTATATCAATAAGTTTATGAAAGAAGTAAGGAATAATGTTCTATAACATCAAATTCCAATAAAAAGTGAAATCGTAATCCAAAATATCGATTAAAATGAAGAACGAACAAAGAACACGAAGAACACGAAGAACGTTGTTGATGGACAAATTTAAAACCATCGTAGGATAATTGTTGTTGATGGAAAAGTTTAAAACTATCGCGTATAAGTTAGATGCATATTGCTTGTTTAGGAACAGTAGAAACGTTCATGAAGAACGAATTAAAATTGGCTATAACGAAGTTATGGCAAAAATTTCGTAAAAGACAAACGATAATTAGAAAGTTAGTAAATGAACCCGAACGTGTAAGGTTTTATAAGAATGTAAGAAAACATAGAAAACATGAGTCATGGACTCAAGAACAAACGAATTCTGAGTTCGGATGACCAAATTACGGACGAACAAACAAAGAGCGTTAAAAACGTAAAATGAACAAAGGGTGAAGATCAAGCCAATCGAATGGCATGTTAACGGATTCAGAATGAATTTCTGTCTAAGGGGGATTGAAGTACGTAAGATAAGGAAGAGAATGGCTTTAGAATGACCTCATTCCGAGTTATAACGAATGAGTTATGAGATCGGGAAGTAGCGTCTCAAAATGAAGTTAACACTTAGAAGAAATTATCAAGAATTAGGGCTTGGCGCCGTGACGCCAACCATGCCTTGTAAGGTGGCACTGCAGTGCCAGACCAGAGAACTGGGTACTGTAAACTCGTGCCGCGGCATGAGAAATAGAAGGGAGAGTGGCGCCGCAGTGCCAGTGTAAGGAAAAAGCTAGAGAAGAGCTTTTAACTTCTCAACTCTTGGGGGAAACGTATGGGAAGATAAAGAACATAAGATTCATCAAATGTAAAACTTAATTTAGTGAATTAAACCTTTAATGAAGGTCGAACGAAAGATTATATGAGAGTAAAAGAGAAAGAATGTAAACGCGGATTAAGGAATCGATATCCGGGGACCGTAGTTACGATAAACGAACGTGGATGATTGCTATGGTTGTGATTCCTTAAACGTTGAGTGATAAGGGTAATGAATAACATTTTGATGTTATGTCATGATAGTGAGAGATAAGTGTAAAGCGTATAGACGCTGCAAACACAACGCTATTGTGATATACGAGCGGGCTTAGCATACAACGAATGGTATGGCTTGGACATTAAGAATGACTAATGAACATGGGGTTCAAGTAATGGATAACGAAAGTATTAAGTAAGATAAAAATGGTAACAAGAAAGCCGTAATGAATGGTAAAAAGATTAATGGAAGCCGAATGTGAGTCAGACGAGAACGTTAGAATAAAATGTAAGTGTTGAACACTTTAACCGACGTGAAGGTTGAGGGTACGCAAATTTTAAACGGATAGAACCTACACCCCGTGTATGGTTTGACCGTAAGATGATGAAGATGAATGATTAAACCGTGAACGGTAAAGAAGTTGAATTAAAGATTATAATGTTTAACGTAACGAAGCTAAGTTAAGGATTAAAGGGAATGATCGCTCTGAGTATACAAAAGAATGTATGACTTAGACGATAAAGAGTGAATACTGAGGTGTGGCATTTAGTTGCCAGGAAGCCATAAGGAATGAGAAATTAACTTAACGAACATATAGTTTAATAGTTCGTATAAGTTAAGATAAGTTAAGTTGTAGGTCAATCGTAACCTTTGATGGTTGACATATGGGAGCTGGGCTAAACAATACCTTCAGAGAGCGAAGGTATATACAAAACTGGCAACTGATCTAACTCATTGTTATGGGCAGTGTAGATGAGACGGGAACTTGTTTATTGGTGGTTTGTGGGAAACCACTCAGAGTACCATATGGACTAATAGCAGAGAAACGATGTGTGCTGAGTCTTAGAGAAGTAATAAGAAGAAGATAAGAATGTAAAACATCAAAGATGATGAATGTATAAGTAAGACATCTCCGTATGTCATGAAGCTGTAAAACGGTAGTGAAAGTGGTCGCGTAAACTTAGGTTGCAAGAGCGCGAACCCTAAGAAATAAAGTTAAGTAAACTAATGCATAAGTCAAAGATGTATGACTAATTGGTGTATGTGGTGTTTTCTTATGTGTTATATAGGAATTGAGATGAGCAGTTCTGCGTAAGCTGTAGCTGGGCGTAAGGCAAGTTTCCTAACTTCATTCATATTTCAAATGAATGCTAGTTTCTTAAACTTCTCAGATGTTGAACTTGAGAAGTTTCGTCTATGTGCTAATGTGTGATAGTTGTACAAGGTGGTAGAACGTATGAGGCCTTGTGCCACAATGTGAACACTTCGGTGTTTCTATGAGATGAACTATTCTGTTATTTAACTGTTCAATAAGAGAATGCTTTGTTTATACATGATACGTTATTGTTAAGTCTGTGCTAATGATTCTAGCCAGACAAAATGTGTATGGAAAAGGTAGAAGAATGGAAGTATTTCAAATTGCATGTGAATAATGTTTTAAAATGATAGAAATCGAGATTACTCCTATTATTCAAGTTGCTTCATAACCTTTGTTCGATTATCGAAGTTCTAAAGGAATGTTTAAACTCTTGAAGTTGTTTGTTCAACTGCTATAACTTGCTGGGAAATTGAATGCTCACACTTTCTTTAAATGAAAAACATTTTCAGCGAACGATGTTAGACGAACTTAAGGATTTCGTAAAGATCAAGCTGATGGTATCCAGATGAAGTGCCATTCAAAATGGAACTGAGCGAGAAGATCAAGTGAAGACTTGTAATATAAAATAAGTTAAATGAACTTTAGATTAGTTTAATGAACTGTTATGTATCCTTCGTGAAGGATGAAAGTCACTCGTGTAAGATGTAAAGGATAATGTAATTATCATTATTTATAATGAAAAAGGTTATATGGATTTTAGAACCTGGGATTTGAGAGTATATGTTGTTATATTTTAGTATATAATGATGTATATTTGGAAGAAGATGGGATCGTGACGTATGAAATCCGGGTGTGAAAATAGACCGGCTTTTTGGGCGTTACAGATTGGTATCCGAGCAGATAGGTTATAAATCTTAGGTAATAGTATCTAAGACTATAATCGTAGAGAGATGAATAAGAAGATCACCACGTGATCATAGTGAATCGTAGTAACAGATGATCTGTTAAACAATGAATGATTTATAGTACTAAGAAGTAGTACAGGAAGAAGAACTCAAATTGAGTTGTGAAGGATAATATATGAATTAAAGAAAATTTGTATTAAGTTAAGAGAGATTTAGGAGTTCTAAAATTTCAATTGAGGACTCATGTGATAGCTGAAGTTGTATGAACCTTTGTATGGGCAGAGGTTTGTGCTTGGTGTAACAACTGCTTAGCTTATTACAGTGATAATAATTGGAATTGGTCGCGCTATCAAGATGTATATGATGAGAAGGTGAATCTTTTCTCATGTATATACTTGATAGGTATAGAACGATAAGGTAGGTGCGAGTTCTTGAAACTCATACTTATGGTACGTTCGTGACTCATAATGATATGGTATGTTCTTGAACTTTTCAGCGAATGGATGTTTATGGTCTGTTTGGGATGGTTCTTAAACTCATATTATTGTGAAAAGTTCTTGAACTCAAAATGTGTGGTAAGTTGATGGACTATACTAAGGTAGAGGGATGTTTAAACTGAAAACAAGTTGTTTTCAGTAGGCTTAGTATTGAAGGTGCTATAAAAGATTAAGTATTGTCGTAGTAAGACAATGAAGGAAGATGGAGAATAGGATATTCCAAGTCATCTAGCTATGCAAGATTTCGAAGTTTATTGAACTCGTGCTGATATGTACATTTTGAAAAAGGAAAGAATTGGTTAAACTTTTAGAACCAATAGATTTTTAAAGGAGCTATTCTTTGTATGTCTATGCTAATTGATTCGGCTAGACAGAAATTGATTTGAAATATCAAAATGAATTTTATATCATCAGTGCATTTGATGCAAGGATGGTAAAAGGATGGAGTTATTAATGCAAATGAACCTGGTGTTGGATGTGATCTTAGGATCAACAACCCGCTATGGTATGATGTATAATGACGAAGTCACAAACTGACGAAGTCCTCAACGTACTGTGAAAAGTATGGTATCATGACGTCATAAAACATTTTGATGTATTGTGAAAAGAATTTAAAGAAGTAGTCGATGTCAATTGAGTTGACTAGACGAATGTTTCACGTTGATATTCAATTTATTGGTATGGTCTAAGCTACTTGATTCGGCTAGACAAATGGTATGTCATCGAGCTTTCTTTGAAGAAGTTGTGCCAAACCAAATTGTTTTGGTGCGAAATCTAATGATTAAGTCTGAGGTGAACATATCCCGAAATGGGGTATACGATGGGTAAGAGGTAGTTTGCTTTCTTTGTGATTGTAAACTGACCATGGAAGAAAGGTTACGACGTCATGCTATTAAACCTAGTAAGAGTTCATGGTCGATTTGACCCCTCAGCAAAAGTATGAAACGTTTTAAAAAGGAAATTTTATGTTCCTCATTATTCTTTCTACTTCATGATTCTTGATAGGTTATGGAGGTTAGGAATGATGAAAAGATAAGAACTTCTTTGAAGAAAAGTTGAGAAGATGGGTAGGCTAAAATTTCGAGGACAAAGTTCTGTGAAGGAGTGAATGTGATGACCTGGGTATGGGTGTGGTTTTAAGAAATTCTGAGGATGAAATATTTATAAGAGGGGAAGAATGTAACGCCCCAAAAATTTGAATTTTCCAGAATTTAAGTTTAAAGAATTAGTTATTAATAAAATGAATTTTTATTAATAATATTATGTGATATGTGTTTATTAATCGTTTTAGAACCTAGGATTATTATAAGTTGGGAGGATTCTGGCTATGATCTAGATTGAACGAGTAAGAATTTTCAAGACGAAAATAAAAATTTTCCGGGAACAAAATATTTCTGGGGGAAAAAGACGAAATAGGCACTATTCACTGGACGAAACCTAAGGGTTAGGGTTTGAATAACCTAAGCTATTCTGAGAGTTCGGTATGTCAAAATGACATTTCGTCGAAAGATTTGACGATAATATATCGTGAAAAGATAAGTAAGCCGATAATAATTTTTCTCAAAAAACATATAGAAATCGGACGAAATAAAAACGACGAAAAATACTGTTATGTACTTTTCATTCATTTAGCTACGTTGGGGTAAAACGTAAAGGAAAATGCTTAATGCCAAAAAGTGGTTTTTAATTTTTCAGGAATCTGAAGAATACGTAAAATTTAATCGGTAAAGGAAAGACGAAATATCCAAAAATATTTGGATTCAGAGAATCGCAGTTTTTAAAACTGTCGGACAAAAAGCCGAAAGTCGGAATCACGTAACTTAAAGGCTAAGTAGACTTCAGGGCTAAGTTAACTTAACATTTAAGTAATGAATAGTGAGGAGGTGTGAATAGTAAGGAGGTTAGGGGTGAAATACTATTTTGCCCTAGCTTTGGAAAATCTATAAATAGGAAGCTAGATTTCATTTAAATGGGATTTGGAAAATCCTACACTAGAGAGAGAGAGGATTCGGATGGAGAGAGAGAAGGAAGAGAATGAGCATGATTGATCGGATCAAAAATGTTCGTGAAATAGAAAAGCTAGCAAATCCCCGATTTTGGCTAGCGGAAGAAAAATAAAGAGGAAAGGTATTAAAACCTAACTTCTATGTTAGATTTTCTTAAAGTTTTATATGTTTTAAACATAACATAATGAGAATAAGAAGTAAATAATGTTAGGGATGATTTCATATGGTTGAAATCATGAGAAATAAGAAAAATAAGAATTTGAAGTTTAGTAAATAAATTTTTTTAGGAAGTATAGGATTCGTAATGAATTAGAACAATCTGAGTTGATTATATCAATAATTTGATGAAAGAAGTAAGGAATAATGTTCTATAACATCAAATTCCAATAAAAAGTGAAATCGTAATCCAAAATATCGATTAAAATGAAGAACGAACGAAGAACACGAAGAACGTTGTTGATGGACAAATTTAAAACCATCGTAGGATAATTGTTGTTGATGGACAAGTTTAAAACCATCTCGTATAAGTTAGATGCATATTGATTGGTTAGGAACGGTAGAAACGTTCATGAAGAATGGATTAAAACTTAGCTATAATGAAGTTATGGCAAAAATTTCTTAAAAGACAAACGATAATTAGAAAGTTAGTAAATGAACCCGAACGTGTAAGGTTTCTTAAGAATATAAGAGAACATAGAAAACATGAGTCGTGGACTCAAGAACGAACGAATTCTGAGTTCGAATGACCAAATTACGGACAAACAAACAAAGAGCGTTAAAAAAGTAAAATGAATGAAGGGTAAAGATCAAGCCAATCGAATGGCACGTTAACGGATTCAGAATGAAGTTTTATACAAGGGGGATTGAAGTACGTAAGATAAGGAAGAGAATGTCTTTAGAATGACCTCATTTCAAGTTATAACAAAGTAGTTATGAGATCGGGAAGTTGCGTCTCAAAATGAAGTTAACACTTAGAAGAAATTATCAAGAATTAGGGCTTGGCGCCGCGACGCCAACCATGACTTTCAAGGTGGCACTGCAGTGCCAGACCAGAGAACTGGGTACTGTAAACTCGTGCCGCAGCGCGAGAAATAGAAGGGAGAGTGGCGCCGCAGCGCCAGTGTAAGGAAAAAGCCAGAGAAGAGCTTTTAACTGCTCAACTCCTGGGGGGAAACGTATGGGAAGATAAAGAACATAAGATTCGTCAAATATAACACTTAATTTAGTGAATTAAACCTTTAATGAAGGTTTAACAAAAAGATTATATGAGAGTAAAAGAGAAAGAATGTAAACGCGGATTACGGAACCGATATCCGGGGACCGTAGTTACGATAAACGAACATGGATGATTGCTATGGTTCTGATTCCATAAATGTTGAGCGACGAGGGTAATGAATAACATTTTGATGTTATGTCATGATAGTGAGAGATAAGTGTAAAGCGTATAGACGCTGCAAATGCAACGCTGTTGCGATATACGAGCGGGCTTAGCATACAATGAACGGTATGGCTTGGACATTAAGAATGACTAATGAACATGGGGTTCAAGTAATGGATAACGAAAGTATTAAGTAAGATAAAAATGGTAACAAGAAAGCCGTAATGAATGGTAAAAAGATTAATAGAAGCCGAATGTGAGTCAGACGAGAACGTTAGAATAAAATGTAAGTGTTGAACACTTTAACCGACGTGAAGGTTGAGGGTTTGTAAATATTAAACGGATAGAACCTACACCCCGTGTATGGTTTGACCGTAAGATGATGAAGATTAATGATTAAACCAGGAACGGTAAAGAAGTTGAATTAAAGATAATAATGTTTAACGTAACGAAGTCGAGTTAAGGATTAAATGGAATGATCGCTCTGAGTATACAAAAGACTGTATGACTTAGATGATAAAGAGTGAATACTGAGGTGTGGCATTTAGTTGCCAGGAAGCCATAAGGAATGAGAAATTAACTTAACGAACATATACTTTAATAGTTCGTATAAGTTAAGTTGTAGTACAATCGTAACCTTTGATGGTTGACATATGGGAGCTGGGCTAAACAATACCTTTAGAGAGCGAAGGTATATACAAAACTGGCAACTGATCTAACTCATTGTTATGGGCAGTGTAGATGAGACGAGAACTTGTTTATTGGTTGTTTGTGGGAAACCACTCAGAGTACCATATGGACTAGTAGCAGAGAAACGATGTGTGCTGAGTCTTAGAGAAGTAATAAGAAGAAGATAAGAATGTAAAATATCAAAGATGATGAATGTATAAGTAAGACATCTCCGTATGTCATGAAGCCATAGAACGGTAGTGAAATTGGTCGCGTAAACTTAGGTTGCAAGAGCGCGAACCCTAAGAAGTAAAGTTAAGTAAACTAATGCATAAGTCAAAGATGTATGACTAATTTGTGTATGTGATGTTTTCTTATGTGTTATATAGGAATTGAGATGAGCAGTTCAACATAAGCTGTAGTTGGGCGTAAGGAAAGTTTCCTAACTTCGTTCATATTTCAAATGAATGCTAGTTTCTTAAACTTCTCAGATGTTGAAATTGAGAAGTTCCGTCTATGTGCTAATGTGTTATAGTTGTACAAGGTGGTAGAACGTATGAGGCCTTGTGCCACAATATGAACACTTCGGTGTTTCTATGAGATGAACTGTTTTGTGATTTAACTGTTCAATAAGAGAATGCTCTGTTTATACACGATCTGTTATTGTTAAGTCTGTGCTAATGATTCTAGCAAGACAAAATGTGTATGGAAAAGGTAGAAGAATGGAAGTATTTCAAATTGCATGTGAATAATGTTTTAAAATGAGAGAAATCGAGATTACTCCTATTATTCAAGCTGCTTCATAACCTTTGTTCGGTTATCGAAGTTCTAAAGGAATGTTTAAACTCTTGAAGTTGTTTGTTCAACTGCTATAACTTGCTGGGAAATTGAATGCTCACACTTGCTTTAAATGAAAAACATTTTCAGCGAACGATGTTAGACGAACTTAAGAATTCTTTAAAGATCAAGCTGATGGTATCCAGATGAAGTGCCATTCAAAATGGGACTGAGCGAGAAGATCAAGTGAAGACTTGTAATATAAAATAAGTTAAATGAACTTTAGATTAGTTTAATGAACTGTTATGTACCCTTAGTAAAGGATGAAAGTCACTCGTGTAAGATGTAAAGGATAATGTAATTATCGTTATTTATAATGAAAAAGGTTATATGGTTTTTAGAACTTGGGATTTGAGAGTATATGTTGTTATATTTCAGTATATAATGATGTATGTTTGGAAGAAGATGGGATCGTGACGTACGGAATCCGGGTGTGAAGATAGACCGAATTTCGGGGCGTTACAGGTAACCTTTTCCACCTTCATGTTGCGTACAGAGGCAGATTACTGGTGGCAATCTGTAAAGCATACTCAACCTGCCGCACTGAAGATGTCTTGGGAGAAGTTCCAAGAATTGTTCAACGATAACTACTTTCCTGAAAGTATTCGTCACATGAAGGAGGTGGAGTTCATCAAGCTTGAGCAAAGCAATATGACCGTGGCGCAGTACGAAGCTAAGTTTACCGAGTTATCTCGGTTTGTATCCCACTTGGTTGATAATGAGGAGAGAATGACGCGGATGTTTCTAAGAGGTTTGAAACCCGAGATACGTCAATACCTTATATCTCATACACTGTGTTTGTATTCAGATGTTGCGAATAGGGCTCAGTTATTGGAGTGCAATAATGAGTCAACCCAACCAAGAGAGATCAGCCGATAAGTCGATAATACCAGTGGTAGCAGTCATCGAAGTGGTAAAAACAAACGTGGAGGGAATCAACATGCCAGAAACGATAACCACTTCGGTGGTAATCATGGCCAAGACAATATGAGTGGAAAGTTCAAGAAGAGAAGGTTCAGCAAAGATGGAAAGACGTCAGCACCAGCACCCGCTATTAAGGAAGGAGAACGACTATCGGTCGTATGTTACAAATGTGGAGGGGAAGGACACATAAGTCCAAACTGCACAATGCAGTCCAAAGCATGTTACAATTATGGAAAAGAAGGTCACCTAACCCGATTTTGTCGTGCACCAAAGTCAAGTCCAGCTGGGATGGAGGCATCCAAGGGTGTCCCAGACAAGACAAAACCGGTAGTTCAAGGGAGAGCGTTTGTCATAATCTCCCAAAAAGCGAGGAATCCGAACGAGGTGATCACGGGTAAGCTAATCATAAAATCTAGTGAAGTTGATACTTTATTTGATACCAGTTCTACCCATTACTTTATTTCGCCTACTTGCGCTCAACATTTAAATTTGACTCCGGAGAAATTAGACTTTGATTTATCTATTGAAACTCCGTTGGGAGAAACCTTCATTACATCCACGGTTTATAAGTCTTGTTTAATTCAAATCGGTAACCACACATTACCCGTCGATCTTATTTCTTTGAAAATACTTGCATTTGATGTGATTCTAGGAATTGATTGGTTAACTACTCATCATGTAAAAATTGATTATTTTTGTAAGGTTGTTAGCTTTCATATTCCTAACCAACCTATTATGCGAATTCAAGCAACCAAACCATTAAAATCCATCACTGTCATCTCAAGCCATAAAGCTATTCATTTATTGAAAAACGGATGTTAAGCTTTCTTAGCTCATGTCACGAATCTAAACAAAAATACGACAGTTTTGAATGATATTTCTATTGTTAATGATCCTAACGTATTCCCAGAAGAACTTCATAGCCTACCCCCAGAGCGTGAAATTGAATTTTGTATCGACCTTGAACCCGGTACAAAACCCATTTCCAAAGCCCCATATCGAATGGCTCCTATTGAACTTCAGGAGGTAAAGACCCAACTGCAAGAATTGTTAGACATCGGTTTCATTCGTCCTAGTATGTCTCCTTGGGGTGCTCATGTTCTATTCATGAAAAAGAAAGATGGGAGTATATGACTTTGTATTGATTATCGGGAGTTGAACTATGTCACTATCAAAAATAGATATCCATTGCCTCACATTGATGACCTGTTTGACCAGTTACAAGGTGCCAATTTTTTTTTCAAAGATTGATCTTCATTCCGGATATCACCAATTGAAGATTAGAACCGATGACATTCTAAAGACGACTTTCAGAACTCGGTACATGCATTATGAATTTCTAGTCATGTCTTTTGGATTGACTAATGCTCTTGCTGCCTTCATGGATATGATGAACCGAGTATTCAAGGAATATTTGGATCACTTTGTGGTTTTCTTTATTGATGACATTCTCATATATTCCAAAAGTCGTGAAGATCATGAGCAACACTTGAGGCTAATGCTCCAAAAGCTTCGTGAAAACAAGATTTATGCCAAGTTAATGAAATGCGAGTTCTGGCTTGAGGAAGTAGCATTCCTTGGGCACGTAGTATCAAGTCATGGAATATCTGTTGACCTATCAAAGATTGAAGCAATTCAAAGCTGGGAGAAACCTAAACCAGTGACCGAAGTACGTAGCTTTCTCGATTTAGCTGGTTATTATCGGAGATTCGTGAAAGGATTTTCTCAAATCGCTACTCCATTAACTCAGCTGACTCGAAAAGATACAAAGTTTGGTTGGAGGGGAAAATGTGAGAAGAGTTTTCAAGAACTCAAGAGAAGACTCATTAAAGCACCTGTTCTGACAATACCATCTGGCTCGAAGGGATTTGTCATCTATAGTGATGCTTCGGGCAAAGGGTTAGGATGTGTTCTTATGCAACATGGGAAAGTCATAGCCTATGCCTCTCGGCAACTCAAAGAATATGAGATGAATTATCCTACTCATGATCTAGAGTTGACAGCTGTTGTCTTCACACTTAAAATTTGGAGGCATTACTTGTATGGGGAGAAAGTGGAGATCTTTACGGATCATAAAAGCCTCAAATACTTCTTCACTCAAAAGGAACTCAACATGAGACAATGACGTTGACTTGAACTGTTGAAAGATTATGATCATACCATCCAATACCACCCTGGAAAAACAAACGTGGTAGCTGACACATTGAGTAGAAGATAATATGCGGGTACGAATGCAATATTGTCAACGCAAAGGCCCATTTTGTATGACTTACAAAGGATGGAGATAGAGTTAAAGACTCCAGGGACCCATGTGATGATGGTGAATATACGAGTAGAACTGACTTTAATTGATAAAGTTAAAGCTGCTCAAGCTACAGACCTGGAGCTAATGCGTATGAGGAAGAAAGTGCAAGAAGGTGCTATGCCAGAAGTAAGAATCGATGAAGAAGGAATACTTAGAGTCAACTCCAGACTTTGTGTTCCTAACGACCCTGATTTAAAGTATAAAATCATGATGGAGGCGCACAACACATCGTTTATAATCCATCCTGGGAGTACCAAAATGTATCGTGATATTCGTCATACATTTTGGTGGAGTAATATGAAGAGAGAGATAGCGTTTTTTATCTCAAGGTGTCTGACTTGTCAACGAGTCAAGGCGGAGCATCAAGTGCCAAAAGGTCCATTGCAACCACTTGAAATTCTAGAATGGAAGTGGGAGCACATTACCATGGATTTCGTTACTGGTCTTCCCAAGGTTTCTTAAGGCATAGATGCAATTTGGGTCATTGTTGATAGATTGACCAAGTCTGCTCACTTCTTACCAATACAAGAAACTTATACACTTTAATGTCTTGCTTGTATGTACATAAATGAGATTGTAAGACTGCATGGTATGCCAGTATCCATAGTTTTTGATCGAGACCCAAGATTCACTTCAATATTTTGGGTTAGTTTTCAAAAAGCTATGGGCACGGATTTACGATTTAGTTCGGCATATCATCCTCAGACGGACGGACAATCAGAGAGGACTATTCAAACTCTTAAAGATTTATTAAGACTCTGTGTCCTTGACTTCAAGGGAGGTTGTAACAAGTTCTTACCGTTGGTGGAGTTTTCCTTCAACAACAGCTATCAATCAAGTATTGGCATGGCTCTATTCCAAGCGTTGTATGGAAGAAAGTGTCGTTCTCCAATATGCTGTGGTGAGGTGGATGAAGAAACATTGTTGGGATCGGAGTTAGTACGTATGACTAAAAAATATATTCAAACGATCCGATAACGTATAAAAACCTCATAAGATCGACAAAAGAGTTATGTTGATCTTCATCAAAAGGACGTGAAATTCGATATTGGAGATCATGTGTTGTTACGTGTTGCTCCATGGAAAGGAGTTACAAGATTTGGAAAGAGAGAAAAACTCAATCCTCGATTCATTAGCCCCTTTTTAATCCTCGGTTGAGTAGGAACTATGGCCTATAGACTCGCTTTACCGCCAAGTATGTCTCGTGTTCATAACATTTTTCATATATCCATGTTACGTAAATATGTGAAAGACCCGAACCACATTATTGAGTTAGAACCGAATGAAATAGCGGAAGATTTAACGTATGAAGAGATTCTTGTTCAAATCTTGGATAAATAGGAACATATTCTACGCTCCAAGGTTATACCTCAGTCAAGATTTTGTGGAGAAACCACGATGTTGAGGAAATGACCAGAGAGTTAGAATCTGAAATAAAATCAAGGTATCCTTACCTCTTCGACATACTAGGTATGTACCCTAATTTCAAGGGCGAAATTTCATAAGAAGAGGAGGTTGTAAGACCCCAACTTTTATTAATAAAGATGAATTTTTAATAAATATCATTTTTGAATATTATAGAGTAAATTTGATATAATGTTATAGTTGTGGGTAATATGTAGAAATTTTGAAAAGTATGCAAGTTGTTATATAATATTCGATTGGTCGAGGAATATTCGTTTTAACAGGGAATATTCGTACGACGACACAATCATTGGTGGACCCCACAATGGAATTATGAATATTTTTATGAAAATAACGGCGTAAGTTTTACCATTAACTGTTGAAACACCCGGTGTTAAAAGTACAGTAATACGCGTGGTTGCATAGTAGCACACAGTATTGATTATTGATGCTTACGTAAGAAGTAACTCAGTTTTGTTCAATTATTGCTACAGTAATTGTTGCATAGTATCTCACGTTATTTGATTCAATTATTGTCGATATTTTATATATTATTAAATCAATAATTGAGATAACAAAGTTATTAATATTATTATTTGCAATATTAATGATGTCTAGAAGTTCTGCTAAGGAGAAGTTTGGTCACCTAATGGGCGCCAATTGGGAGAAATCCTTATTGGAAAGCCCCCTCTTTCCTGGGAACGACCTGGTCGATTAATATTGTGAATTATAATAATGATGATAAATGTTGTTAAATATATTGAGGTGTCTTTTTATGATGTCACGGAAGTTTATATATATATAAATTTTGTTTTATTAGTATTATTAATGTAATAAAATAGAAAATCTTTTTATATAAAACAGAATACTTTTATAAAGTTATTTGTTTTATTAGACAATAATTAGAATATAATATATTTTATTATGCATAGTGTTTTGCATAGTAAAATCATTTTATATAATACAGAATACTTTTATTAAGTTATTTGTTTTATTAGACCATAATTAGAATATAATATATTTTATTATGCATAGTGTTTTCATAGTACCTGCATAGTATTTGCATAGTAAAATCTTTTTATATAAAATAGAATACTTTTATAAAGTTAATTGTTTTATTTGATTTTAAATAATATATATATATATATATATATATATATATATATTATATTATATTGCATAGTATCCTTTCTATTTTCCTATAAATAGGATGCTTAGTTAGAATTGAAATCACACTAGAAATTCAGAGAATTCTCTTCTATAATTTTGAGCATTTAGAGTTTTAAGAAGCTTTGAGCATAGTGCAAGTTTTCTTCAAGTATATCCCCGCCCTACTCATCGGAGTACTCTTCTTTATAAGGTAAGGGATATTATTTCTTTCGTCTTCATTGAATAGAGCTTTTGTTATTCCATTCTTTATTATTATGTTGGAATAACCTGTATATGCGAAGTACCGCATACATGGTGAAATTCTTCTGTTATTCCATTCCTTATTATTCTGTTGGAATAATCTGTCTGTGCGGTCTATCGCATTCCTGGCGAAGTCTTTTGTTATTCCATTCTTTATTATTCTGTTGGAATATCCTGTCTGTGCGTATTACGCATGACCTGGTTCCATTATTTATTATTCTGTTGAAATAACCTGTCTGTGCGGTCTATCGCATGCATGGTGAATTCTTCTGTTATTCCATTCTTTATTATTTTGTTAGAATAACCTGTCAATATGGATTGCCACATACATGGTGAATGACCCTTCGTATTCATTTCTTATTAAATTATGGAAATGATCTGTCTACGTGGATTACCGCATGGCGGGTGAAAATCCATTGCAGTTTCATATATTCTATGATACTCATTTGGTTAAAATTTTGGCTTCTATACTCCATGAAATTAGAGGAATATCCTTGATATTTGCGCCTCATCCAGTATCTTTTTATGGAAATATTCTTCTGAGCATTCTTGAATTTTACTCCATAAAGTAGTATCATGTTGATAATTTAGACATTATTGAGTTCAGGATAAATTAACTTATAAATCTTTAAAATTTATTCTTGAACTTGTTTTATTGAATTATTATGTCATTGTCATCATCCTCATGCTTATATTGTGATGAAAGTCATCTTTGGCTTACGTGCATAGATGGACTTGGTTTGATTATGACCAGGGATTATTCGGTATAATCATGACCTGTAATGTTATAAATGATGTGGTAAAAGTCCTCAGTGGCCTGTAGTGTATTGACGGATAGTTTTTGGTATGATTACGACCAGGGATTATTCGGTATAGTCATGACCATTGATAATTTAATGAATATCCTTGGCACGTAAAGTAGGGATGACTTGATGATGTGGTTTATTTATTAATCTGAGTCTCAGCGATAAAAATTGATGAAAACATTTTAAATCATAGAAGATAGTAGATATAATGCTTTACTTGACTCTTCTAATGAATTGCTAATTCGGCTGCAGTTAAACTTGATGTCTATTGTATTTTATCAATTTAACATTATTGAAGACTAATGATAATTTATTCTGCATTATCTTTGTGACGCCCCCAAAATAGGTATAATTCACCTATTCTGAGTTGCCAAATACATGGTGCAGAATACAAATACAATCTTAAATATAAAACAAGAGAGCTGTGAGTTTTAATACAAACATTGCCTTCTAGACAATATCCACTCTCAAAATCAGTCCTCATTACATTTATTAACACACTATTTAACAAAATAGTGAGGACTACTAATACTATCATCTGGACCGTCACTCCATTCCCCGACTAGTCCCGGCTACGTTCTTATTTCCTGAAGAGAACAGTGAAAGAAAGGGTGAGCTCAACTAGCCCAGTAAGAAATATTATGATTAAGATAATGCAGAATAAATTATCATTAGTCTTTAACAATGTTAAACTGATAAAATACAATAGACATCAAGTTTAACTGCAACGAAAAAGAAATCAATTAAAAGAGTCAAGTAGAGAATAAAATCTACTATCTTTTATGATTTAAAAGGTTTTTTCATCACTTTTATCGCTGGGACTCAGCTTAATAAATAATCCACATCATCCTTACACTAAGGCCAAGGATATTCATTAGTATCACAACCACAAATTATCTATGCACTACGGGCCAAGGATATTCGTGTATTCATCAATGGTCATGATCATGCCAACAACTGTCCATCAATGCACTACGGGATAATGAGAACTTTTACCACATCATTTGTAACATTACGGTCATGATTACACCGAATAATTCTTGGTCATAATCATACCAAGTCCATCAATGCACTACAAGCCATAGATGACTTTCAACAAAATATAAACATGAGGATGACGATAATGATATAAGAATTCAATAAAACAAGTTCAAGAATTAATTTATCCAGGAACTAATAACGTCCAAATTGTCAACATGATACTTTTTTGTAGAGTAAAATTTAAGAATACTCAGAAGAATATTTCCATGAAAGATACTGGATGAAGCACAAATATCAAGGATATTCCACTAATTTCATGGAGTATAGAAGTTAAAACTTTAACCAACTGAGTATAATAAAGAATAGAATAACAAAAGAAATCACCATGCATGCGGTACTTTGCATAGACAGGTTATTCCAATATAACAATAAATAACGGAAACAGGTCAGGCGTGATACGCACCAACAGGATATTCCAACAGAATAATAAAGAATGGAATAACAACAAAAATTACCATGCATGCGGTACTTTGCATAGACAAGTTATTCCAACAAAATAATAAATAACATAACCAGGTCCGGCGTAAAACGCATAGACAGGATATTCCAACAAAATAATAAAGACTGAACCAGGTCCGGCGTAAAACGTACAGATAGGATATTCTAACAGAATAATAAAGAATGGAATAATAACAAAATTTCACCATGTATGCGGTACTTCGCATAGACAGGTTATTCCAGAAGAATAATAAATAATGGAATAACAGAAGAATTTCACCAAGTATAGGGTAACCTGCGTATATAGGTTATTCCAACAGAATAAAAAAGTCTGGAATAACAGAAGTTCTCTTCATGAATATGAAAAAAAATACCCCTTAACTTATAAAGAAGAGTACTCCAACGGTAGGGCGGGGATATACTTGAAGAAACTTGCACTACGCTCAAAGCTTTCTTAAACGCTAAAGAAATACGCTCAAGAGAGAAGAATAATTCTCTCTACAGTTTCTCTCTCTAGAGTTTCAGTGAATTCGTAAGAAATAATGAAGGAGTGAGCTTCTATTTATAGAAGAATAGACAGAATAGTAACCAATCCATGAACGGTCCAGATCGATTTACTTTAAACGGACGGTCTAGATTGGTTTACAATAAAATATAATATATTCTACTTATAATCTAATAAAACGAATAACTTTTAAAAAGATTTTACTATGCAAACACTATGTAGGCACTATTCAAATACTATGCATAATAAAATAAAATATATTCTAATTATTGTCTAATAAAACGAATAACTTTATAAAAGTATTCTGTTTTATATAAAAAGATTTTACTATTAGCCTAATAAAACGAATAACTTTATAAAAGTATTCTGTTTTATATAAAAAGCTTTTCTGTTTTATTACATTAATAATACTAATAAAATAAAATTTCATCATCATTATTATTATTCACACTATTAATAGATCAGGTCGTTCCCAGGAAAGATGGGGCTTTCCAATAAGGATTTCTCTCTATTGGCTCGCAATTAGGGGACCAAACCTGTAAGCCCTTATCTTATTATTTAATGAAATTAAATTTTCTCTATTTATTATCTTGAAATAGTAAGGGTTGATTTGATTAATGTGGTAAGTTATGGGTAAAATGCGCAATTATTTCAAACAAGCAAGTGGTTTTAAAATATTCATTGTTGACGGAGAATATTCATTTGGTCGTGGAATATTTTTACTGTCGGGGAATATTCGTACGACGGCGCAGCCTTATGTGGGCCCCATAACAGAAAGTGATTGGATGAAGAAAATGACAAGAATAAGTTGGTTATAAATAACGGCGTAGTTGTTACCATTAATACTGTTGGAATACCCGGTGGTTAAAACACAGTAGCACACGGTATTACACCAATTATTGATTCTTATGTAAGAAGGCACTACTCAATAATTGTTATAGTAATTACTGTTTAGTATTTTATTTTATTGATTCAATAATTGCTGCGTTGATATTTTATATTACTGTTGTTTTAATAATTGTCATTACACAATATTTTCTATTATCGGAGCAATAATTCATATTATCTGAATAATATTATTAGATAACATTACTGACACTGTCTAGAAAGTTCTGTCTAAAGAGAGGTTTGGTCATCTAATTACGCGCCAGTAAGGAGAGATCCTTATTGGAAAGCCCCCTCTTTCTTGGGAACTGTCTGGTTGTCAGTATTGTGATTCTGTAATATTATTTGTGAATAATTAATTATTGATTTATATGATGAGAAAAATATTGATTTTATATGGATATAGATGGAGAAAAATTTTAATGTGACAATTGTTGAAAATTAATATTTTATCTTTTTCTGATAAAATAATTCATTTAAATATATTATTTTAATAATATAATAATAGTGATATTTTTACCATAAATGTGGGATATATGTGTATATGAGGAGGAAGAGTATTTTTGTTGCATTAAATGATTAACACATATTTTGTGTGTCGGTAGACCCCAATTCTTGATCGAAATTTGATTATAGCCTGTAAAATTGACCGTTTGTGGATTTCGGTCAATTTTTGTTTAGAATTTGGAAACACTTTCTTCTGCAAAGTTGTAGAGAATGAAATATCCTATGGAAAGGACATGTGGTTCAAATTTTTCTGATAAAAGGGCTCTTTATTATGAATTATTAAAGTTCTAAAATTCCAAAATAATTAATTTTTGGAAGTTTTATTTATTTTTCTGATAAAAAACATTTTTTGTATTTTGTGGACATCATTAACATGTGCAAAGTGCTGAAATCAGATGTCTAGAGGTCGGCTAAGGAAAATTTGTTAAATATATTAATATTATATTAAATTTTCTGATTTGGTGTTCTAAGCATTTTCCTATAAATAGGGTGCTTAGGTTAGAATTGAAAATCACACCAGAAACTGAAGTTTTCTCTCTATTTCTCACTCGGTATATTGAGCTTATTCTTGTGAGTATTCCATTCTGGAGTACCGTTTTTTTGAGGTAAGAGATAAATATCTTTGGCCTGTAGTGCAAAGATAAATAATTTTATAATGAATATCTTTGGCATGTAGTGCAAAGATGAATATTTGATTTAAGATGTATATTGATTGATGTTACAGACATAAAATATTTATGATGGACTTTTAAATTCATAGATAGTAGTAGATTTCATTCTCTACGTAACTCTTCTATGAATTATTATTTTCGCTGTGAATATTGATCTGAAACTTGTTGTCTATTGTATTTTATCAGATTTTTCCCTGTTGAAGACTAACGATAATTTGTTCTATATTATCTTAGTCATAATATTCTTTACTGGGCTAGTTGAGCTCACTCTTTTCCTTTTTGTTCCATTTTTCTTCTCAGGAGACGAGAATGTAGCGAGTACTAGTCGGGGTACGGAATGAAGGTTCTAGGAAGTTGTTTTAGTAGTCCTCACCATTTTTGTAATGTATTGTATCAATAATTGTAATAAGGACTTAGGTTGTGTTTGATAAATTTGGGAATTAAGATCTGAATGATTATGATGTCTTAATAAATTAGATCATCTGAATCGTTATGAGGTCTGAATCTAAAAAATTGTTTGATAACTAAAAAGTAAGTTGTCTCTTAATGACACTATTTTACCATTTTAAAGGATAAAATTTTATTTAATAATTTTAAATATTCAATTTAATAAAAATGAGTGCATAATATTGTTTAATATATTTATATAAAAAAAATTAGCAAAAAAAATTCGTTAAGAGGTACCTCTTAATTATTAAGATTTCATTTTATGTCTTACCGATTAAGAGGCATTCAGAGGTAACAAAAAACAAAACAAACAGCATCATGCCTCTTAGCGAATAAGAGGCAGTCCATTAAGAGGCAATCAGATGTAAACAAACAGCACCTTAGTTGGGTATGTATATTGTCCAGATGACAATACTTGTATTTAAACTCACAGTTTATGGGTTGTATTAATAAAGTTGTAGTTGTTTCTGTATCATGTTATTGACGACTCAGAGTGGGTGATGTATACCTATTTTGGGGGCGTCACAAAACCTCCCCTTGGCAGAACTTCTAGATATCGTTAATATTGTAAATAATAATATTAATAACTTCGTCATCTCAATATAAAATATCAACAATAATTGAAACAATTAACGTGAGATACTATACAACAATTACTGAAGCAATAATTGAACAAAACTGAGTGACTTCTCACGTAAGTATCAATAATCAATACCGTGTGCTACTATGCAACCACGCGTATTCTTGTACTTTCAACAGTTAACGGTAAAACTTCCGACGTTATTTTCATAAAAATATTTTTGTCGTTTTCTCAATCCGACAATAATTCCGTTGTGGGGTCCACTAATGATTGTACCGTCGTACGAATATTCTCCGATAAATCGAATATTATAAACAACTTGCGTACTTTGCAAAAATTTTAAATATTACCCACAACTATAACATTATATCAAATTCATTCCATAATATTTAAAAATGATAATTATAGAAAATTCATCTTTATTTATAAACGTTGGGGTCTTTTAATCTCCCATTCTTATAAAATTTCTCCCTCGAAATTAGGGTACGTACCTGGTATGTCGAAGATGTAAGGATACCATGATTTCATTTTAGATTATAACTCCAAGGTCATTTCCTCAACATCGTGGTTCCTCCATAAAATTTTGAATTGAGGTATAAACTTGGAGCATAGAATATGTTCCTTCTTATCCAAGATTTGAACAGGAACCTCTTCATACGTTAAATCTTTTGCAATTTTGTCCGGTTCTAATTTAATAATGTGGTTCGGGTCTTTCACATATTTACGTAACATGGATATATGAAAAACGTTATGAACACGAGACATATTTGGTGGTAAAACGAGTCTATAGGATATAGTCCCTACTCGATCGAGGATTAAAAATGGGCCAATGAATCGAGAATTGAGCTTTCCTCTCTTTTCAAATCTCGTAACTCCTTTCCATGGAGCAACACGTAATAACATATGATCACTAATATGGAATTCCACGTCCTTTCGATGAAGACAACATAACTCTTTTGTCGATCTTGGGAGGTTTTTATATGTTGCCGGATCGTTTGTATCTTTTCCATAGTCATACATACTTACTCCGGTCCCAACAACATTGTTTCACCCACCTCATCCCAGCATACTAGAGAACGACACTTTCTTCCATATAATGCTTCGAATGGAGCCATGCCAATACTTGCTTGATAACTGTTATTGTAGGAAAAGTCCACCAATGGTAAGAACTTGTCCCAACTTCCCTTGAAGTCAAGGACACAGAGTCTTAATAAATCTTCAAGAGTTTGAATAGTCCTATCTGATTGTCCATCTGTTTGAGGATGATATGCCGAACTAAATCGTAAATCTGTGCTCATAGCTTTTTGCAAACTAACCCAAAATCATGAAGTAAATCTTGGGTCTCGATCAGAAACTATGGATACTGGCATACCATGCAATCTTATAACCTCATTTATGTACATACGAGCAAAACGTTCAAGTGTATAAGTTTCTCGTATAGGTAAGAAATGAGCAGACTTGGTCAATCTATCAACAATGATCCAAATTGCATTTATGCCTTGAGAAACCTTAGGAAGACCAGTAATGAAATCCATGGTAATGTGCTCCCACTTCCATTCTAGAATTTCAAGTGGTTGAAGTGGACCTTTTAGTACTTGATGTTCCGCCTTGACTCGTTGACAGGTTAAACACAGTGAGATAAACAACGATATCTCCCTCTTCATATTGCCCCACCAAAATGTATGTATAAGATCATGATACATTTTGGTACTCCCAAGATAGATTGTAAACGGTGTGTTGTGTGCCTCCATCATGATTTTATACTTTAAATTAAGGTCGTTAGGAACACAAAGTCTGGAGTTGACTCGAAGTATTCCTTCTTCATCGATTCTTGCTTCCAGCATAGCACCTTCTTGTACTTTCTTCCTCATATGCATCAGCTCTAGGTATGTATCTTGAGCAGCTTTAACTTTATCGATTAAAGTCGGTTCTACTCGTATATTCACCATCATCATATGGGTTCCTGGAGTTTTTATCTCTATCTCCATCCTTTGCAAGTTATACAAAATGGGCCTTTACGTTGACAATATCGCACTCGCACCCGCATATGATCTTCTACTCAATGCGTTAGCTACCACGTTCGCTTTTCTAGGATGGTATGATCATAATATTTCAACAGTTCAAGCCAACGTCATTTTCGCATGTTGAGTTCGTATTGAGTGAAGAAATATTTTAGGCTTTTATGATCCGTAAAGATCTCCACTTTCTCCCCATACAAGTAATGCCTCCAAATTATAAGTACGAAGACAACAGCTGCCAACTCTAGATCATGAGTAGGATAATTCATCTCATATTCTTTGAGTTGTCAAGAGGCATAGGCTATGACTTTCCCATGTTGCATGAGAACACATCCTAACCCTTTGCCTAAAGCATCACTGTAGATGAAAAATCCCTCCGAGCCAGATGGTATTGTCAGAACAGGTGCCGAAATGAGTCTTCTCTTGAGTTCCTGAAAACTCTTCTCACATTCCTCATTCCAACCGAATTTTATATCTTTCTGAGTCAGCTGAGTTAATGGAGTAGCGATTCGAGAAAACCCTTCTACAATTCTCCGATAATAACCAGCTAAGCCGAGAAAGCTACGTACTTCGGTCACTGATTTAGGTTGTTCCCAGCTTTGAATGGCTTCAATCATTGCTGGGTCAACAGATATTCCATGACTTGATACCACGTGCCCAAGGAATGCTACTTCCTCAAGCCAAAACTCGCATTTCTTCAACTTGGCATAAAGTTTATATTCACGAAACTTTTGGAGTATCAGCCTCAAGTGTTGCTCATGATCTTCACGACTTTTGGAATAAATAAGGATGTCATCAATAAAGACGACCACAAAGTGATCCAAATATTCCTTGAATACTCGGTTCATCATATCCATGAAGGCAGCTGGAGCATTAGCCAATCCAAAAGACATAACTAGGAATTCATAATGCCCGTACCGAGTTCTGAAAGCCATCTTTGGAATTTCGTCGGTTCTAATCTTTAATTGGTGATATCCGGAACGAAGATCAATCTTTGAAAAGAATTTGGCGCCTTGCAACTGGTCAAACAGGTCATCAATACGTGGCAATGGGTACCTATTTTTGACGGTGGCATGATTCAACTCCTGATAATCAATACAAAGTTGCATACTCCCATCTTTCTTCTTCACGAATATAACAAGAGCACCCCAAGGAGAAGTACTAGGACGAATAAAGCCAATGTCTAACAATTCCTGCAGTTGAGTCTTTAACTCCTGAAGTTCAATAGGAGCTATTCGATATGGGGCTTTGGAAATGGGTTTTGTACCGGGTTCAAGATCGATAAAAAATTCAATTTCACGTTCTGGGGGTAGGCCAGGAGGTTTTTCAAGGAATACATCAAAAAATTCATTAACAATAGAAATATCATTCAAAATTGACATATTATTGTTTAGATCCATGACATGAGCTAAGAAAGCTTGACATCCATTTTTCAATAAACGAATAGCTTTATGGCTTGAGATGACAATGATTGATTTTAATGGTTTGGTTGCTTGAATTTGCATAATAGATTGATTAGGAATATGAAAGCTAACAACCTTACGAAAATAATCAATTTTTGCATGATGAGTAGTTAACCAATCAATCCCTAGAATTACGTCAAATGCAAGTATTTTCAATGAAATAAGATCGACAGGTAATGTGAGAGTACCAATTTGAACTTAATAAGACTTATAAACAGTGGATGTAATGAAGGTTTCTCCCAATGGAGTTTCAACAGATAAGTCAAAGTCTAATTTTTTTGGAGTCAAATTTAAACGTTGAGCGCAAGTAGGAGAAATAAAGGAATAGGTAGAACCTGTATCAAATAAGGTATATACTTTGCTAGAGTTTATGATAAGCTTACCTGTGATGACCTCATTCGGGTTCTTTACTTTCTAGAAGGTCACGACAAACGCTCTCCCTTGCACTACTGTCTTTGACTTTTCAGGGGAGTCCTTTGGTGCCTCCATCTTAACTGAACTTATCTTCGGTGAACGACAAAATCGGGCTAGGTGACCTTCTCTTCCATAATTATAACATGCTTTGGATGGCATCGCGCAGTTTGGACTGATGTGTCCCTTCCCTCCGCATTTGAAGCATATGATAGGTGGTCGTTCTCCTTCCTTAACAACAGGTGCAGGTGCTGACGTCTTTCCATCATTATTAAATCTCCTCTTCTTGAAATGTCCATTCTTATTGCTTTGGCCATGATTACCACCGAAGTGGTTACCATTTCTGGCATGTTGATTCCCTCTACGCTTATTATCACCACTTCGATGACTGTTATCATTGGTATTATCATTTTGTCGGCTGCTCTCTTTTAGTTGGGTTGACTCATTATCGCGCTCCAATAACTGAGCCCTATTAACAATATTTAAATACAAACACAGTTTATGAGAGATAAGATATTGACGAATCTCGGGTTTTAAACCTCTTACAAACATTCGCGTCATTCTCTCCTCATTATCAACTAAATGGGACGCAAACCGGGACAACTCGGCAAACTTGGCTTCGTACTACGACACGGTCATGTTGTTTTGTTCTAGTTTAATAAACTCTACCTCTTTCATGTGATGAATACTTTAGGGAAAGTACTTGTTGTTGAACAGTTCTTGGAACTTCTCCCAAGACATCTTCAGTGCGGCAGGTTGAGTACGCTTTACAGATTCCCACCAGTAATCTGCCTCTGCCCGCAACATGAAGGTGGCAAAGGGAACCTTTTGCTCCTTGGAGCATCCCAAGACATCAAATATCTTGTTGATCTGCTTTATCCACGTCTCTGCCTTAAGTTATTTTAGCTCTCCAAAAATCTCTGGTGTTCCCAGCTCCTTGAACTGCTTAGCGGTGACCGTCCGAGAGTTGCCAATGTTTCCACCTGCATTTTGTACAAGAGCCAATCTCGCCTGATGTTGCATGAATTGCATGAAGCCTCGAAACATTCCATCGTTCATCATTTAGTCAGTGTTATTGTTTGCATGAGGATTATCACCTTCCTGACGCACATTGTCCTTGTTATTGATCTATGGAGACTCAACGGTCTCTTATGCTCCATTGATGTTCTCAACATTCTCGGATGCCATTTTCAAATACTTCCACAAAACAATGGTTAATTAACATATCACATATTATCCCTATACTCTGACCAACCAATTAAATACCAAATAAACTTAAGTAGGTCATACTAGCGAAGGAATTCCCCGTCTCTCCCCTCCTAGTTCTTGTTTCATATCTTAGCCAGGGATCATATCCCTAAGCTTTGATACCAACTGTGACACCCCCAAAATAGGTATACATCACCTATTCTGAGTCGCCAAATACATGGTACAGAATACAAATACAATCTTAAATATACAACAGGAGAGCTGTGAGTTTTAATATAAACATTGTCTTCTAGACAATATCCACTCTCAAAATCAGTCCTCATTACATTTATTAACACACTATTTAACAGAATAGTGAGGACTACTAACACTATCATCTGGACCGTCACTCCGTTCCATGACTAGTCCCGGCTACGTTCTCATTTCCTGAAGAGAACAGTGAAAGAAAGGGTGAGCTCAACTAGCCCAGTAAGAAATATTATGACTAAGATAATGCAGAATAAATTATCATTAGTCTTCAACAATGTTAAACTGATAAAATACAATAAACATCAAGTTTAACTGCAGCAGAACAAGCAATCCATTAAAAGAGTCAAGTAGAGAATAAAATCTACTATCTTTTTTGATTTAAAAGGCTTTTCATCACTTCTATCGCTGGGACTCAGCTTAATAAATAATCCACATCATCCCTACACTACGGCCAAGGATATTCATTAGTATCACAACCACACATTATCCATGCACTACGGGCTAAGGATATTCGTGTATTCATCAATAATCATGATCATGATCATGCCAACAACTATCCATCAATGAACTACGGGACAATGAAGACTTTTACCACATCATTTGTAACATTACGGTCATGATTACACCGAATAATTCTTGGTCATAATCATACTAAGTCCATCTATGCACTACATGTCATAGATGACTTTCAATAAAATATAAACATGAGGATGATGACAATGATAGAATTCAATAAAACAAGTTCAAGAATTAGTTTATCCAGGAACTAATAACGTCCAAATTGTCAACATGATACTTCTTTGTAAAGTAAAATTTAAGAATGCTTAGAAGAATATTTCCATGAAAGATATTGGATGCAGCGCAAATATCAAGGATATTCCACTAATTTCATAGAGTATAGAAGTAAAAATTTAATCAACTAAGTATAATAAAGAATGGAATAAGAAAAAAAATCACCATGCATTCGGTACTTCGCATAGACATGTTATGTAAGACCCCAACTTTTTATAAATAAAGATTTAATTTCTCTAATTATTATTTTGAAATAGTAAGGGTTGATTTGATTAATGTGGTTAGTTATGGGTAAAATATGCAAATATTTCAAAATAAGCAAGTGGTTATAAAATATTCATTGTTGTCGGGGAATATTCGTTTGGTCGTGGAATATTCTTGCTGTCGGGGAATATTCGTACGACGACGCAGTCTTTTGTGGGCCCCATAACGGAAAGCGATTGGATGAAGAAAATGACAAATATAAGTTGTTTAAAAATAACGGCGTAGTTGTTACCGTTAATACTGTTAGAATACCCGATGGTTAAAACACAGTAATACGCGTTGTTGCACAGTAGCACACGGTATTGCACCAATTATTGGTTCTTACGTAAGAAGACACTACTCAATAATTGTTACAGTAATTACTGTTCAGTATTTTATTTTATAATTGTTGCATTGATATTTTATATTACTGTTGTTTCAATAAATTATCACTACACAATATTTTCTATTATCGAAGCAATAATTCATATTATCTGAATAATATTATTAGATAACATTATTGGCAATGTCTAGAAAGTTCTGTCTAAGGAGAGGCTTGGTCACCTAATTGCGTGCCAGTAAGTAGAAATTCTAATTGGAAAGCCCCCTCTTTCCTGGGAACTGCCTGGTTGTCAATATTGTGATTCTACAATATTATTTGTGAATAATTAATTATTGATTCATATGATGAGGAAAATATTGATTTTATTTGGATATAGATGGAGAAAATTTTTTAATGTGACAATTGTTGAAAATTGAAATTTTATCTTTTTCTGGTAAAATAATTTATTTAAATATATTATTATATTTTAATAATATAATAATGATGATATTTTACTATGAATGTGGGATATATAAGTATATGTGGAGGAGGAGTATTTTTGTTACCAAAAATATTTAAAGCATGTTTTATGTGTCGGTGGACCCCATTTCTTGACTGAAATTTGATTATAGCTTATAAAATCGCCCGTTTGTGGATTTCGGTCAATTTCTGTTTGGAATTTGAAAAAACTTTCTTCTGCAAAGTTGTAGAGAATTGAATTTCTTATAGAAAGTTGTGAGATTCGAATTTTCTGATAAAAGGGCTATTTGTTATGAATTATTGAAGTTCCGGAGTTCCGAAATAATTGATTTTTGGAAGTTTAAATTATTTTAAATTAGAAAAACGTTTTTGATATGTTTGGTGGGCTTGGTTGGTTGTTGAAATGAGCTGATTTCAGTTTATAAGAGTGTGCGTAGGAAAATTTTTATATATATTAATATTATATTAAATTTCCTGCTTTGGTGTTCTATGCATTTTCCTATAAATAGGGTGTTTAGGTTAGAATTGAAAATCACACCAGAAACTGAAGTTTTCTCTCTCTATATTATTGAGCGTATTCTTGTGAGTATTTTGAGTATACTTTGTGTATTGCTATACGGTGCAAGTTCAAGTCATAGCCTATATCCGGTGTTTTAACTAGAAGTACTGTCTTTCGAGGTAAGGGATGTTATTTTCTTCTCAAATGATATTATTTCTTCAATATCATTATGTTGAAATATTGGTTGGAACTTTTTATCAAATTTGGAACTTTTTCATATCGGGGTTACTATTCATGAGTTACTATTCACGAGTACTATTCACGAAGCATGATGATGTTTTTTGTGAAATTTCTATCTTTTGGTGTCGGAGTTACTATTCACGTATACGACACTATTCACGTATACGGCACTATTCACGAATACGGCACTATTCATCGAAAAATGAAATTTCTTCTTTTTGTCCAAAATATCTATTATGGATACTAGCTTTGATTGTATCCATATTTTGATCATTCTTGAATTTTACTCCACTCTGATTACTTATGAAGTATTTTTGAATGGTAATTGTTTAAAGTACGAATCCTTAATATTTGTTCTTTTGTTTCACTGGATTCGTTTTCTTTAAAATATTTTTCATCATCCTCAGTCCTAAATGATGATATAACTGAATATCTTTGGCCTGTAGTGCAAAGATGAATGATTTCTTGATGAATATTTTTGGCCCGTAGTGCAAAGATGAACACGTGTTGAGATGAACATGACCGACTGATTAATATCTTTGGCCCGTAGTGCAAAGATGAACAGTTGTTTAGATGAACATGACCAACTGATGAATATCTTTGGCATGTAGTGCAAAGATGAATATTTGATTCCAGATATATATTGATTGATGTTACAGGGATAAAATATCGACGATGAACTTTTAAATTCATATATAGAAGATAGTAGTTTGCATTCTCTACTTAACTCTTCTAATGAATTATTATTTCCGCTGCGAAGATTGATTTAAAACTTGTTATCTATTGTATTCTATTAGATTTTTCCCTGTTGAAGACTAACGATAATTTGTTGTATATTATCTTAGTCATAATATTCTTTACTGGGCTAGTTGAGCTCACCCTTTTCCTTTTTGTTCCATTTTTCTTCTCAGGAGGCAAGAATGTAGCGAGTACTAGTCGAGGTATGGAATGAAGGTTCTAGAGAGAGTTGTTTAGTAGTCCTCACCAGTTTTTTTGTAAAATAATGTATCAATAATTATGATGGGGATTTATTTGCGTGTGGATATTTTCTAGACGGCAATAGTTTATATGTTGTAATAGTAAAGTTGTAGTTATTTCTGTACCATGTATTTGGCGACTCAGAATGGGTTGGATGGAATGGTCCTATTTTGGGGGCGTCACAGTTGGTATCAGAGCTTAGGGATATGATCTCTGGCGGAGATCGGGGAATAGAACTAGGAGGGGAGAGACGAGTAAATCCTTCGCTAGTGTGTCCTACCTAAGTTTATTTGTTAGTTGGTCAGTATATAGGGATATTATGTGATATATTGATTTCCTTAATTAACTCTTGTTTTATGACAGTATTTGAGAATGTCGACTGAGAATATTAACAGTGAAAATGAGACCGTGGAGACGTCTGTACTCATCAACGAGGAGAACGTTCAACAGGCTGGCAATGTACCTTCTGTGAACAACACCACTGAGCAGATGATGAACGAGGGGATGTTTAGAAGCTTTTTGCAGTTCATGCAAAATCAGACGAGGGAGACTCATGTTCAAAATACAGGAGGAAATGATAGTAATTCACGGGTGGTCACAGCCAAGAAGTTCAAAGAGTTGGGACCACCAGAATTCTGGGGAAAGCCGGATCCGATTAAGGCAGAGACGTGGGTCAAACAAATTACCAAGATATTCGATGTCTTCGGATGCACGGAGGAACAGAAAGTTCCATTCGCTACTTTTATGTTTTGTGGCTAGGCAGACTACTGGTGGGAGTCTGTGAAACGTACCCATCCAGCTGCACTCAGCATGTCATGGGAGACGTTTCAGAAATAGTTCAATGACAAGTACTTCCCTGAAAGTATTCGTCATATGAAGAAAGTGCAGTTTATTAGACTGGAGCAGAATAACATGACGGTGTCCCAATACGAGGCGAAGTTCGCCGAGTTATCCAGGTTTGTACCTCATTTGGTGGAGAATGACAAACGTATGACGCGGATGTTTTTGAGAAGTTTGAAACCTGGCATACGTCAGTATCTCATTTCTCATAAATTTTCTCTCTATTCAGATGTTGTCAACAGGGCTAAGTTGTTAGAGCGAGATAACGAGTACGTTCAACCGAGGGACTATAACCAGGATCATACCGAAGATAGCAGTCATAAGAATAATGATAATCAACGGAGAAAGAAGAATACGGACAAAGGCGGCAACCACTCTGGTGGTAATCGTAGCCATGAAAATAGAAGAAGCGAGTCGGGAGGAGATTTTAAAAAGAGGAGATTCAACAACGACCCTGTGAAGACATCAGCGCCAGTAGCAACTGGTTCCAAGGGAGGAGAAAGACCACCGGTCGTATGTTACAAATGCAGGAAAGAGGGACATATCAGCCCAAACTGCCCACAACAGTTTAAGGTATGCTATAATTGTAGAAAAGAAGGACATATCGCTCGAGATTGTACGGTATCGAAACCCAGTCCAGCAGGAATGATGACTCAAAAGGATGTCCCAAAAAAGTCAAAGTCAACGGTTTCTAAAAGAGCGTTTGTCATGACCTGTCAAAATGCGAGGAACCAGAACGAAGTTAGCACGGGTTAGTTAATTATAAATTCTTACGAAGTTTATACCTTACTAGATACCGGTTCTACCCATTCTTTTATCTCTCTTACTTGCGCTCAACGTTTGAACTTGACTACGGAGAAATTAGACTTTGACCTATTTATGGAGACACCGTTAGGAGAAACTTTCATTACATCCGTTGTTTAGAAATCTTACTTGATTCAGGTTGGCACTATCACATTACCTGTTAATCTTATTTCTATAGAGATATTTGCTTTTAATGTGATTTTAAGGTTAACTACTCATCATGCCGAAATTGATTACTTTCGTAAGGTTGTTAGTTTTCATATTCCTAAGCAACCTGTTATTAGAATTCAAACAATCAAACCATTGTAGTCAAATATTTTCATATCAAGCCATGAGGTCATTTGTTTATTACGGATGTCAAGTTTTCTTAGTCCATGTTATGGATTTGAATAAAGACACATCAGATTTGAATAATATTCCTGTTGTTATTGATTTTTCCTGGCGTATTTCCTGAAGAATTTCTTGGCTTACTCCCAAAGCCCGATATTATTTGTATCGACTTTGAATCCGGTACAAAACCCACTTCTAAAATCTCATATCGAATGGCTCCTATTGAACTTCAGGAGTTACAAATCCAACTATAGAATTTGGTACCCGAGCCTTTATCTGGTGACTTTCTTTGTGGAATGCACCTAAGCCAGACTCTTCGTAGGGGATACCATATTCGTATGATAGTAAACTGATAGGTGTCATTGTAACGTGCTATCCAAGGTTGGGATATGAGTCACAGTTGAGAACAACCTAAGTCGGTAATCGAAATACGTAGCTTTCTAGGCTTAGTTGGTTATTATCGGAGATTTGTTGAAGGATATTCTCAAATCGCTATTCCATTAACGCAACTGACTCGTAGAGATACAAAGTTTGAATGGAGCAAGGAATGTGGGAAGAGCTTCGAAGAACTCAAGAGGAGACTCATTTCGGCACATGTTCTGACCATACCATCCTGGAAAAGCGAACATGGTAGTTGACGTATTGAGTAGAAGATCGTATACAAATACGAGTGCGATATTGTTAAAGACTCATTTCGTATAATAGAGATGGAAATGAAAACTCTAGGTACCCACGTGATGATATACGAGTATAATCGACTTTAATCGATAAAGTTAAAGTTGTTCAAGCTACACACCAGAGCTGATGAATTTGAGGAAGGAGGTGCAAGAAGTTGTTATTTCAAAAGCGATAATCGGTGATGTGAGGAAATCTCAAACCTTCGATTTATTAATCCATTTCAAATTCTCGATCGAATAGGAACTGTGGCCTATAGACTCGTTTTACCGCCAAGTATGATGCGTGTTCATAACGTTTTTCACGTATCGATGTTACGTAAATATGTGAACGACCCAAACCATATTATTGAGTTAGAACCGAACGAGATAGCCGAAGACTTAACGTATGAAGAGGTACCTGTCAAGATTTTGGATAGAAAGTAGCATGTCCTATGTACCGAGGTTATACCACAAGTTAAAGTTTTGTGGAGAAACCATGCTATTGAGAAAATGACCTGGGAGTTGGAAACGGAAATGAAAGTGAGGTATCCTCATCTTTTCGAAACACCAGGTACGCACGTCAATTTCGAGGACGAAATTTCATAAGGAGGGGAGGTTGTAAGACCCCAACTTTTTATAAATAAAGATTTAATTTCTCTAATTATTGTTTTGAAATAGTAAGGGTTGATTTGATTAATGTGGTTAGTTATGGGTAAAATGCGCAAATATTTCAAAATAAGCAAGTGGTTATAAAATATTCATTGTTGTCGGGGAATATTCATTTGGTCGTGGAATATTCTTGCTGTCGGGGAATATTCCTACGACGACGCAGTCTTTTGTGGGCCCCATAACGGAAAGCGATTGGATGAAGAAAACGACAAATATAAGTTGTTTAAAAATAATGGCGTAGTTGTTACCGTTAATACTGTTGGAATACCCGGTGGTTAAAACACAGTAATACGCGTTGTTGCACAGTAGCACACAGTATTGCACCAATTATTGATTCTTACGTAAGAAGGCACTACTCAATAATTGTTACAGTAATTACTGTTCAGTATTTTATTTTATAATTGCTACATTGATATTTTATATTACTGTTGTTTCAATAAATTATCACTACACAGTATTTTCCATTATCGAAGCAATAATTCATATTATCTGAATAATATTATTAGATAACATTATTGGTAATGTCTAGAAAGTTATGTCTAAAGAGAGGTTTGGTCACCTAATTGCGCGCCAGTAAGGAGAAATTCTTATTGGAAAGCCTCCTCTTTCCTGGGAATTGCCTGGTTGTCAATATTGTGATTCTATAATATTATTTGTGAATAATTAATTATTAATTCATATGATGAGGAAAATATTGATTTTATGTGGATATAGATGGAGAAAATTTTTTAATGTGACAATTGTTGAAAATTGAAATTTTATCTTTTTCTGATAAAATAATTCATTTAAATATATTATTATATTTTAATAATATAATAATGATGATATTTTACGATGAATGTGGGATATATGAGTATATGTGGAGGAGGAGTATTTTTGTTACCAAAAACATTTAAAGCATGTTTTATGTGTCGGTGGACCCCATTTCTTGACTAAAATTTGATTATAGCCTATAAAATCGCCCGTTTGTGGATTTTGATCAATTTCTGTTTGGAATTTGGAAAAACTTTCTTCTACAAAGTTGTAGAGAATTGAATTTCCTATAAAAAATTGCGAGATTCGAATTTTCTGATAAAAGGGCTATTTGTTATGAATTATTGAAGTTCCAGAGTTCTGAAATAATTGATTTTTGGAAGTTTAAATTATTTTAAATTAGAAAAACGTTTTTGATATGTTTGGTGGGCTTGGTTGGTTGTTGAAATGAGTTGATTTTAGTTTATAAGAGTGTGCGTAGGAAAAATTTTATATATATTAATATTATATTAAATTTTCTGCTTTGGTGTTCTATGCATTTTCCTATAAATAGGGTGCTTAGGTTAGAATTGAAAATCACACCAGAAACTGAAGTTTTCTCTCTCTATATTATCGAGCGTATTCTTGTGAGTATTTTGAGTATACTTTGAGTATTGTTATACGGTGCAAGTTCAAGTCATAGCCTATATCCGGTGTTTCAACTAGAAGTACTGTCTTTCGAGGTAAGGGATGTTATTTTCTTCTCAAATGATATTATTTCTTCAATATCATTATGCTGAAATATTGGTTGGAACTTTTTATTAAATTTGGAACTTTTTCATGTCGGGGTTACTATTCATGAGTTACTATTCAGGAGTTACTATTCATAAGTTACTATTCACGAGTACTATTCACGAAGCATGATGATGTTTTTTGTGAAATTTTTATCTTTTGGTGTCGGAGTTACTATTCACGTATACTACACTATTCACGTATACGACACTATTCACGAATACGACACTATTCATCGAAAACTGAATTTTTTTTCTTTTTGTCCAAAATATCTATTATGGATACTAGCTTTGATTGTATCCATATTTTGATCATTCTTGAATTTTACTCCACTCTGATTACTTATGAAGTATTTTTGAATAGTAATTATTTAAAGTACGAATCCTTAATATTTGTTCTTTTGTTTCACTGGATTCGTTTTCTTTAAAATATTTTTCATCATCCTCAGTCCTAAATGATGATATAGTTGAATATCTTTGGCCTGTAGTGCAAAGATGAATGATTTCTTGATGAATATTTTTGGCCCGTAGTGCAAAGATGAACACGTGTTGAGATGAACATGACCGACTGATTAATATCTTTGGCCCGTAGTGCAAAGATGAACAGTTGTTTAGATGAACATGACCAACTGATGAATATCTTTGGCCTGTAGTGCAAAGATGAATATTTGATTCCAGATATATATTGATTGATGTTACAGGGATAAAATATCGACGATGAACTTTTAAATTCATATATAGAAGATAGTACTTTGCATTCTCTACTTAACTCTTCTAATGAATTATTATTTCCGCTGCGAAGATTGATTTAAAACTTGTTGTCTATTGTATTCTATTAGATTTTTCCCTGTTGAAGACTAATGATAATTTGTTGTATATTATCTTAGTCATAATATTCTTTACTGGGCTAGTTGAGTTCACCCTTTTCCTTTTTGTTCAATTTTTCTTCTAAGGAGGCGAGAATGTAGCGAGTACTAGTCGGGGTATGGAATGAAGGTTCTAGAGAGAGTTGTTTAGTAGTCCTCACCATTTGTTTTGTAAAAAAATGTATCAATAATTATGATGGGGATTTATTTGCGTGTGGATATTGTCTAGACGACAATAGTTTATATGTTGTAATAGTAAAGTTGTAGTTATTTCTGTACCATGTATTTGGCGACTCAGAATGGGTTGGATGGAATGGACCTATTTTGGGGGCGTCACAGGTTATTTCAACATAACAATAAATAACGGAACCAGTTTAGGCGTAATACGCACCGACAGGATATTCCAACAGAATAATAAAGAATGGAATAACAACAGAAATTACCATGCATGCAGTACTTTGCATAGACAGGTTATTCCAATAGAATAATAAATAACGGAACCAGGTTCGACGTAAAACTCACAGACAGGATATTCCAACAGAATAATAAAGACGGAACCAGGTTCGGCGTAAAACGCACAGATAGGATATTCCAACAGAATAATAAAGAATGGAACAATAACATAATTTCACCAAGTATGCGGTACTTCGCATAGACAGGTTATTCCAGCAGAATAATAAATAATGGAATAACTGAAGAATTTCACCAAGTATAGGGTAGCCCGCGTATACAAGTTATTCCAACAGAATAATAAAGACTGGAATAACAGAAGTTCTCTTCATGAATATGAAAAAAAATACCCCTTACCTTATAAAGAAGAGTACTCCGACGATAGGGCAGGGATATACTTGAAGAAAGTTGCACTACGCTCAAAGCTTTCTTAAACGCTAAAGAAATACGCTCAAGATAGAAGAATAATTCTCTCTCTAGAGTTTCAGTGAATTCGTAAGAAATAATGAAGGAATGAGCTTCTATTTATAGAAGAATGGACGGAATAGTAACCAATCCATGAACGGTCCAGATCGATTTACTTTAAACGGATGGTCCAGATTGGTTTACAATAAAATATAATATATTCTATTTATAATCTAATAAAACGAATAACTTTTAAAAAGATTTTACTATGCAAATACTTTACAGGCACTATGTAAACACTATGCATAATAAAATATAATATATTCTAATTATTGTCTAATAAAATGAATAACTTTATAAAAGTATTCTGTTTTATATAAAAAATATTTTACTATTTGCCTAATAAAACGAATAACTTTATAAAAGTATTATGTTTTATATAAAAAGCTTTTCTGTTTTATTACATTAATAATACTAATAAAACAAAACTTCATCATCATTATTATTATTCACACTATTAATCGACCAGGTCATTCCCAGGAAAGAGGGGGCTTTCCGATAATGATTTTTCCCTATTGGCGCGCAATTAGGTGACCAAACCTCTCCTTGACAGAAATTCTAGACATCGTTAATATTGCAAATAATAATATTAATAACTTCGTCATCTCAATATAAAATATCAACAATAATTGAATCAATTAACGTGAGATACTATGCAACAATTACTGAAGAAATAATTGAACAAAACTGAGTGACTTCTCACGTAAGCATCAATAATCAATACCGTGTGCTACTATGCAACCACGCGTATTCCTGTACTTTTAACACCGGGTGTTTCAACAGTTAACGGTAAAACTTTCGCCGTTATTTTCATAAAAATATTTTTGTCGTTTTCTCAATTCGACAATAATTCCGTTGTGGGGTCCACCAATGATTGTGCCGTCGTACGAATATTCCCCGACAAATCGAATATTATAAACAACTTGCGTACTTTGCAAAATTTCTAAATATTACCCACAACTATAACATTATATCAAATTCATTCCATAATATTTAAGCTTGATAATTATAGAAAATTCATCTTTATTCATAAAAGTTGGGGTCTTACAATCTCAGTTATAATATTTCTTAATGGTCTAGTTGGTCTAGTCGAACGAAATCAAATCATAAATTTTAAAGTCTTTAAATTTATCCAGAGTTTAAAAATATCAAAATTGTCAACATGATACTGCTTTGTGGAGTAAAATTCAAGAATAATATTCATGTATCAAAATTAATTTGGACAGAAAAGAAATATATTTTTCGGGTGAATAGTACCCCGTGAATAGTACCCCGACATGAAAAGTACCCCAAATACCCGAGTGAATAATATTCAGGTGAATAGTAATTAGGTGAATAGTAACCCATGAATAGTAACTCATGAATAGTACTCCGGCATGAAAAGTGCTCCAAATACACTAGTGAATAATACGAGAGTGAATAGTAACCAGGTGAATAGTAACCCGTAAAATAGTAACTCATGAATAGTACTCTGGCACGAAAAGTGCGCCGAATACCCGAGTGAATAATACTAGAGTGAATAGTAATTGGATGCATAGTAACCCGTGAATAGTAACTCGTGAATAGTATTCTAGCACGAAAAGTATCCCGAATACCCAAGTGAATAATACTAGAGTGAATAGTAACCCCAACACAAAAAGATAGAAATTCCACAATAAAATTTGTACCAATATTCCGTCATAATGATATTGAAAGAAATAATATCATTTACGAAGAAATAATACCCCTTACGACTGTTGAACGAAAATAATATTCCTACGAATATTGAACAAAGATGATATTCCTTACGAATATTGAACGAAAATAATATTCCTATGAATATTGAACGAATATGATATTCCTTACGAATATTGAACGAAAATAATATTCATACGAATACGAAAAATAATATATCTTCAGAATATAAAATAAATAATACCCCCTACAATTGTTAAACGAAAATAATATTGCTACGAATATTGAACGAAGATGATATTTCTTACGAATATTGAACGAATATAATATTCATACGAATACGAAAAATAACATCTCTTCAGAATATAAAATAAATAATACCCCTTACCTTGGAAGAAGACTGGTTACAAAAATAGTGAAGTAGAAGACTACTTTTCTTCTTTCTCTCTATAGCTTCTCTTTCTATAGCTTCTCTCTATAATTGCTCTTGTGAGTCTTAGTGAATTGGTGAGAATGAAGGAAGAATGAGCTTCTATTTATAGGAAAATATAGTTTCGATAATTGTACGTTTTGGGGCTCGAAATATTATAGTATAATACTTTCATCTTTTCCTTCATTTTTAATTTAGTCCTGCAAGTATTATCAAACTTGCACCACCTCCCCTAATAGTACATCATGTGAATCAATAGTACAATCATGTGGCTCAATAGTTCTATACATGTGAAAAAAACAATTACAGTATAGTACCTTCATTTATACCTCCATATTTAATTTATTCATGCAAGTATTATCAATCTTGCACCACCTCCCCTAATAGTACATGCATGTGAATCAATAGTACACACATGTGAACAAATAGTTATAAGCATGTGATTTAATAGCAATTAATTGCTCATTTATCCGATTAATTACTCGATTGGTCAATATATCCTCCAGACATCAATTTAGTATCGGAATAGATGTTGATTTTCACTAACACTAATAATTCCAACACAATGGAACTATCAATTTCATCTTTAATCAACACGAACTTATTCATCATTAATATTATAACTCATAATATTTAACAACCAGGTCGTTCCCAGGAAAGAGGGGGCTTTCCGATAAGGATGTCTCCTTATTAGCGCGCAATTAGGTGACCAAACCTCTACTTGACAGAACTTCTAGACATTGTCAATATTACAAATAATAATATGAATAACTTTGTCGTCTCAATTATTAATTTAATAATATAAAATATTGATACTATGATAATAATTGAATCAATAATATGAGAGATATGATACAGCAATTACTGTAGCAATAATTGAGTATAATTGAGTGACTTCTTACGTAAACATCAATAATCAATATCGTGTGTTACTATGCAACCACGTGTATTACTGTACTTTTACTACCGAGTAGTTTAACAGTTTTAATGGTAACACTTTCGCCGTTATTTTTATAAAAGGATAATTCTGTCGTTTTCTAACTATGACAATACTTTCATTGTGGGGTCCACCAATGATTATGCCGTCGTATGAATATTCCCTGTTAAAATAAATATTCCTCGACTAGTCGAATATTCCCCGACACAACGAATATTTTATATCAACTTGCTTACTTTGAAAAAATTTCAAATATCACCCTTAACTTTAACCTTTATGAATTTAACAATTTACTAAATAATAATTATAAGAAAATTGAATACTTTCATTTCATAAAATTCGGGGTCTTACACCAACTTTTTATAAAATTGAATTTCCTCTAGTTTGAAATAGTAAAGGGTTGATTTTGATTAATGTGGTTAGTTATGAGTAAAATGCGCAAATATTTTAAATAATCAAGTGGTTATAAAATACTCATTGTTGTTGGGGAATATTCGTTTGGTCGTGGAATATTCTTGTTGTCAGGGAATATTCGTACGACGGCGCAACCATTTGTGGGCCACATAACAGAAAACTGTCGGATGAAGAAAACGACAAGTATGAGTTTTTTTTATAAATAACGGTGTAGTTGTTACCATTAAAACTGTTTAAATACTCAGTGGTTAAAATACAGTAATACGCGGTGTTGCACGTACAGTAGCACACAGTATTGCACGTACAGTAGCACACGGTATTGCACAATACTTCTAATTATTGATTCTTACGTAAGAAGTCACTACTCAATAATTGTTACAGTAATTACTGTTCAATATTTTATTTTATTTATTCAATAATTACTACGTTGATATTTTATATTATTGATTCAATAATTGTCACTGCACAATATTTCCCATTATCAGATCAATACTTTATATTATTTGAACAATATTATTAGATAGCATTATTGGCAATGTCTAAGGAAGTTTTGTCTAGGAAAGGGGTTTGGTCACCTAATTGTGCGCCAGTAAATAGAAATCCTTATCGGAAAGCCCCCTCTTTCCTGGGAACGACCTGATTGTCATTATTGTGATTTTGTAATATTATTTGTGAATAATTAATTATTGATAATAATGATAAGAAATATTTATTTAATGGAAATTTTTTTAAAAGAGACAATTATTAAGAGTTAATATTTTATCTTCTTCGATAAAATAATTCATTCAAATATATTATTGTAATGTTACATTAGAAGTGTATGATGTAATAATATAATAATATAATAACGGTGATATTTTTACAATGAATGCACGATATATGAATAAATGAGGAGAAAAAGAGAAAATTGTGTCTGAAGTATTTTTGTTACAAAAATATGTTAAATATGTTGGTGGGCCCCATTTTTGACTAAAATTTGAGTATAGCCTGTAAGATCACCCGTGTGTGAATTTTGGTCACTTTTCGTTTATAATTTGGAAAAACTTTCTTCTACAAAGTTGTAGAGAATTAAATTTCCTATAAAATTGACATAAAATTCACATTTTTCTGATAAAATGACTATTTATTATGAATTATTGAAGTTCCGAAATATTGGGTCTAAAATAATTTTTGGGGTCATAAATATTTTCTTAATAAAAACTATTTTGTGAGGCGGGCCCTACTTGTGTGGGCTTATGAAATGGTCAAGGAGGTGTGTGAATTTTTTTTATAAATATAATATTTTATTAAATTTTTTGCTTTGGCGTTCTAAGCATTTCCTATAAATAGGGTTCTTAGGTTAGAATTGAAAAATACACCAGAATCAGAAGTTTCTCTCTCTATAATATCGAGTGTATTTTTGTGAGTATTTAAATATTTTGAGTGTTACTATTCAGTGCAAGTTTCCTTCAGTATTATATGCAATATTCCAGCCAAAAGTACTATTCTTTTGAGGTAAGATGTGTTATTTTTTTTCATAAATGATATTATTTCTTTTAATATCATTATACCAAAATATTGATATGAATTTTATTATGAAATTTTTATCTTTTCATGTCGAGGTTACTATTCACGTATACGACACTATTCACGTATGCGACACTATTTATAAATACGGTACTATTCACAAAAGAATAAATTTTCTTTTCTTTGTCTAAGTTGTCTATTATGGTTACTATCTTTGATTGTATCCATGTTTTGATCTTTATTCTTGAATTTTTCTCCACAATTGTTTATTATGGAGTATTTTTGAACTTGGATAAACTAAAATACTAATCCATAATCTTAGTCCTTTTATCTCATTGAATTCATTCTCTTTAAAATATTTTTATCATCCTCAGTCCTAGATGGTGATATAATTGAATATCTTTGGCCTGTATTGCAAAGATAAATGATTACTTGATAAATATCTTTGGCCTGTAGTGCAAAGATGGACAGGTATTGAGATGAACATGACCAACTGGTGATACAAATGAATATCTTTGGCCCGTAGTGCAAAGATGAATATTTGGTTCAAGATGTATATTGATTGATGGCATAGGGATAAAATATTGATGATGGACTTTTAAATCATAAAAGATAGTAGACTTCATTCTCTGCTTAACTTTTCTAATGAATTGTTATTTTCGCTGTAAATATTGATCTAAACTTGTTGTCCATTATATTTTATCTGATTTATTGAAGGCTAATGATAATTTATTTTTCATTATCTTAGTCATAATATTCTTTACTGGGCCAGTTGAGCTCATCCTTTCCCTTTTTGTTCCATTTTTCTTCTCAGGAGTCGAGAATATAGCAGAAACTAGTCGGGGTGTGGATTGATGGTTCAAGACAGTTATTTTAGCAGTCCTCACTATTTGTAAAATAGTGTTTTAATAATTGTAATGAGAACTTTATTTGAGTTTAGATATTTTCTAGAAGACAATATTTGTATTAAACTCACGGCATATGTGTTTTTGTATTTTGCACGACAATTGTAATAATAAAGTGGTAGTTGTTTTCTATACCATGTATTTGGTGACTCAGAATGGGTTGCATGGACCTATTTTGGGGGTGTCACATTCTCTATATGTCTTGAATTTTATTTAAAAGAGCGATTTTGAAAAAGAATCCGACATAAAATGTCGACAATTTGAAAATTCAGAGTCGCCATTTTAGTAGTAGTGAAATGGTTGTACCAACTCAACCGAATTTGAAAATTTTTGCAAAAGGCCCAATTATTGGACTCTATTGAACAAGCCTTGGAAACCGATATTCATAGAGTTTGGGGCTTGATTAAGTGGGGGGGAAGGTGTTAGGCACCCTCCGACTTCCGTGAAAACACGGTTACTACATCTTTTCAATTCCCTAATTATTTGAAGTTTGTGTGGTTAATTGGGCCTATGTGCATTTATTTAGAAGTAGTGCTATGATTCGTTTGCACCTATATACAAAGGGTTTGACTTGTATAAAAGTTCAATTTAATATAAGGCATGTAAAATGATATTTTGAAAATAGGTTTTCAAACCCTTATGCTCGCATAGTAATTGAGGCCTTTGATAGTTCCATTTTATTCCGTATTCGACTTTTTTTTTATTTTATTCTCGAGATGTGAAGCATCTTCGACAAAATAATATATATATATATATATATATATATATATATATATATATATATATATATATATATATATATATATATATATAACTATCGGGCTCCTTATGGGCATGAAATGTTAGGTTTATATATACGCGATCATGCAATCAAATTACATAAAAAGTACGAAAACGCAATAAAATAAGAATTTAAAATTTTATACAAACTCATCACCAAGATCATACTATGTGCATAATTATCAATCAATAGAAAAGAGCTGGATAACAGATTCATACCCTTGTACAAACTAGCTTCCTCAGGTACAAGTTCACCTCCAATCATTTGCACGTTCAACTTAAATCTGTTAGAAGATTTCATATTTAAATTTGATGTTGAAAATAAATATTTATGATTATATGTAAATTCCTTAAAAGGATGCATGTACAAGGACTTAGTGATAGATCAAACTTGTTAGGTTGATCTGGTCTTTAATGTTTATCATTCTATAAATGAATGTATAGAAGAAAAGATCAAAGCTATTAGGTTGATCTATATCTTGAGATGTAATAGATAGGGTTCAACTGAATCGTAGTCTATCGAACTGATCAAGAGATTGCAGAAGCCAAGGCAGAATCGTAGAGCATCGAGGATCGTAGAATATCTGCTTTGAAGGGCCTCTCCTGAAATCGTAGAGTGGTCCAAACGTTTGCCTAGCCAACTCAGATATCGTAGTATGCTCTCGAAAGCGTAGAGTCTGCAATAACAAGCAAGTAAAGATCGTAGTGTACCAGTATTTAAGAGAAATCATAGTGTTCTCGTTTGCTGGTATCAGATCAAGCACCAAGGTGGCAAGACACCAAGATCAAAATTGTAGAGCATCATCTGCCTGTGTTAGAAGCATCAAGCCTTGTCCATTTGTTTAAGAATAAATCCTAACAAATATGGAATGGATTATAAATGTTGAAGTCCTCGGGAATCCCAATGACACAACAATCATCCTTAGTATGTAACAAAGAAGCGTATTAAATAAGCTAAGGAAAGTACTATAGGTCAGTAGAAAACACCTTTTTAGATTTTATGTGAGATAACAGTCTGTTGTGTTAGTGGGCCAGTCTGCTAATAAAAAACTGTGCAAAAAGTCTCCATAAAAGCTCAAAAATGTTAAATACATTTAATGCTTCAACGGATACATTTCAAAGACATCTTATATACAAGGATTCAGCAGATGAACAAGATTAAGCAAGCACTGAACAAAATGCTAAAGAACACTCAATGATCAAACTCTACGATCCAAAAAGAGAAAGCTTGCTCAGCTATTTAGTTCTTTCAAACAAGAGCTTAACGACAACTGAATAGCACCATTCAAGAACTCATCACCTACTATCAACTAAATTAAGAAGTTCCAAGTCAGAAGGATTTGAAGAGTTCTAAGTGAACTGTAAAGAACTAAGTCTGCTAGACTTGAAGAGTTCAAAAGTGAACTGAGAAGTGCCAAGACTACTAGTCTTGAAAGAATCTGTGAGATTCAAAAGTTGTAAAGATATCCTTAGTGGATTTCCTACTCAAGGAGTAGAAGAGTGGACTAGGAGCTTTGAATGCTCTGAACCACTTAAAATCTTTTTGTCTCCTATAAATGTTATAACTGTTATAACTGCCTCACTCTCATTAACTCACTATATCTTAAAGGAAAAATAAACAAATCTTAATTTCGTTGTGCTTGAACCATTGTCAAAACAAACAAAGTATTTTTAAAACAAAGAAGAATTTAAAATATCTATTCAACCCCCCCTTCTAGATAACTATTGTGTCTCTGGGAACTAACATAATCCACCGAGTTTGATTCCTTCCTTTGATCAACGTTAGCCACCCAAGTGTTTGGCCTCTAGAGGTGATCCACTAAGGAAGAACAAATATTCAAGAAGATGAGTGTTTGGCTCAAACCCTAGTTTTTCTATCTCTATAGAAAAAGGGGCGTACTCTTCAACTATTAGAATCACGTATATATTTCCCACACTGATATCTGATATAAGACTCCTCTTATAAAGATATCAGTTAATCTTTCTAATCTAATTAAAAATTAGGGTATTAATTAATTAATTAAATTCCATTGAATAATTAGACTCCCTAATCTTATTAGTGATACTTAATTAAACTCTTTTAATTAATTTGCCTCCTAATCTTATTAGGAATAAATGAGAGTACTTATATTAAATTAATTTCCAAACTCATTTAGGAATTAAATAATAATAATAATAATAAGACTCCTCTTATTAATTTATATTTAATATTTTCAAAATATTAAATAATAAATATTAAGTTATTTAATCTATTCTATCACTATAGATTAACTGCCCTTTGTCAATTTCTTGGAAAAATCATTAGATCTAATTTTATGCCAGTTAAAGACGATCCTTGTGTCCCTTTGACTTAGAACTGATAAGATGTATTCTGCATGAATTTATAACCTATGATCTTCTATACTTTCTTTTAACTTCTTTTGAGCATTGTTACAATCATAACTACATGGGGTTTGGTCTTGTTCTGTCTTATATCTTCAAATATCTTGGCATTGATCTCACCTACCATAAATCTCAAACAATTCCAAACAGTAACCTTGTTTCTCATCTTAATCTCCCACCCAAACCCTTAGTCACTTTCAAATGCTCCAATCATTGAGTCTCACATAAACATGTTTTTTCAAGTGGAAACTCTAAGTAACATGAACCAACTCATGTTATAAAATTAAGGAACTTTAATGGTCAAGTTTGAGGAAATGCAACAGACTATCACTACAAGAAAACCGGCTAATTTCGACAAAGCTAAGTTCGACGGACATATTCCCTCGAAGATAATAATTATTCCGACGGATCATTCAGTCGAACATAATTCAGTCGAAACTAGATTAATTTCAACGGATGTTTGTAGGAAATATATGTATCCCATTGGCGCCAATGTTCTCGCCAACGCCAACCTTATTTTCAACTGAATAGTATTTATTCTGACGGATTATTCAGTTGAAGATACCTTAAGTACGACGGATTTAAGTTCGACGGACATTCCATCAAAAATAAGCCCAAAACCTAATTAATCAGAATGTCTTCCCCAGCCGCCCCTCATTTCTCTCACTTTGCTCTCTCTCTCTCTCTCTCATTTCTCTCTCACTTTACGCTCTCTCACTTCATTCTCTCTCTCAGTCTCACTTCTCTCACTGCTCTCATCTCCACCACCACCATCACCGCAAACACCACCGGTTCCACCACCACTACCTTCGATTCCACCACCACCACGTACTGCCACCATCACCATCGATCGATTCCACCACCAGCAAACGCCACCAGCACCGTCGGTTACACCACCATCACTGCCACCACCACCACCAGCCTCCACCAGGCCGTCGGTTAATCTTCTCCTTTAGTTTGCACATTAATTCAATTTCAAGGTTAGTTTTCTGTAAAGAATTAGATTTTTAGGGTTAATTTGTTGTAAATTGTTAAATAAAAATTATTTTTGAATGTCTTAAAGTTATAATATTTCAAAAATTTGTATGATATTTCTGAAATTTGTGGCTTAATTTGTTTTAGGTTTAGTTTGAGTTTATAATATTTTGCTGTGAATTTGTGGGTCGAAAATTTGGGTCCTGTTGTTGAAATTGGGAGTCTGAAATCTGAAATTTGGGTACTATTATTCTTGTTTATATTGCTGAAATTGGAATTTTAATTTTGGATCTGTGCACTGCATATTATTTAACTGCGTATTATTTGGAATTTGGAAATTGCAGAATATTGATATTATGAAGTGTATAGTATATCAAATTTGGGTTCCTTATCATAACGTAACTGATTTTAGGACTGTTTTTAATTTTGATATATTTGCTATTTTTGACTGAATTTATGACAGAAATTCTATCAGAATTATGAAATTACGGCATATTTGTGGGCCCTACATGTATTGTATTAGTATTAGTTTCCCAATATTAATAAATCATAAACTAAGTAGCATTTACTTAGTTTCTTACTACTAAAATAAAATAATATATATTTTGTTTAATTTAGTTTATTAAATAACATAAATTTTAGAAATTAGATAATATAATATAATACAAAATAAAGTAAAATAAAATAAAAATAATAAACTAAATTAATTTGAATAAAATAAAAAAACTTTGATTTAATTTAATAAATAAATAAAATTTAATAAAAATATTTATAAATATATAATATAATACAAATAAAATACAATTCAATAAAAAATAAAATAAAATAAAATTAATAAAATAAAATAGAATAAAATAAATTTAATTTAATTTAATTTAATTTAATTAAAAGAATAAAATAAAATAAATTTAATTTAATTTAATTAAATTAAAATAATCTAAATTAAATTAAATTAAATTTAAAATAAATTAAATTTAACGAATTTTATTTAATTTAATAATAAAATTAAAAATTATATAATATAATAAAACATAAAATAAAATACAATAACATAATAATTTAATTTAATTTAATTATGAAATTAAATTAAATTAGAACTTATATAATATAATACAAAATAAAATAAATAATAATAATAAATTTAATTTAGTTTAGTTTAATAAATAAAATGATTTAATTTAATTTAATTTAATTTAATAAATTAAATTTAATAAATAAATAAACCAATTATATAATATACTACAAATTAAAATAAAAGAAAATATAATAATAAACTAAGTATGAGTGAATGTCGAACAGTAGTCTCTATAGATTTCAAATAACAATTCTCATAAACTAAGTACCACTTACTTAGTTTATCATCATTGGCAAAATAAACTAAGTAGGTAGGAGTGAATGTCGAACAGTAGTCTCTATAGATTCTAAATAACAATTCTCATAAACTAAGTACCACTTATTTAGTTTATCATTGGCAAAATAAACTAAGTAACATTTGCTTAGTTTGCCATAATTTTTAATAAATGCAATAATACTCTCCCTACATATATTTACTCTTCCCTGTATGCAGGTTTCAACATAGCAGTTGCAGGTAATAGTACTCCAACCTGTTCCTCGGCAGCAATTAAAAAAGGTCGTAGTTCCTGTTTGTGTCCTATAGTACTCGAATAATAAAGTTAATTGAATTACTGTAGACATTCCTCACTGTTCCATCATAACAGATGGCAACATCCGGAAGGAGTGCCAGTAAGTTGTTAAACAAAGTTCTAGGTTAAGCAACCCTCTAGATGAGCGAACGATCACTTCTCTCCTAGGATTGGACCCATATGGGGAGATGATTTTCCTTTGTCGGGGAAGGAACACAGTAAATTGAGAGCAGCCGGGTATGGGAAGACTCATAATTGGACACACTTGCCTATATTGTTTGAGTTGTTGTATTGGGTACACTTTCAGTTCATCATTGTATAGATGTCATATTGTTGGGTAAAATTTAATTACGCACAATATGCAAGTATACGTGATCAACAAGTAATATAATCGTGAGTAGAGTATCGTTCCCACATAGACAATTTAGTAAGAAAGTTAACCTCACAGTTATCAATTTCCTATTAATCCTAATTTTATTAAACTATCCAATTCAATGTTTAAAACTATAAAAACTAAATTATAATAAATATATGATCTCAAAACAATCATAAATATCAAAAATTGAAATTTCAAACAATTAATGGAGAATTAGACTTATGATTTCACCCTAAGCTGCACTCTGATTTTTACACCTTTAATCCAATTCAACTCACTATCCCAGTTTATTAATCAAGAACACGAATGTAGTACTAGCCACCTCTCGATGCACTAATACCGTATTAACTTAAATCCACAAATTAGATAGAATCAAGTTAAACACCTTAATCAAGTAACTCACTATATCTCTATGTGAATTATAATTAAAGAATGTTTAAGGTTAAGTTCTCTATCCGATTACATGCGATGTCAAGCATATCTCTACCCTAACATTCATCAAGATTCTATTCATTCACAGAACTTAAGAACACGTGCTATATTAACCAAGTCTAGACTAGTATTTGCTCTCTTGAATCTATACAAGTCCACAAAGAATTGTTAATCAGAAAATTCATAAATTCAAGCTCAAATTAATATAGATAAACTGGAACATAGTTTATTAAACTGAAAATCAAAGTTATAAAACCATCGTTTCACTTAAAGATCCATCATAAGCCTAAAAATGAATTAGTTCATCATGAATGAAATAATAACTGAATAAATTAAAGAAAACATTCTTTTAATTACAAATATAAGACTAAGAAGAAGAATAATGCAAAACACCCTTCGCGTAGCCTTAATCTGCAATCGATATGAAAATCTCTTCAAAATCTTCCTCCAAAACTTGATATGAAATTCCATAATTTTTTCCCTGTAATTTGCCTTTTCTGTCATTCAATTCATTGTTAGTTGCTCTATATACATCCAACACACACGTTTCTGGTCGAATCTCATGTCCATTAGAGTCCAAATGAAAACCAAATGCTTAGAATCCATGTCCAGCAAAGTTTCAAACAAACTAGGAGTGTTTGAATTCGAGACCCCCTGCCCCGGTGGGCATGGCTTCTGTTAAACAATATTGAAGACCCCCGCCCCGGCGGGGGTGTAAAGGTAAAATGGGCCCGCCCCGGCGGGGGTGTAATCTGCTAGTTGATTTTGCTTACTTCATGCTTACTTCCCTAATCTCTCCAAATGACGTCCTTTCTTCGCTACTTGCCACAACAACCACCCTACACATAAAATAACACGAAACAAGTAAAAATGAACACAGAAACAAGAAATTAACAACAATTAAACTTGAAATGACATCGATTCGTGGATATAAAATCCACTTATCAAAATCCCCCAAACTTAAATCGTGCTAGTCCTCGAGCATAAAACAAACTACATGCTATGCAATTTAATGCAATGAGATGTAATGTATCTAATCTTTATGATTACGAATCCAACAGTATCACATAATCAAAAATATTCCACTGGCCTCATGGAAAGCAAGCAAACACTACAATTCTTAATCATTAAAACCAATCAATAATTCCTTATTAATCCTCAAATCTTAAACAAATATCATTGGTATAGTGTGTGTGTGTGTGTGTGTGTGTGTGTGTGTGTTCAACATCCACGATAACTAATACAGACTCCAATTCAATACATAACCAATTTCTTAAAAGTATTCATACAGGACAACTCAAAAAGTTCAAAAATATACAAGTTCCAACTAAAACTAAACAATCACCAAGATTAGAGGTCAACTTAGGGTATTCATGCTTTCTTCTTTTTTTATTGACGGGGGCCCTTTGCTCTTATTTCCCGTCTTTTCTTCATATTTTTTTAGATAGATGGTTGGTGAGTGCATTTTACGCTCCATCTCACGCTCGTGTTTAAGGGGAGTATATTTTTTTTCTCTTTTAGATACTCAACCAACCACAAAACCCAACTAGATATTATTTTCTCTTCTTTTTTTTCGAAGATTATATACCCTACCTTTTCCCCCAAACTTAGGTTCTTGTCTAATTCGTCCTCTTCACAGCTTATCCTTGTCCTTCTATGATGTACACTAGAATTATCCTTTAGAAACTATTTATGTATCAATTTAAACTAATCAGTCAACACAGATGTTATTACGTTCTACACTTTTTATACCAGTTTCAAACAGGCACAAGATTCGAGTCATAATTAAAAACTACATCAAGGTTCTAATAATCAATATTGTATTACCCACTTAATCTCAATCTCATCATTGGCCCAAAATAACATGAACTATGACACTTCTGGACATATGCAAACACAATATTTGACTAAATTTTTTTTTATTAAACTGAGATAGATATGTCATAACATAACAAAATGCAGCAAAAAAAATTTAACCTATGCTACTATGTATGCAGCTAAGATACCATGCAACTATGTGATTACATAAATGCAACACCATAATTCCTAAATTAATATGCAAACAAAAGTGCAATGACAAATGCAAGACTAACTAATGACATTATGTATGCAAACATGTAATTAAATCCCCCAAACTGAAGAATTACAATGCCCTCGTTGTATGGATAATCGCAATAAAATGTGTGAGGACTTCCCTACAATCGCCTAAGTCTAGGGTGGTGGTGGTCGATCTTCTTCCTCAAAGTCACTCGGTGGAAACCTTGGCATTGGCATGGGCTGCTGGTATGGAAATTGGGCAGCTGGATTGAAGCTCTGAAGTTTCGTATTTAATGAAGCGAATGATAGGTTCATTGCCTCGAACATATGGTCCTTCTTAGCAGCGAGACGTCTTATCTCTCTTCGTGCTTGCTTATTGTGTTCATCTACTTGGCGCTGAAATGCAAGAAATTGAGGACTAGATAATACCTCAGATTGCGGTACCTGCTCTATTCCTTGATCTCCCATAGTTACATCCTCATCCTCCGAGGTGTCTGCAGCGTCAACTTCGTCCTCCGAAGCCGATGGAAAAATAAAACCCAAACCTCGAGGATGGGAATCACCTCCGGCCCACACTGAATATCGCGTTATCATTCTGGAATCTAATAACTGAAGTGGCATCTGTGTGGGTTCATCATCCGACCATCTAACACCCGTTTGGAGACACAACCCACATATGAGTGATGGGTGTGGCAAGCCGCCTAAAAAGTTTTCTCGTAAGCATCAGCAAATAGAAAAACAGATTATAGCCCTTCCATCAATAATGAAATCTTGCACAATCGCGTATAGCAGTAGTGCCTTCTCCTTGGTCACGTCCGATGTGTGTTGGGATGGATACAGTTTTGCATATAAGAAAGCATACCAAATCTTACCATACCGACTAAGATCCTTGCTATGAAAAATCATGCCTCCTTTTCGACCCTTGATCCATGTTGTTCCCAGCTTAGTCATTTCTTTGAGTATAGCCTCATAGTCAGGATTGAAATCACGTAGGTTAGCGTATTGGCACTGTCGAGGCATTTGTAACTGATAATAGGTGTTGATGGCATCAGCACTGAATAGTACTAATCGACCCCGCACATAAGCATTGAAGGGGGCTTTGTCCTCGGCGTTCTCATAAAACTCATTGACTATGTTGACAACGGCGGGCCCAGGTTCCTTGGTGAATTTGTTCCAGCCTTTTTGATAAATTTGTTGCATCATTTCACCGTCGACATGATCCGATGCTAACCCCCGCTCCGGTGTAAGAGCTTTTGTCACCCTATATTCATATCGGTCGGAGGCGGCGGTACTTATAAATTTACGGCAATTAAAGGTCTGTGTCGGTTATGTGGGCCTTAAACTTTCTCCCCTTTGTCATTTTGATGTGGGTTGCAAAGCAATTGATTCTCAGATGCCTTAATAAAAATATCTCCCCCTCAAACTTGGTTCACACAAATTGTCGAACACTTGGTGTGCATAGTGATTTTTTCCACCAAACTTGTCGATTTTATGTGGCAAATAGGGTGAGAGAAGATGAAGAATTTTTAGTATTGTGATTCACACTCAATTGCTCTAAACTTACCCCAATACCTTGCTGAATTCGTAGCTTTTTGTTGAAGGAGTGGAAAGTATATGGTGAGTTTGGGGTATGAGGGAGTGAATTTATAGAAATGGATGATGTGAGGGAGAGGGTTAGGATTAATGGATTGAAATGGTGGGGAGATGGATTGGATGATGCCAAAGTCGTGCAAACAAAGTGGGGTGTAATGGATGGAGGTTGTAGTTGTAATGGAGGAATAAGGAGAGTAGAATGAGGAAGTGAGGTTGTGGGTCGAACAAGAAGTAATTGTCAAAGAGTCGGTTAAGTTCCAGGGCCCCCGCCCCGGCGAGGGGTATTAGGCATATTAAGCCCACCCTGGCAGGCATATATTCTGCTAACTGATGTGGGAAACCCCCGCCCCGGAGGGGGGTGCAAGGTATAAGAGGCCCGCCCCGGCGGGCATGCTCACTGCTATTAGACTTGGGGAACCCCTGCCCCGGCGGGGGTGTTGGTTCATTAGGGACCCGCCTCGGCGAGCATGCTCACTGTTAGTTGATGTTATTAGCTCTTCTTTTCTTCCATGTTAATTCATGTTATGAACATTTTGATATCCTGCAAGCCATGAAACATATACATGAGTAGATTGTGGATCAATTTGAGTATGATTGAGAGATTAACAAGAATAATACAATATAATAACTACTTAATGAACTTATTATGTCCTAATTAGTCTAAACTAAAATTTAATAGTTATAAATGAAAATATGATAAAAAAATAAAGAACGATTGGGTTGCCTCCCAATTAGCGCTTGATTTTAAGTCGTTCAACCTGACTACTCCCTGTTTCATCCCGGATCGGTTCGGTTAACTGGGGCATGATGATTATTTATTTTATAACACCAGCATTCTTGTATTGCATGCCCGTTCACTTGTATGTTGGATAATGAATTTGACTTTCTATCCTCAATTAATGCCTTAAGACCACTATCCTCCTTGCAATCCCTGAACTTGACACGTGTAAATTTTTTGAGCAACTCGCATTCTTCCTTGTCAGTCAGGATTGGGATTTCCTTGAACACCTTTACCTTTACTACCTGATCAAACACTTTCATAATCAGTTCTCTATTAGGTACGTCAATCAGTGTTCGTCCAGTTGCCAGGAATGGTCGTCCCAAGATGGTAGGGATGTTCTTATCTTCTTCAAAATCTAGTACCACAAAATCAGCTAGAAAGATCAGTGAATCAACTTTGACCAATACGTCTTCAACTATTCCTAAAGGGTATGTTATTGATCTATCGACGAGTTGTAGACTAATATTGGTTGGTTTTGTTTCCTTTAATCCCAGCTTTCGGTAAATGGACAGTGGCATAAGATTTATACTCGCTCCTAGATCACATAGAGCTCTTCCCACATCTTGATTGCCAATTGCACAAGGAATTGTAAAAATTCCCGGATCTTTTAATTTAGGAGGAAGTTTTTTCTGTAGTATTGCACTGCATTCCTCGGTCAACGCCACTGTTTTGAAGTCATTTTGCTTGCATTTCTTCGACAGTATGTCTTTCATGAATTTAATGTAACTCGGCATCTGCTCAAGTGCTTCAGCAAATGGAATATTAATGTGTAATTGTTTGAATATATCCATAAACTTTGAAAATTGGTTCTTTAACTTGTCACTTTCTGGCCTTCGAAGAAATGGCATAGGTGGTGTAACTTTCATTTGTTTATCTTTCTTTGCTTTTTTCACCATCTTCTCTATACATTTCTTTTCTAATTCCTTTTCTTCATTCTCACATTTATCTCCTTTACTAGCTTTCTTATCCAAATTAGAAACCAACTCCTTACGGCTCCTAAGCGTAATAGCATTACACTGCTCGTGATTTTCCAATGGATTTCTTTCGGTGTCACTTGGTAGAGTCCCTTGTGGTCTATTGTTCAACGCTAATGCAATTTGCCCTATCTGATTCTCTAGATTCCTGATGACCATATCTTGTGATTTCATTGCCATTGCTTGATTTTTCATAGCCACCTCATTGCTTGTTATGTATTTTGTCACCAACTCCTCTAAATCTGATTTCCTCTCTTGATGTTGAGCTGGTTGTTGATGATTCTAAAATCCTAGGGGATATGATGGTCGTGGAGCTTGTTGATGCTAATTATAACTCCATGAAAAGTTCGGATGATTCCCATTCCCTTTATTGTAAACATTTTGGTATGTATTCTGTCGAATTCTGTTATAGCTACCCACAAATTGCACGGATTCTGGATTAATTGTGCATTGATCCATAGGATACTCTCCCACGCATAATTCACATATAATTGCCACTTGTTGTGCCTGTTGTGCCTGTACCCTTGTCATAGCATCCAACTTCTTTGAAAGTGCTAAAATTTACGCTTGTATTGTCGTCACATCATCTACTTCTAACACTCTAGATGCCTTTGCTTGTGTCCTTCTTGTCATGGGCCACTGGTAATTGTTAGCTACCGTAGTCTCTATCAATCCGTAGGCCTCCTCATAACTCTTAGCCATAAATGCTCCACCCGAAACTGCATTAATACTGGTTCTTAGGTTTCCATTCAATCCATTGTAAAACGTGTTCATCTGCAACCACTTTGGCAATCCATGATGCGGGCACTTTTGAAGCAATTCTTTGTATCTTTCCCATGCCTCATACAGTGACTCCCCGTGTTGTTGTTCAAACATCGTTATCTCATTCCTCATTTTTTTAGTTTTTGCTGGTGGGAAGAATTTTGCAAGGAATTTTTGAGCTAAGTCTTCCCACGTAGTTATTAATCCTGGTGGTAGAGAGTGTAACCAACTCTTTGCCTTGTCCAGTAAGGTGAATGGGAACAAGGGAAGTCTCACCGCATCATCCGACACCCCATTATACTTAAAGGTGTCACAAATTTCCAGAAAGCTGACTAGATGTTCGTTTGGATCATCATTTTCTAATCCCCCAAACTGAAATGAATTTTGAATCATTTAAATCATCCCAGGCTTGATTTTGAATGGGTTCGCAACTATTACAGGCTTGGTAATGCTCGAATGCAGTTCAGTCACCTTGTATGTAGTAAAATCCCTCAATACTTTCTGATCTTCGGCTGCCATTGCCTCTTCTTTTTTAGAATTTTCAAATTCTTCCCTTGTTTCCTTGCACTTACTTAACCTCTAAAACTGTCTCTCAATGTCGTCCTCAAAAGGAAGCAAGTCTGGATTTTTGGACCGAGTTTGCATAAACCACTTTAAAAACCTGAAATAAGAGGAACAAAACAAAAATAAAATTTTTTTTAAGTAAAACTGGACTAATTAAACTGATATCGTAAAAAATTAAAATCTATACTAAACTTGATCCCAGACAACGGCGCTAAAAACTTATTGGGTAAAATCTAATTACGCACAACACGCAAGTATACGTGATCAAAAAATAATATAATCGTGAGTAGAGTATCGTTCCCACAGAGATAATTTAGTAAGAAAGTTAACCTCGCAATTATCAATTTCCTATTAATCCTAATTTTATTAAACTATCCAATTCGATGTTTAAAACTATAAAAACTAAATTATAATAAATATATGATCTCAAAACAATCACAAATATCAAAAACTAAAATTTCAAACAATTAATGGAGAATTAGACTTGTGCTTTCACCCTAAGCTGCACTCTAATTTATACACCTTTATTCCAATTCAAATCACTATTCCACCTCTCGATGCACTAATACCGTATTAACTTAAATCCACAAATTAGATAGAAACAAGTTAAACACCTTAATTAACTAACTCACTATATCTCTATGTGAATTATAATTAAAGAAGGTTTAAGGTTAAGTTCTATATCTGATTACATGCGATGTCAAGCATATCTCTACCCTAACATTCATCAAGATTCTATTCATTCACAGAACTCAAGAACAAATGCTATATTAACCAAGTCTAGACTCGTATTTCTTCTCTCGAATCTATACAAGTCCACAAATAATTGTTGATCAGACAATTCATAAATTCAAGTTCAAATTACTATAGACAAACTAGAACATAGTTTATTAAACTGAAAATCAAAGTTATAAAACCATCGTTTCACTTAAAGATCCATCATAAGCCTAAAAAGTGAATTAGTTCATCATGAATGAAATAATAACTGAATAAATTAAAGAAAACATCCTTTCAATTACAAATATAGGACTAAGAAGAAAAATAATGCAAAACACCCTTCGCGTAGCCTTAATCTGCAATCGATATGAAAATCTCTTCAAAATCTTCCTCCAAAGCTTGATATGAAATTCTGTAATTTTTTTCTCTAATTTGCATTTTTTGTCATTCAATTCGTTGTTAGTTGCTCTATATACATCCAACACACACGTTTTTGGTCGAATCTCATGTCCATTAGAGTCCAAATGAAAACCAAACGCTTAGAATCCATGTCCAGCAAAGTTTTAAACAAACCAGGAGTGTCTGAATTCGAGACCCCCCGCCCCGACGGGGGTGTAAAGGCAAAATGGGCCCACCCCGGCGGGGGTATAATCTGCTAGTTGATGTTTCTTACTTCCCTAATCGCTCCAAATGACATCCTTTCTTCGCTACTTCCCACAATAACCACCCTACACATAAAATAACACAAAACAAGTAAAAATGAACATAGAAACAAGAAATTAACAACGATTAAGCTTGAAATGGACATCGATTCGTGGATATAAAATCCACTTATCACATGCATACCGAAGAGAATGTTTTCGAGAAATTATTTTACACCATGTTAGATGCGAGTGGTAAAACCAAAGACAATGACAATGCTCGAAAAGATTTGGAGGCATTGAACATTAGGCCAGAATTGTGGCTTCTCCCTAACACTACGAAACCCAAAGCTCCATTTTGTCTTACTAAGTAACAAGTTGAAGACGCGTGTAAGTGGGTTATTGGGTTGAAGCTCCCAGATGGATATGCGTTGAACATAACACGTTGTTGTAAGGTTGAGCAATTGAAAATTTCTAGATTCAAGAGTCACGATTGTCATGTATTCATGCAAAAGTTGATCCCAATTGCATTTCGTGAGATGTTACCCAGAAAAGTTCTAGATGCATTGACCGAACTTTCAAATTTCTTTCGAGATATTTGATAAACTGTAATTAAGTACACTGATGTCGAGCAGATGGAGAAGAATATTGTGTTTACCATTTGCAAGCTCGAAATGATCTTCTCTCCAGGATTCTTTGACTAGATGGAACATCTGCCTATTCATCTACCGTACGAACTCAAACATAGAGGACCGGTGCAATATCGGTGGTTGTATCCTTTTGAGAGGTAATATAAACTGCTAATTGCTCTATCCTGCTCATATTATTAATACTTCAATTTGTCGGTATATTTATCTTAGGTATATGCGTCGATTAAAACAAAAGGTAAAGAACAAAGCTCGTGTAGAGGGTTCTATTGTTGAACGCTATACGGAGGAAGAGCTTGCTAACTTCTGCTCATTGTATTTTGACGATGTTATCTCAATGAAGCACAACCGTTTAGGAAGGAATGAGGTTGTTGGTCCAATGACTCATGCTAATGATAAGTTAGTTGTATTCACATATCCGGCAAAATCATTTGGCCATGAGACGCTGACTTACTTAAGCGAAAAAAAGTTGAAGATTATATCTACATACGTGCTTCTAAATATGCCCGAAGTATCATCATACATCACGTAAGTCTCAGCTTATTTGCAGTATTTAGTACAATTTACAAGTGTAGTCATCTATATATGTTAAAGACATTTTACTAATTTCGATGTTCATTCAAAGAGGAAGTGTATGCTTATAACCCAAATTTTACTACAGCAGAATTGGAAACATTTACTAATGCTAATTTCCAACAGTGGTTTAAGAAAAGGGTTGAAGCGAGGAACAATTCTGAGCGTTTTATAGATGTCATCCAAGGACCTTACAAAGTTGTTATTTCTTTTCCTGGTTATGTAAGACCCCAACTTTTATGAATAAAGATGAATTTTTCTATAAATATCATTTTTAATAATTATAGTGTTGATTTGTTATAATATTAAAGTTATGGGTAATATTTATAAATTTTGCAAAGTAAGAAAGTTGTTATAAAATATTTGATTGGTCGGGGAATATTCGTTTTAACAGGGAATATTCGTACGACCGTACAATCAGTGGTGGACCCTATAACGTAATTATTATCGGAATGAAAAAACGACCAAAATATATTTTTATGAAAATAACGGCGGAAGTTTTACTGTTAACGGTTGGAATAACCGGTGTTAATAGTACAGTAGTACGTGTGGTTGCATAGTAGCAAAAGGTATTGATTATTGATGCTTACATGAGAAGTCACTTAGTTTTGTTCAATTATTGCTACAGTAATTGCTGCATAGTATCTCACGTTATTTGATTCAATTATTGTCGATATTTTATATATTATTAAATCAATAATTGAGATGACAAAATTATTCATATTATTATTTGCAATATTGACAATGTCTAGAAGTTCTGTCAAGGAGAGGTTTGATCACCTAATTGCGCGCCAATAAGGAGAAATTCTTATTGGAAAGCCCCATATTTCCTGGGAATGACCTGGTTGTTAAATATTGCGAATTATAATAATGATGTTAAATATTGTTAAAAATATTGAGGTGATTTTTATGAAGTATTTGTTGTAAAATTTGCTTATTATATGGACCCCCATTTACCCATTTTTTAAAATAATTGGTAGAAAATTATTTAATATAATAAAGGTGGGGCCACATGCGAGGGCCACATGTGGGGCCCGCGTGTTGAAAAATGAAATGGGATGAAATTTGTGTTTGTCACGAGAGGTTGGATGCTGAGAAAGGAAGGTGTACAATTATTAATTTTATTATTATTATAAGTTTGTTATATATATATAATATTATATTTTACTTAAAAGTTTTCGTTTTATTAGAATATTTTATTGTATAGTGCTGCATAGTAAATCAAAAATTTTCAAACATTCGGCCGAAGAGTTGTGCCCGTGACTTTTCCTTCATTATGCATCCAAATAGTATCCTTTCAATTCTCCTATAAATAGGATGCTTAGTTAGAATTTAAAATTACACCAGAATCAAATAATTCTTCTTCTATAATATTGAGTGTATTTCTTTCGAGTATAAGAAAGCTTTGAGTTTAGAAAATAGTGAAAGTTTTTTTCAAGAATATCCCTGCTATACCAGTTGGAATACTTTTTTTTTCAAGGTAAGGGATGTTATTTTTGTTCAATATTCGCTTGAAATAATATTTTCTTCCATACTCTGTAGTATGTAAGTAATATTATTTCGTTTCAAATTTCGAATTCTATACTTGTTTTGTTAAAATTTTGGCTTCTATACTCCATGAAATTAGTAGAATATCCTTAAAATTTACGTTTCATCCAGTACCTTTTCATGGAAATATTATTCTGAGCATTTTTGATAAGTTTTAACTTTTTTATGCCGGAGTACTATTCACGGGGTACTATTCTTGAATAACTATTCACAGAGTACTATTCACTCGAGTACTATTCACCCGGGGTACTATTCATGATAAAAAAAATTGATTCATTTTTGGTCCAAATTATTTTTGGTACAATATTATTCTTGAATGTTACTCCACAAAGCAGTATCATGTTGACAATTTGGACGTTATTGATTTCTGGATAAATTAAATTATAAATCTTTAAAAATTTATCCTTTTCTTTTATTTAATTGAATTCTTATATCATTGTCATCATCCTCATGTTTATATTATGATGAAAGTCATCTAAGGCCGTAGTGCATAGATGGACTTGGTATGATTATGACCAGGGATTATTTGGTATAATCAAGACCGTAATATTACAAAGGATGTAGTAAAAGTCCTCATTGGCCCGTAGTGCATTGATGGACAGTTGTTGGCATGATCATTACCATTGATGAATACATGAATATCCTTGGCCCGTAGTGCATGGATAATTCATGGTTGTGATACTAATGAATATCCTTGGCCGTAGTGCAGGAGTGATTCGATGATATGGATTATTTATTAAGCTGAGTCTCAGCGATAAAAGTGATGAAAAACCTTTTAAATCATAGAAGATAGTAGATATCATGCTCTATTTGACTCTTCTAATAGATTGTTTGTTCCTTTGCAGTTAAACTTGATGTTTGTTATATTTTATGAGTTTAACACTGTTGAAGGTTAACGATAATTTATTCTGCATTATCTTAGTCATAATATTTCTTACTGGGCTAGTTGAGCTCACCCTTTGCTTTCATTGTTCTCTTCAAGAATGAGAATATAGCTAGGACTAGTCGGGGAACGGAGTGACGGTCCAGATAATAGCATTAGTATTCCTCACTATTCTGTTAAATAGTGTGATAATAAATGTAATGAGAACTCCATTGAGAGTGGATATTGTCTAGATGACAATATTTGTTTTAAAACTCTTAGTTTATGTTTTGTCGTATATTATACGATAGTTGTATTATTAAGTTGTATTTGAATTTTGTACCATGTATTTGGCGACTCAAGATGGGTGATGTATACCTACTTTAGGGGCATCACAGTTGGTATCAAAGCTTAGGGATATGATCCCTGGCTGAGATGTGAGACAAGAACTAGGAGGGGAGAGACGAGGAATTCCTTCGCTCGTATGACCTACCTAAGTTTATTTGGTATTTAATTAGTCGGTCAGAGTATAGGGATAATATGTGACATGTCAATTAAGCCTTGTTTTGTGGCAGTATTTGAAAATGACATCCGAGAATATTGAGAATAGCAATGGAACACAGGAGATCGTTGAGTCACCATAGATCAATACCCAGGATAATGTGCAACAAGAAGACAATAATCCTTAGGTAAACAACAACACCGATCAAATGATGAATGATGGAATGTTCAGAGGATTTATGCAATTCATGCAACATCAGGCGAGAGCGGATCCTCTCCAAAATGCAGGTGGAAACACTGGTAACTCTCGGACAGTCACAGCTAAACAGTTCAAGGAGCTGGGACCACCGGAGTTTTTTGGAGAGCCAAAACCACTTAAGGCGGAGACGTGGATAAAGGTTCCCTTTATGTCTTGGGATGCTCTGAGGAGCAAAAGGTTCCCTTTGCCACCTTCATGTTGCGAGCAGAGGTAGATTACTGGTGGGAATCTATAAAGCGTACTCAACTTGCCGCACTGAAGATGACTTGGGAGAAGTTCCAAGAACTGTTCAACGACAAGTACTTTCCTGAAAGTATTCGTCACATGTAAGAGGTAGAGTTCATTAAACTGGAGTAAAACAACATAACCGTGTCACAGTACGAAGCCAAGTTTGCCGAGTTGTCCCGATTTGCGTCCCACTTAGTTGATAATGAGGAGAGAATGACGCGGATGTTTCAAAGAGGTTTGAAACCCGAGATACGTCAATACCTTATCTCTCACAAATTGTGTTTGTATTCAGATGTTGTAAAATAGGGCTCAATTATTGGAGCGCGATAATGAGTTAACCCAACCAAGAGAGAGCAGCTGACAAGTCGATAATACCTGTGGTAGCAGTAATCGAAGTGGAGACAACAAACATGGAGGGAATCAACATGCCAGAAATGGTAACCACTTCGGTGGCAATCATGGCCAAGACAATAAGAATGGACATTTCAAGAAGAGGATATTCAACAATGATGGAAAGATGTCAGCATCAGCACCCGCTGTTAAGGAAGAAGAACGACCACCTATCCTATGATTCAAATGCGGAGGGGAGGGACATATCAGTCCAAACTGTGCATAGCAGTCCAAAACGTGTTACAATTGTGGAAGAGAAGGTCACCTAGCTTAATTTTGTCGTTCAAGGAAGCCAAGTCCAGCTGAGATGGAAGCACCAAAGGCCGTTCCAGAAAAATCAAAACCAGTAGTTCAAGGGAGAGCATTTGTCGTAACCTCCCAGAAAGTAAGGAATCAAAACGAAGTGATCACGGGTAAGCTTATCATAAACTGTAGTGAAGTATATACTTTATTTGATACCGGTTCTACCCATTCTTTTATTTCTCCTACTTGCGCTCAACGTTTAAATTTGACTCGGGAGAAATTAGACTTTGAATTATCTATTAAAACTCCATTGGGAGAAATTTTCATTACATCCACTGTTTATAAGTCTTGTTTGGTTTAAATCGGTACCCTCACATTACCTATCAATCTTATTTTATTAAAAATACTTGTATTTGACGTAATTCTAGCGATTGATTGGTTAACTACTCATCATGCAAAAATTGATTATTTTCGTAAGGTTGTTAGCTTTCATATTCCTAACCAACCTATTATGTGAATTCAAGCAACCAAACCACTAAAGTCAATCACTGTTATATCAAGCCATAAAGCTATTCGTTTATTGAAAAACAGATGTTAAACTTTCTTAGCCCATATCACAGATTTAAACAAAAATACGTCAAATTTGAATGATATTTCTATTGTTAATAAATTTCCTGACATATTCCCTAAAGAACTTCCTAGCATACCCTAGAACGTGAAATTAAATTTTGTATCGACCATGAACCCGGTACAAAACCCATTTTCAAAGCCCCATATCGAATGGGACCTATTGAACTTCAAGAGTTAAAGACCCAACTGTATGAATTGTTAGATATTGGCTTTATTCGTCCTAGTACGTCTCCTTGGGGTGCTCCTGTTCTATTCGTAAAGAAGAAAGATGGGAGTATGCGACTTTATATTGATTATTGGTAGTTGAATCATGTCACCATCAAAAATAGGTACCCATTGCCATGTATTGATGACCTGTTTGACCAGTTACAAGGCGCCAAATTTTTTCAAAGATTGATCTTCGTTCCGAATATCACCAATTAAAGATTAAAACTGATGACATTCCAAAGACGACTTTTAGAACTCGGTACGAGCATTATGAATTCCTAGTCATGTTTTTTGGATTGACTAATGCTCCTACTGCCTTCATGGACATGATGAACCGAGTATTCAAGAAATATTTGGATCACTTTGTGGTCGTCTTTATTGATGACATCCTCATATATTCTAAAAGCCATAAAAATCATGAGCAACATTTGAGGCTGTGATGAGTGAGTTTTATACACATGAATTGGATACATTCGGGCTTAATTTATTGTTGTTCTCAAGACTTTTAGATTAGGTTTTAAGTTTTTATGTCTATTCAAGCATGTTTTATGTTGTTTTGTAGGAATTGAGACAAAAGTTACATGGATCGACGTTCGGGGTGGCTAGATTCGCGTTTTCGGCTTCCCATTTACATATCAGTCACTTCAGAGCCCATTTGAGTATTGTTACATACATTATTTCGAAATTCTTAAAGAATGAAAGTTGTAGATCTACTTTTTCTCTTTCCGGATCATCTTGAATCATCTAAATCGGAGTTCGGACGAAAACGTTATGGTTATTTTCCCAAAGGACGTCGGAGCAGAAAATGTCAAAAAAAGTGGTAGCGCCGGAGCGCTAATTTTAGGCTTATTTGCAGCGCCGAGGCACTATAAGGTAGTGTCTGAGCGTCATGCCTAGCACTGAGGTGCTGGGGAAGAGGTTGGGTGCGGCCTGGATGCGTTTTGGGCGAATTTTGACACCTTTTTGACTCCAAATTTGATTGGATTTGTTCCAAAACTAAAAATTAGACTTGTAACCTATAAATACATGATGTAAGGCATAAAATGAGAGGGAGATTACATAGATTAGACTAAATTAAAAACTCCTTTAGATTAGAAAATAACCCTAGTTCTTATTAGTTTTGGAGATTGAAGCAACTTGGAGACCATTGAAGATTCAAAGTAGGAGCGAAAGAGGAGTTTCAAGACTACTGACAATAGATTTTATTCTCTTCTCTTACTTTTATCTTTTAATGTCTATTCAATTGTGGATTCTTGATTTTAATTCATTAATTATGAACTAACTCTTTTATTAAGATTTCAATTGAACCTTTTTATGGCTATGAATTAGTTATTTAATTTATTCCAATTATTTGTGTCAAAGTGAGTTGTTTATCTTGCCTTATGCTTATTGATTAATTATCTGATCAGTAATTACCTTGTTACTCTAGAAGGAATTGAGAAAGGAATTCTAGGGTTAGAACTGGGCATGATATCATGTGACTTAGTTATTTGCACAGTGAATAATTAGGTTTGTGAATAGAATGAGAATATCTATTTGCCGTATATAACACATAAGGAATTGGGATTGTAACGAGTTTAATTCAATTGTTTTGCGTAGAAATATAGTAAAATTAATTTGGGTTAAATAGAAGGCAAATGATCACTTAAGAAAGGGCTTTTGGCATTTGAGAATTCCTGTTAACAATTCAGTAGACATAATAATTGGGATAATTAGATAATTGGTTTATAGTTCATAATTGGGGATATTGGAGTCTTAATCATTATTTATCTGAATTCATTCATTAAAGTCTTAGTTTTAATTGATTAATTTAGTTTTCTTAATTAGAAAAATCACGATTTGAGATTGTTTAAATAAAATTAGTTTGGTTCAGAATTAGTACTTGGTGATTTTTATTAAATAATTCCTCGTGGGAACGATACTCTACTTTCACTTTATTACTTGTTGACCGTGTATACTTGCACGTATTCATTGATTGCGAAATCGATCAACAGGCTGATACTCTAAAAGCTTCGTGAAAACAAGCTTTATGTCCAGTTGAAGAAATGTGAGTTCTGGCATGAGGAAGTTGCACTCCTTGGGCACGTGATATCAAATCACGGAATATCTGTTGACCCGACAAAGATTAAAGTAATTCAAAGCTGGGAACAACCTAAGTTAGTGACCAAAGTACGTAGCTTTCTCGGCTTAGCTGGTTATTATTAGAGATTCGTGGAAGGATTTTCTAGAATCACTACTCCATTAACTCATCTAACTCAAAAAGATACAAAATTCGGTTGGAGCGAGGAATGTTAGAAGAGTTTTCAAGAACTCAAGAGGAGACTCATTTCAGCACCTGTTCTGACAATACCATCTGGCTCAGAGGGATTTGTCATCTACAGTGATGCTTCGGGCAAAGGGTTAGGATGTTTTCTCATGCAACATGGGAAAGTCATAGCCTATGCCTCTCAAAAACTTAAAGAATATGAGAGGAATTATCCTACTCATGATCTAGAGTTAGCAGAAGTTGTCTTCACACTTAAAATTTGGAGGAATTACCTGTATGGAGAGAATGTGGAGATCTATACGGATCATAAAAGCCTCAAATATTTTTTCACTCAAAAGGAACTCAACATGCGACAATGACGATGGCTTAAGCTGTTGAAAGATTATGATCATACCATCTAATACCATCTTGGAAAAGCGAACATAGTAGCTGATGCATTGAGTAGAAGATCATATCCAGGTACGAGTGCAATATTGTCAACGCAAAGGCCCATTTTGTATGATTTACAAAGAATGGAGATAGAGTTAAAGACTCCAGCGACCCATGTGATGATGAAGAATATACAAGTAAAACTGACTTTAATCGATAAAGTTAAAGCTGCTCAAGCTACAGACCTGGAGCTGATGTGTATGAGGAAGAAAGTGAAAGAAGGTGCTATGCTGGAAGCAAGAATTGATGAAGAAAGAATACTTCGAGTCAACTCTAGACTTTGTGTTCCTAACAACCCTGATTTAAAGTATAAAATCATGATGGAGGAGCACAACACACCATTTGCAATCCATCTTGGGAGTACCAAAATGTATCGTGATCTTTGACATACATTTTGGTAGAGCAATATGAAGAGAGAGATAGCGAAGTTTATCTTAAGGTGTTTAACTTGTCAACGAGTCAAGGCGAAGCATCAAGTACCAAAAGGTCCATTAAAACCACTTGAAATTCAAAAATGGAAGTGGGAGCACATTACCATGGATTTCGTTACTGGTCTTCCCAAGGTTTCTCAAGGCATATATGCAATTTGGGTCATTGTTGATAGATTAACCAAGTCGGCTCATTTCTTACCTATACGAGAAACTTATACACTTGAACGTCTTGCTCGTATGTACATAAACAAGATTGTAAGATTGCATGGTATGCCAGTATCCATAGTTTCTGATCGAGACCCAAGATTCACTTCAAGATTTTGGTTTAGTTTGCAAAAAGTTATGGGCACGAATTTACGATTTAGTTTAGCTTATCATCCTCAAACGGGAGGGCAGTCAGAAAGGACTATTCAAACTCTTGAAGATTTATTAAGACTCTATGTCCTTGACTTCAAAGAAAGTTGGGACAAGTTCTTACCATTAGTGGAGTTTTCCCACAATAATAGTTATTAAGCAAGTATTGGCATGGCTCCATTTGAGGAGTTGTATGGTAGAAAGTGTCGTTCTCTAATATGTTGGGATGAGGTGGGTAAAGCAACGTTGTTGGGACTGAAGTTGGTGTGTATAAATATGAAAAAGATTCAAACGATCCGACAACGTATAAAAACCTCACAAGATCGACAAAAGAGTTATGATGTTCTTCATCGAAAGGACGTGAAATTCGATATTGGAGATCATGTGTTGTTACGTGTTACTCCATGGAAAGGAGTTACGAGATTTGGAAAGAGAAGAAAGCTCAATTCTCGATTCATTGGCCCATTTTTAATTCTCGATCGAGTAGGAACTGTGGCCTATAGACTCGCTCTACCGTCAAGTATGTCTCATGTTCATAACGTTTTTCATATATCTATGTTACGTAAATATGTGAAACACCCGAACCACATTATTGAGTTAGAACCAGATGAGATAGCGGAAGATTTAACGTATGAAGAGGTACCTGTTAAAATCTTGGATAAGAAGGAACATATTCTACGCTCCAAGGTTATACCTCAAGTCAAAGTTTTGTGAAGAAACCACGATGTTGAGGAAATGACCTGGGAGTTAGAATCTAATATGAAATCAAGGTATCCTCACCTCTTCGTCATACCAGGTATGTACCCTATTTTTGAGGGCGAAATTTCATAAGAATGGAAGGTTGTAAGACCCCAACTTTTATGAATAAAGATGAATTTTTCTATAAATATCATTTTGAATAATTATGGTGTTGATTTGTTATAATATTAAAGTTGTGGGTAATATTTATAAATTTTGCAAAGTAAGCAAGTTGTTATAAAATATTCGATTGGTCGGGGAATATTCGTTTTAACAGGGAATATTCGTACGATGACACAATCATTGGTGGACCCCACAACGTAATTATTGTCGGAATGAGAAAACGACAGAAATATCTTTTTATGAAAATAACGGCGAAAGTTTTACCGTTAACTGTTGGAACAACCGGTGTTAAAAGTACAGTAATACGTGTGGTTGCATAGTAGCACAGGGTATTGATTATTGATGCTTACGTGAGAAGTCACTCAATTTTGTTGAATTATTGCTACAGTAATTGTTGCATAGTATCTCACGTTATTTGATTCAATTATTGTCTATATTTTATATATTATTCATATTATTCAATAATTGAGACGACAAAGTTATTCATATTATTATTTGCAATATTGACAATGTCTAGAAGTTCTGTCAAGGAAAGGTTTGGTCACCTAATTGCACGCCAATAAGGAGAAATTCTTATTGTAAAGCCCTCTCTTTCCTGGGAACGACCTGGTTGTTAAATATTGCGAATTATAATAATGATGATAAATGTTGTTAAAAATATTGGGGTGATTTTTATAAAGTATTTATTGTAAAATTTGTTTATTATATGGATCCCCATTTACCCGTTTTTCAAAATAATTGATAGAAAATTATTTAATATAATAAAGGTGGGGCCACATGTGGGGTTCTCGTGTTGAAAAATAAAATGGGATGAAATTTTTGTTTATCACGGGAGGTTGGATGCTGAGAAAGGAATGTGTACAATTATTAATTTTATTATTATTATAAGTTTATTATATATATATATATAATATATTATATTTTATTTAAAAATTTTTATTTTATTAGAATATTTTATTGCATAGTGCTGCATAGTAAATCAAAAATTTTCAAACGTTCGGCCGAAGAGTTACGCCCGTGACTTTTCCTTTATCATGCATCCAAATAGTATCCTTTTCATTCTCCTATAAATAGGATACTTAATTAGAATTGAAAATCATACCAGAATCAGAGAATTCTTCTTTTATAATATTGAGCGTATTTCTTTCGAGTTTTAGAAAGCTTTGAGTTTAGAAAATAGTGAAAGTTTTCTTCAAGAATATCCCCGCTATACCAGTTGGAATACTCTTCTTTTTAAGCTAAGGGATGTTATTTTAGTTCAATATTCGCTTGAAATAATATTTTCTTCTGTACTCTATAGTATATAAGTAATATTATTTTGTTTCAGATTTTGAATTCTATACTCATTTAGTTAAATTTTTGGCTTCTATACTCCATGAAATTAGTAGAATATCCTTAAAATTTGCGTTTCATCCAGTACCTTTTCATGGAAATATTATTTTGAGCATTTTTGATAAGTTTTAACTTTTTTATGCCGGAGTACTATTCACGGGGTACTATTCCTGAATTACTATTCACAGGATACTATTCACCCGAGGTACTATTCATGATAAAAATTTGATTCATTTTTTGTCCAAATTATTTTTGGTACAATATTATTCTTGAATTTTACTCTACAAAGCAGTATCATGTTGACAAAAGATGTGGTAAAAGTCCTCATTGGCTCATAGTGCATTGATGGACAGTTGTTGACATGATCATGACCATTGATGAATACACGAATATCATTGGCCCGTAGTGCATGCATAATTCGTGGTTGTGATACTAATGAATATCCTTGGCAGGGGTGATTCGATGATATGGATTATTTATTAAGGTGAGTCTCAGCGATAAAAGTGATGAAAAACCTTTTAAATCATAGAAGATAATAGATATCATGCTCTACTTGACACTTCTAATGGATTACTTGTTTCGCTGTAGTTAAACTTGATGTTTGTTATATTTTATCAGTTTAACACTGTTGAAGGCTAACGATAATTTATTCTGCATTATCTTAGTCATAATATTTCTTACTGGGCTAGTTGAGCTCACATTTTTCTTTAATTGTTCTCTTCAGGAAATGAGAATATAGCTGGGACTAGTCGGGGAACGGAGTGACGGTCCAGATAATAGCATTAGTAGTCCTCACTATTCTGTTAAATAGTGTGATAATAAATGTAATGTGGACTTCATTAAGTGTGGATATTGTCTAGATAACAATATTCGTTTTAAAACTCTTAGTTTATGTTTTGTCGTATATTACACGACAGTTGTATTGTAAGACCCCAACTTTTATGAATAAAGATGAATTTTCTATAAATATCATTTTTGAATATTATGGAATGAATTTGATATAATGTTATAGTTGTGGGATATATATAAAATTTTCAAAATACGCAAGTGATTATAAAATACTCATTTCTGTTGGAAAATATTCATTTGGTCATGGATTATTCTTGTTGTCGGGGAATATTCGTATGACGGCGCAGCCATTTGTGGGTCCTATAACAGAATAACTGTTGGATGAAGAAAACGACAAGTTTGAATTTTATAAATAATGGCGTAGTTGTTACCGTTAACACTGTTGAAATACCTGGTGATTAAAATACAGTAATACGCGTTGTTGCACAATAGCACAAGGTATTGTACAGTATTTTTGAATTATTGATTCTTACATAAAAGGCACTACTCAATAATTGTTACAATAATTACTGTTCAATATTTTATTTTATTAATTCAATAATTGCTGCGTTGATATTTTATATTATTATTGTTTCAATAATTGTTACTGCACAGTATTTTCCATTATCAAATCAATAATTCATATTATTTGAATAATATTATTAGATAGAATTATTAGCAATGTCTAGAAAGTTCTGTCAAGGAGAGGTTTGGTCACCTAATTGCACGCCAGTAAGGAGAAATCCTTATCGGAAAGCCCTCTCTTTCCTAGGAACGGGCCTGGTTATCATTATTGTAATTCTGTAATATTATTTATGAATAATTAATTATTAATTTTTATGATAAGAAAATATTTATTTTATGTGGACATAAATGATGGATAAGAAAATATTTATTTTATGTGGTTATAATTGAAGGAATTAATGTTGAGGTGTTTTATCAGTATTTTGTCGGATTGGGGGTATTAAAAAATCAAATCGGTGTTCTTAAGCTCTATTGTATGAATTATAATTTTGATCCGATCGTTAGATCGTTGTGATTTTTGGATATGTTATACATATATAAGTTGAGTATATGTCCACAAATTTTGAACCGTTAAAAATTAACGTATGATTTGTTATGAATTTTAAGAGATGTTGAAAATCGTCCGTTTGTGAATTTTGGATAATTTTTTGTTGGAATTTGAAAAAAACTTAAAGCTACAAAGTTGTAGAGAATTCGATTTCGTGTGGAATAGACATAAAATTCATATTTTTCTGATAGAAGGGCTATTTATTATGAATTATTGAAGTTTCAGAAATTAAAATATTTTTATTAAAATTATGGGTGGGACCCACTTTTGTTTTTTTCAAAACATGTGCTGGAATTTTTGGTTCAATTGTGGAGGCTGGTCATGGAAGGATGCGTAGAAGAAAAAATAAAATAAAATATTATATATTATTTAGTCTCCTTTGGCATTCTAACATTTTCCTATAAATAGGCACTTAAGTTAGAATTGAAAATCACACCAGAATCAGAGAATTCTTTTTCTATAATATTGAGCGTAGAAAATAGTGAAAGTTTTCTTCAAGAATATCCCCGCTATACCAGTTAGAATACTCTTCTTTTCAAGGTAAGGGATGTTATTTTTTTCAATATTCGCTTGAAATAATATTTTTTTCCATACTCTGTAGTATGTAAGTAATATTATTTCGTTTCAGATTTCGAATTCTATACTCGTTTTGTTAAAATTTTGGCTTCTATACTCCATGAAATTAGTAGAATATCCTTGATATTTGCGCTTCATCCAGTATCTTTTAATGGAAATATTATTCTGAGCATTCTTGATAAGTTTTAACTTTTTCATGCCAGAGTACTACTCACGGGGTTACTATTCCTGAAGTACTATTCACGGGGTGCTATTCACTCGAGTACTATTCACCCAGGGTACTATTCATGATAAAAATTGATTCGTTTTCGGTTTAAATTATTTTTGGTATAATATTATTCTTGAATTTTACTCCACAAAGCAATATCATGTTGACAATTTGGACGTTATTGATTTCTAGATAAATTAAATTATAAGTCTTTAAAAATTTATTCTTGAACTTGTTTTATTGGATTCTTATATCATTGTCATCATCCTCATGTTTATATTATGTTGAAAGTCATCTGTGGCTTGTAGTGCATAGATGGACTTGGTATGATTATGACCAGGAGTTTTTCAGTATAATCATGACCGTAATATTACAAATGATGTGGTAAAAGTCCTCATTGGCCCGTAGTGCATTGATGGAAAGTTGTTGGCATGATCTTGACCATTGATGAATACACGAATATCCTTGGCCCGTAGTGCATGGATAATTTGTGGTCGTGATACTTAAGAATATTCTTGGTCGTAATACAGGGGTGATTCAATGATGTGGATTATTTATTTAGCTGAGTCTCAGCGATAAAAGTGATGAAAAACATTTTAAATCATAGAAGATAGTAGATTTTATGCTCTACTTGACTCTTCTAATGGATTGCTTGTTCCGCTGCAGTTAAACTTGATGTTTGTTATATTTTATCAGTTTAACACTGTTGAAGGCTAACGATAAATTATTCTGCATTATCTTAGTCATAATATTCTTACTGGGCTAGTTGAGCTCACCCTTTTACTTTCATTGTCCTCTTCAGGAAATGAGAACGTAGCCGAGACTAGTCGGGGAACGGAGTGACAGTCCAGGTGATAACATTAGTAGTCCTCAATATTCTATGAAATAGTGTGATAATAAATGTATTGAGGACTCCATTTGAGTTGAATACTGTCTAGAAGACAATATTTGTTTTAAAACTCTCAGTTTATGTTTTGTCGTATTTTACACGATAGTTGTATTATTAAGTTGTATTTGAATTTTGTACCATGTATTTGGCAACTCAAGATGGGTGATGTATACCTATTTTGGGGGCGTCACATGTATTATTAAGTTGTATTTAAATTTTGTATCATGTATTTGGCGACTCAAGATGGGTGATGTATACCTATTTTTGAGGCATCACAGGTTGCATCATGCATGGGTACTGATTTAGAGTCGATGACTTGAATGAACTCACATCAGTCAATTCTGGGGTTGTGGTGTTAGGAAGTTGCTACCAAAATTCTAAGTCCAATTACTATTGCCGTTTACAGGATATTGTTGTGCTCAATTATCACGGGGGAAAAAAAGTAGTTACATTTAAGTGTAGCTGGTTTGATACTGAAAAGGAGGTAAAAGTTAATCGTAATAGAATCACAACCGTGGATATCAAGTCGGTGTTAAAGTCTGATAACGTGTTCGTGTTAGCAAGTCAAGCGACTCAAGTGTATTACGCTCCTAATGTCATAAATACTCGAAGCCCCTGGTACACAGTAGTCTTTACTAAAACACGTTCATTTAATGTTGATAACATGTTTGGTATGGATGAGGCGTTACAAGAAGATGTGAGCAACCCTTTGGCCGTAGTGTTCCATGCTGAAGATGTGGTGAGTACTGATGTCATTGACATACCTAACGATGAGGATATCGAGGCAAATGTACATATGAATGATTATGTAGTCGTTGAGGATGATAACGATGACGAAACTGATGTCGAAACTGAGGATGAGGAAGATATCGAATCCGAGAATGATATACACTTTGATTCTGATTGGTTTAATGACGTGCGTAATTAAAAATGAGCATTCATATTAATACATTTTGCTGGATATTTCAATGTGAATGTGAATGTGAATGATAATGAGTTGAAGATTACGTTTTAGTGCTACGTTGCATATTTGAATGTGAGATACAGGTTTATATTACTGTGTATTGGGTTGTGACAGGTTACAGGTACATTAATGGGTTTAAACACCTGGAAACTGAACTTTTAAAATCTGTATTTAAAAAAAACAGTTAATTCCGACGGAATAAGATATTTCTGACGGAACTTCCCTCGGATTTAACAAATACCCAATTTTTAATAAATATCAAAATATTCTAATTTTCAGTCGGAAATAAGTTAACTCCAATGGAACATGTCCGTCGGAACTACTTTATCTCCGACGCAAATTCCGTCGGAGTTAATAATTAGTCATTTTTAATAAATACCGGCTTAATTTAATTTGCAATTGGAAATAAGATAATTCCGAATGAATATGTCCGTCGAAAATAGGGTATATTATACTCGACGGAAAGTTTCGTCCTATATATTCAGTTGAAGATAGTTTATGTTCGACGAAAATCCGTCAGAGATAATTTCGTCGAAGATAATATAGATCCGACGGAATTTTTGACAGATCTTATATTCGACGCGAATATATACGACCGAATTTCTGACGAAGATTTTCGTCGGAAATAATCTTTTTTCGACTAGGCTTAGGTCCGATAGAATATTCCGTCGGAATTAAGCTTTTTTTCTTGTAGCCTAATTCATTTCTTAATGGAAAATCATAAAGTTTCTATTCCACCTTATCATTTCACATCCAGTACAAGTTCGACTCCAGTAGAGCCCAATCAACAATTTCACTCTGATAATCTTTTGTCCATCACTGGTCTTCAAATTTCTCCTATTAATTTAGGAGATTACTAACTATTTGGGCTTGTAATATATATTATTTCATACTAACTTTTTGAGATGATTGCAATAACTCACATACTAACACAACTAACTATGCAGGTACTTATCTATTTAAATGCTTTTATGGAACGTTCCTTTATAGCTAACTAACTTTTCTGCAGGTTAATATACTAATGCTACGTTTGGATCGATGGAATAGGAGGGAGAATAGAATGAATCATTCCATTGGAATGATAAAAATGTTGTTTGGTTTGTTTATTCCAACGGAATAATGTATTCCTCCTGGAATGATAGTTAACTTAAAATTTTAATTTTCATTCCCTGAGGGGTGGCCAGGAATAAATCATTCCATTCATTATTTTTAAGTAATTGACAAATATACCCCTAAATATATAATAAGGCTTTTTACATATTCATTCAATTCGATCGATCTGGGAACGACGAGAGAGAAGGGGCCGAGATTTGATAATTTCTTCGGAATTTTCATATTTCTATTTCTTCGTAATTTACCCCACTTACCCTCACCCTGCCACCCCACCCCACCCCTCCCCTCCCCTCACCTCACCTCCCCCTACCCCACCTACCCCCACCCCTACCAACCTACTCCCCCTACGCCCACCCCACCCCACCCCACCCCTACCAACCTACCCCCACCTACCCCACCCCACGTACCCCCACTCCCACCCCACCTCACCCCACCCCACCCCACCTACCCCAACCCACATACCCACCCCACCCCAACCTGCCCCCACCCACCCACCCCACCCCACCCCATCCCACCTACCCATCCATCCACCCCACCTACCCTACCCCATCTCCCCACCCACCTACCCCATGCACCCACCCACCTCACCTACCCCCCTACCAACCTACCCCCACCCAGCCACTCCAACCCACCTACCCTACCTACCAACCCAACCCACCCCACATACCCCACCCCCACCCAGCCACATAACCCACCTACCCCCACCTACCCCACCCAGCCACCCCAACCCACCCCACCCCACCTGCGCTACCTATCAACCCACCTCCACCTACCCCACCCCCTACATACCCACCTCACCCAGCTACCATAACCCACCTACCCACCCCACCCACCCTACCCAACCCCCACCCACCCCACCCACCCACCCTACCCTACCCTACCTTACCTACCACCCCACCCCATCCCCTACCAACCTACCCCCACCTAGCCACCCCAACCCATATACCTTACCTACCAACCCACCCCACCTACCCCCATCCCCTACCAACCCACCCTAACCCACCTACCCTACTTACCCACCCACCCACCCACCCACCTACCCCACCCCATCCCACCCTACCCATACCTACCCCCACCCCCACACACCCACCCCCACCCTACCCTACCCTACCCTACCCCCACCCCACTCCTCCCCTTTATTTCTAAGAATGAAATATGTGTTAAATTTTTAATATAAATTGAATTTAAGTTAAATTTGAACATTTGAGGGTATTTAGGTCACTTTCTAATTATTTATTTCATTCTTAGATGTATTCCTAACATCAACCAAACATGTACATGGAATATTAAAAAATCATTTCATTCCCTTCCTTATTCCATTCCCTCATCTATTCCATTCCCTACTCTATTCCATTCCTTCAATCCAAACGTAGCATAAGGCTTTTTATTCACCATTTTGATGATGACAAAGAGGGAAAAAAATATATAATGTTATATCATGTTATATAACTACTATGAATATATCTTGTTATATGATTATATCTTGTTATATAACTACTATGATTATATCTTGTTATATAATTATTAGGGTGAGTTGCATATTAAACCTCGAAGTATACACTCTTTTATTATTCGTACCCCGATGTTTAAGCGCTTTCATCCCGCTATCCCAAGTACAGTTAAGTAAGCATAACTGACCCTTTTAGTCAATTTGTTCGCCGAAAAATGGCCACATGTCACACTTTAAATGTTTGAAAATTACAAAAGGGTAAGTTATGATTACTTAACTGTACTTGGAGTAACGGGATAGAAGCGTATAAACATCGGGGTACGAATGAAAAAAAGTGTATACTTCGGGATTTAATACGCAATTAAACCTAATTATTATTATGAGATAATATTTTGAAAATGTTATATCCTGTTATATAACTACTGTGAGTATATCCTGTTATATAATTGTTAAGATTATATCCTGTTATATAATTATTATTATATACTATTACAGGAGATAATATTCTGATAATGTTATATCTATATAAACTACTGATCAGTTTTTCAAAAGTTAAAAATTATTTTGACAAAGTAGGACAATATATACTGATAATGCAGGACAATATAATACTGATAATGTTATGTCACTAAAAAAAATAAGCATAATAATATAATACTGTGATGGATGATATATATACAGCTACAATGAGATGTATATAATAACTAATATATAACTGTGTTATTATGGATTTTTCAAAAATAAAAAAATGATTTTGAAAAATATTCATAATATGAGGGGAAGCTTCATATATTAAGGGGGAATCTGAATAAAATTTTTTGTTTTATTTTCATCATCAAAAGGAGAGAGATTGATAGGTCTCCAACTTTTAAGAATATTTTAATGATAACAATAAAATTAGTAATTAGGATAGAATCATCTCCGTAGGATAATTATATGATATAAATGATTTTAATTATCTTATTTATTTTGACCAAAAATATTTTACATCCTAATTGAATTAATATTTTCTTGACCTTGATAATTTAATATCAAGTGCTAAAGAGATTAATTCATAAAACAACATTTTCTAAGGCAAGGAGAGTCTCTATTCTTTAAATTATTTTTCTTCACTAAAACATTTTTAAAAAATTATATGATATATCTAAAAATTATTTTTGAAAAAGGCCTCAACCTTTATCTCTCCCATATGTCCGAAAAAAGCTTGGGAAACTGACTATATAGGTCCATGTAATAAATTGAAGAATTAGATTGTCAAAAGCCTTCTGCTAAAAATCGTTGATTTGCATGTGGGGCCCATGGGAATTAAATTAGAAGAATGAACTGTGAAAGGTTTGTGGATCCTTGTTTCGGTTTGTTGCCCACATGAGGAAGAAGTAAAAATAGTGGGCCCATGTGAATTAGAGAAAAGGAAATTGAAAGGCTTAAGCCTTGTCTGACCGAGTATGCTTACAATACAAATTAGAAGAAATTGGTGCATTAATTAAGCACACTCTTCAAATGTTACATGGGCTAAGTTGTCTGCTAAAGTGATTTTTATTCCATCCGTGTGATACTCATTTAAAAATTATCAGAGCCTTCCATTTTCAAAACAATTCATCTGAACCCTTAATTTCTAAATAAAAATTTCAAATTACATATTTACCCTCGGCCAAAATTTCAAATAAATAGGGAAGTTTTTCTTCACATTCAATTCACCAATTCTAAAATCAAGAAAATTTTACTCTATACTTGTCTACATAATCTCTCTCTAAAAAATTTACTCTCTTCTAATCAAAGTTATGATCATTTGAAGAGAAAATAGGTCAAATTATTTTTAGATAAGTTCCTAAATTAATTTATTGTTGTTATCTTATACTTATGCATAGATATAGATATACAAATAGAAATTGTTATATATATATATATATATATATATATATATATATATATATCATCTATTCATATCAATAAAAAGTCGGTTTTAGATACCGCTATTTGGAGATATTGTATATCTTCCAAACAATGTTTAAAGTTTTAAGTGGCTCTTATCGATATATAATTTATTTATATAAATATCGTAAAGTAGATCAGTTTTAAATACCGATATTTGGAGGTATTCTTTAAACAAGAATATCATTCGAACAGTGTTTAAAGTTCTAAGTGATCTGTCGAAAATATTTATATAAATATTAATAGTGAAACTTTAAATTCGGTCATTTTTAGATAACGATATTTGAAGGCATTCCTTAAAAAAAAATATCATTCAAACGGTGTTTGAAGTTCTAAGTGGTCTTATTTAATATTCACATGATAGAATATATCATTATATATATTTTCGAGTTTAACAAATTTATTTGTTATATCAAGTATCATTTAACTATTTTATTTATCATACTTAATATTTGTCATTGCAAGTATTTGGAAATTTATTTATTTATTCTTAAAATATTTGTTGCATAATATAAAAGTTATTCAAACTTTTACATCATAAACTTCTGTGAATCTATCTGTTTGATAAGAAGCATAACTCTAAAAGTTGTTTAAACTTTTATACTTGGAATTAAAGTTAAATCTATTTTTCATAGAAACACACTTTTTATTTATAAAAAAAATTAAATCTTTAGAAATCTGAACAGAAGTTATATACTTGCTTATTCAAATAAACACTTTTTACACAAAATATAAAAGTTATTTAAACTTTTATAACAGTGAATAAATTCTCACATTTGCTTACTTAGAAGCATTATTTAATCGAAGCATGAATTAATATTTGATTATTAAAGAAGCTTATTTACTTAAGTATAAAAGTTTCTAAACTTTTACAAATATACTTGTTCTTTAACTGCTATCTGCTTGTTTGAGAAGTCTTAAAAATAAAAATTTATTTAAACTTTTATATATCTGTTGTCGACGTCGGGATTTTTATTTGTCCCTTTTCGTTTTTTATTTTTTGGTGTTCTCATGTTAGGTGAGATTTATTTGAAAAAACAAGTGAAAAAGGTCCGACATGTATAATGTCGATGATTTGACTGTAAGAGTCGCCAGTTGGTATTTTTAACTGGTTGCACCAACGCAACCGAGAAAAGATTTGCACATTGACCTAGTGATGTGACACTGCTAAACGGGTCTGTAAAACTGAGATTCGTTTGGGTTCGGGGGTTTGATTATGCGGAGGCGGGGGCGGGGGCGGGGGGGGGGGGGAAGGTGTTAGGCACCCCCCGACATCCGTGTTGCCACGGTGATCGCCACTTTTCAAGAAACTATTATATGAATGTGTGTGTGTGGATCAATGTACAATTATTTGGAAGTAGTGCGAGGCCTCGTTCGCACCTATATACAAAGGGTTTGAATTTGTAGAAAAATTCAATTTTAAACATGATATAGCAATGAAGTTTTGTAAAAAGAGATTTTTCAAACCCTATGCTCAATAGTAATTGAGACCTTTTCATACTTCCATTTTATTATTAAATGTTCGGCGTGATTGCTTTTATTTTCGAGATGCGAGGCATCTTCGAGAAAATAATATACAGTAGTGCCGAATTCCTCATGGGCATGACAGCCATCTAAGGAAATTCAAACACTGTAAATAATGTATATGCGGCTTACAGCTGAAAAAGTCCATCACGGGAACCGAATCTAGATTCAGTGGACTGAATCTGTGATCACATGATTCCTAGGCTCACATGATGTCGCAGTTTATATGAAAAGCAGTAAGCAGTTATATATATAAAAGCTGTAAATATATATATATATATATATATATATATATATATATATATATATATATATATATAGGGAGCCCTTCCATAGCAACCGGTTGCTGTGAGTACTGTGCAACACCCTCTTTTTGTACCGTTGATAAACTTATTGGAAGGCTGAGATGAAACATAAATATATCCCAGCCGGCACAACTTGTACCGGCTTTTATTTTAATATGAGGACCCCACCATAGTCAACATGTTGTCAGTTTATTGAAATAAAATGAATTTTTAATATTAAATGATGCCCAACCGGCACAGCTTGTACCGGCTGTGCCTTTTATATAAAATACTCCCAGCCGCTACAAGCTCTTACGGCTGTAAAAAAAAAAAAAAAAAAAAAACCGAGACAAGCTCTAACGGCTGTACAGAAAAAAAAAATCAAAACCGGGACAAGTTCTAACGGCTTATCCTTTGCTGGTATAAATTTTTTTTCTATTTTGTTTATTTTATATGTTTGTTGCTATTTTGTTTATTTTATTATTTGTTGCTATTTTGTTTATTTTATTGTTTGTTGCTATCTTTATATAAAAATAGCAAATATTTTATAACCTATTTTATATCCTATTATTAAATAACAAATAAATAATATAAAATATTTTATAAAAATAGCAAATAAAGAATTATAAAAATATTTGTTATTTTATAATAGGATATAAAATAGGATATTTTATAATTCTTTATATAAAATAGCATATATTTGCTCATCTAAAAATTATATCCTATTTTATATGATAGTAACATATATTTGTTATTTTATATCATATATTTGTTATTTTATAATAGGATATAAAATAGGTTATAAATATTTGCTATTTTTATATAAAGAATTATAAACAATAAAATAAACAAAATAGCAACAAAATAGCAAGGATAAGCCGGATGAGCTTGTCCCGGTTTGTATTTTTTTTTACAGCCGTATGAGCTTGTCCCGGTTGGTATAATTTTTTTTTAACAGCCGTAAGAGTTTGAAGTGGTACATTTTTTTTTAATTTTTTTCGGCCGGTACAGGCTCATACCGCTGGTACCTTTTTTTAAATTTTTTTTTTATTCTTTCCCGGCCGGTACAGGCTCATACGGCTGGTATTAAAAAATTGAAAAAAATTATGTTATTCAAGCAACTCGCTGCTAAACAGACTCGAACTCGCAACCTCAAACTCCAAACACACGTCATATGACCACCCGAGCACCACGGGCCTAGCTGTTAATTTCGGCCAAGGATATGTCTTTACATTAAAACTTTACCATCCCCCAAAAATCTATATTGTTACATTATTATTATATTACGATTTATTATTATTAACAAGTCTATATAATACATATGGGGGTTTGATATTTAGAAATAAGTTAATATCTATATTTATTAAGCAATGATTATTAGTAATGATTTTATATATTAAGCAATGATTTTATTATTAAGAAATGATTTTATACATTAATAAAACTAATGAAGTATAATAATAATGTGATTATCGAATTTATAAAAGTAGTGAAGTATTATTATAATAATAATAATAATAATGTGATTATCAATATTATAAGTACAGATTATACCAATAATAGTACTGCATAAATATATCAAAAGAAATAGTACATATTACATGTTCATTTTCATAAAAAAAACATAGAATGATTAATACAACCGCCGCCTATATCTCAGAGGCCGGAAGTAATCTTGCGGATTTCTTGTAGAGCTCCCATGCGACGCGGTAACGAAAGACTGTGACATCTTCCAAGGACCACTTCTCTTCAGAAATATTACCATTGGCCCTAACTAAACAGTCAACATACTTGCAGACAAAAATGCCACAGTCTGCGTTGTTGTGTTGTTTCGGTCGAATCTTTAATGTCTGCACAGTAGGATTACCGCTGGGCCACTCACGCATCGGATTACCATTTCGCAAACAAAATGGTATCAAATGTACCTGCATGTACAAAGTAGTTGGTTAATAATTTTTTTAATATAATAGGACATTATAAAATTAAAATATTTTAAAAATAAACATACCGCAACGTTAACGAATTCTGAGTACATTTCATGTAACTTAATATACTTAGTGTCATTGTAGTGCGGGTCAATTATGGTAACCATCCAATCTTCAACTGAGAATAGGAACAAGACAAAATGGTGTTGATTGGTACTACACACCGGCATGAATATGTATTTGCATTCGTGTAAAGGTGGACCAACATCTTGGTTAACATACGGATCACAAAAACTCCATGCAATATTCACGTTAGTGCATGGCACATAGCCTTGCCCAAGATGCATGAAGAATGAATTCATGAAACCAAATTGGGACCACCTTTGTATTCCCCGCGACCTGTAGTATTCCTCTCTATCTCGTAGCAACAACATATACGTGTCCATGACATGCTCGAATATCCAACTCCCAGGCCCTAAGGATTGCACTGCATTGTGTTCTAATTCGGGAGGCAGCTGAGTAAGTACTGAAAATTTATCAAGTAACGACTTTGCACTCTCAACCTGTCATGTAAGATAAACACAAACAAATATTATTAACAATAAATATGAATAAATGTAATATTAAGTATTTACTCCAATACATGATTTATTAAAGAAGAATATAATTTTATACTATTTGAATAAGGTGTTGTTGGTTGTAAATGGCCCGAGGCTCATAACAACTGTCGTGGTTGCTTGTTTGTCGAGGTCGGTGGATTTTCCAACGTGTAATTTTCCTATTCCAGACCATGTAATCATCTATTGGGACATAATCAACAACTTCAGTTTGTTGTCCTTCGAGATGATTTTAACAACTGTGTGTATAACTCATTGTCCATCGAGGAATTTGAAGAGCGTTGGCATATTCTGATAAGTTCCTATGAATTGTATACTAATGAATGGCTTGGAAGTTTGTATGATGTACGACAGAAATGGATTCCAGCATATATAAAGAGATATTTTGCCGCAGGAATGACTACCACTGGAAGAAGCGAGAACATGAATGCCTTTTTTGATGAGTATGTTAATGCATCAACAGGTATGCTATATTTTGCACTGCAGAGTCAAAAGGCTGTAGAAAGACAGTTTATCAGGGAGAGGAAGGCCGACTACATAACAAAACATCGTAAAAGGATTATGGTACTCGGTTCATCTTTAGAAGTTCATGCTGCACAAGTGTACACAAAAGAGATGTTTAGACGTTTCCAACGTCAATTCGTCGATTCCATGAAATACAATGTTCATAAACTTAGTGAGATGTGTGTCACTGATACTAAGGTTTATGCAGTGTATAATGCAGATGCAACTGAAAGTGGTGGAAGATATAAAGAAGTTGTCAACAATCGACAACTGGGATCGGTAACATGTAACTGCCAAATGTTTTCTCACTCTGGTGAATTATGCAGGCACATCTTGAGATATTTCATAGCAAAGAGTATTTCACAAATACCGACCGACATGATCCTTCATCGGTGGACAAGAGACGCGAACAAAAGCAATGGTGAAGACTTACTCTTTAACTCCACATCTGCTGACTTCGAACAAAATCAAGCAATGCGCTACAATCATTTGATGGCTGATTACCAGGAGTTAGCGAGCAAAGCGGCTTGCTCAGTCCGGGGTTACAAAACTGTTCTTAAACTGAATGCACGAGGAAAAGAGTTGGTTAACCAGTATGATCTGGATGAGAATATTACTGAACTGGCAGATGACGACATTGATTGCACAGTTGGAGATCCAAATCATGATATGGGATACGATAATGACGATGAAGATGCAGAGGTGGAAGAAGAAGAAGAGTTTTTGTCGCCTAATATTTCTCAAACAAAGGGCCGCAAAAAACAATCTAGATTCAAGAGTGCACTCGAGAAAATCATTCCATCTAAAACTCATCGAAAATGTGCAATTTGTGGCTTTGAAACCGACCACGATAAGCGAAATCACTATCGAGTGCTAGGGATTCCTGAGCCAAAAAAATAGACGGCGGTTGTATTAATCATTCTATATTTTTTTTATGAAAATGAACATGTAATATGTATTATTTCTTTTGATATATTTATGCAGTACTAGTATTGGTATAATCTGTACTTATAATATTGATAATCACATTATTATTATTATAATAATACTTCACTACTTTTTTAAATTCGATAATCACATTATTATTATACTTCACTAGTTTTATTAATGTATAAAATCATTTCTTAATAATAAAATCATTGCTTAATATATAAAATCATTACTAATAATCATTGCTTAATAAATATAGATATTAACTTATTTCTAAATATCAAACCCCCATATGTATTATATAGACTTGTTAATAATAATAAATCGTAATATAATAATAATGCAACAATATAGATTTTTGGGGGATGGTGAAGTTTTAATGTAAAGACATATCCTTGGCCGAAATTAACAGCTAGGCCCGTGGTGCTCGGGTGGTCATATGACGTGTGTTTGGAGTTTGAGGTTACGAGTTCGAGTCTGTTTAGCAGCGAGTTGCTTGAATAACATATTTTTTTCAATTTTTTAATACCAGCCGTATGAGCCTGTACCGGCCGGGAAAGAATAAAAGAAAATTTAAAAAAAAGGTACCAGCCGTATGAGCCTGTACCGGCCGGAAAAAATTAAAAAAAAATGTACCACTTCAAACTCTTACGACTGTTAAAAAAAAAATTATACCAACCGGGACAAGCTCATACGGCTGTAAAAAAAAATACAAACCGGGACAAGCTCATCCGGCTTGTCCTTGCTATTTTGTTGCTATTTTGTTTATTTTATTGTTTATAATTCTTTATATAAAAATAGCAAATATTTATAACCTATTTTATATCCTATTATAAAATAACAAATATATGATATAAAATAACAAATATATGTTACTGTCATATAAAATAGGATATAATTTTTAGATGAGCAAATATATGCTATTTTATATAAAGAATTATAAAATATCCTATTTTATATCCTATTATAAAATAGCAAATATTTTTATAATTCTTTATTTGCTATTTTTATAAAATATTTTATATTATTTATTTGTTATTTAATAATAGGATATAAAATAGGTTATAAAATATTTTCTATTTTTATATAAAGATAGCAACAAACAATAAAATAAATAAAATAGCAACAAATAATAAAATAAACAAAATAGCAACAAACATATAAAATAAACAAAATAGCAAAAAATTTTATACCAACAAAGGATAAGCCGTTAGAACTTGTCCCGGTTTTGATTTTTTTTTATACAGCCGTTAGAGCTTGTCCCGGTTTTTTTTTTTTTTTTTTTTACAGCCGTAAGAGCTTGTAGCGGCTAGGAGTATTTTATAAAAAAGGCACAGCCGGTACAAGCTGTGCCGGTTGGGCATTATTTAATATTAAAAATTCATTTTATTTCAATAAACTGACAACATGTTAACTATGGTGGGGTCCTCATATTAAAATAAAAGCCGGTACAAGTTGTGCCGGCTGGGATATATTTATGTTTCATCTCAGCCTTCCAATAAGTTTATCAACGGTACAAAAAGAGGGTGTTGCACAGTACTCACAGCAACCAGTTGCTATGGAAGGGCTCCCATATATATATATATATATATATATATATATATATATATATATATATATAGACATGATCAACCACCACGAAGCACCTTCATGGGGGATCAAAAAAATAAATATATAAAAGCGATATATATATATATATATATATATATATATATATATATATATATATATATATATGGACATGATCAACCACCACGACGTGAGTGGTATGAGTGCCTCGACGGGAGGTCTGAGATTGAAGCTGATCGCATGCATTTGAAACAAGCATTTCCGGAGTTATCGCTGGAACTGCAACAACACTCCTTGGGGTTATCTCCAAGGACGAAACTCGGGGTTATCTCCGAGATTGGAATTGATACTCCCGATGTATGTTAAAGGGTTGAGACTGAACTTCTGGTAGTGTCCAAAATGGATGTGAGCTGTCTTCCAAGGTTATCTCTAAAAGACGAATCTGCCCTCCCGCAATGTTAGTAACAGGTGTGCAGAAAATTTCGAGTGTCTACAGATGCCCTTCTTTTTCATATTCATGCAATGCAAGGCATGGATTGGATAAAGAATCCTAGACACTTGAAATGCAAATACGATAAACATGATGCTATGTGCAACAACATGATGAAAATGCATGATGCATGTATGTTGTTGGATTATTTTCCAACATGATGGGATGATTACCGGTTCCCTGTTAATCCTACCGGGGATGACAAAAAGTGATGTCTTGGACGTGCGATCCAAGTCTTCAAGGATGTTGACGTTGGGGCTATCACTAAAGTCCTGGATCCATGATACAGACTTCTACTCCATAGAGGTGCCTCTCATATACAAGAGATCTGTGGGGGTAAAGCTTTGTCTGTTTTAGGATGTGTATAACATATTCCGTCATCGATCCTCTCCGATGAGGATGGTCTTCTCTGGTTTGTGTCGCCAGTATATACCATGATCCTGTTGGAGTTACTGCCAACAATATGTATTGTCAGGGCTGCCTAACCTTTGCTGATTTGTGTATCACCAGATAGATCCCTGTTGGGAAAACTATCAAGGCTGCTTGACGTTCATTAATATGTGTATCAATGGTTGCATTGTGTTGTGACCCTTGCTGGGAAATATCAAGGTTACTTAACCTTCATTGATGCGTCTATCAATGATTGTATTGCGTTGTGACCCCCACCGGGGAAACTTTATCAATGAATGGCTTCGACATTGTGACCCCCGTCGGGGACACTTTATCAATTTATAACTTCGGCGTTGTGACCCCCACCGGGGAAACTTTATCAATTTATATCTTCGGCGTTGTGACCCCCGCCGGGGACACTTTTAGTAGCATCAGACCTGTGTGAGGTATTGTCGAACATGATTTGCAAAAGCTGAAATCACTGGTATAGTATACATTGTATTTAGGCAATACCAATGAGCGATGTGGGGAGCCAGATTTTGGCCCGTGAGAACCAGGATTCCAGGCTATTTCGCTCAATCGCGTAGCATTTTTATTCCTGATTTGACCTTTTTAGCTTGTGAAACCTCCTTTGCAACTTGAACTGGACCGAACCGGAGGTGTGGGACTCATGTAAGGGTGATACAGGTACACCTGTGGCAGCCGCATATGGACCTGAGCCCATCCGTGGGTATGAAAGGCCTGCGAGTTGCTTTCATAAATCACTTTCAAGTGGCGCCGCGAAGGAAATCTGAGAGCTCTTCTTCAGACCTGCTGAGTTCGGGCGACTTTCTGCACATTCTGCCATCGTACAAGTGTTCTTCACTATCCTGGTAACATATGCATGTATTCTTTTCTAGTTTCTATCCGTTTGAAAATGATTTATCACATGAAATACATTTAGACACATAGTAGTGAATATGCATGCTGATATGACTTGATAAAAAATATTCAACATAGCAAATGTTAGTATTAAACCATGCTGAACATAATGATGTAAAAAAATTTAACTTTTGAAATAGTCAAATTGACACCTTTTACTGTCATTTCTTATCCTATTTGAGGACAAATGAGTAAAGGTAGAAAAGAAAAATAATCCTAGTAATTAGACTACACTTACGAATTTTTTCTGTGATGTATTAATGCATATAGGATGTTTATGACTGCGGGTATGTGTGTTACTGAATGGCCACCTAGTCATACCTATGTGCATGTGGATAGTCCTATTTATAAAGGGGTCTATGGAAAAATTTTCCAAAACGTAGACATTGGGTAGTCATGCATTTTTAATTCTACTGAAGACGTATGTTAAAATAATGCATGCATGCATGTAGTCATAAGAATGCATTTTGAAAAGCTCCAGGTTAAACATTACCACACCCTTTCTCAGGTGATTTGGAGACTTGTTGTCCATATATTATGGATCCAGATCAGCCGACTAGTTCCCGCAGGACCACTTCTGGTGTACGGAGAAGAGCTTCTGAAGTGCCTCGACCCTATTCTGTTAGACATCCTCGTCGTTTGGTGGAGGCAGTGATACGTCCTGTCCAGGTTGAAGTGCCAGACGTCGAAGACGAGGAGGATGATGTTCTGGTTGCGGACCCCACTTCTGCTGCACGTGTTCCCCGTAGGGATTTTCCAAGCATTCAGGTGGTGAACCTAGAGCTTCTGGGCGACTTGAGTCGATATCCTTCAGTTTACCTACATGCAAACGAGGTATAAGTTAGATCTTAATCTTTCTTTTCCTTATTGATGAGGAGTCAAGGATTTTGATGTTAATCTGTATTTGATGTAGGTTCCCGGCTTTATACAGCCTCGAGGGAACTATTTCAGCATCCACTCTATGTATCAGGCTTTGCACGATGACTATAGAGCGATTGTACATGGCTGGGGATTTGGGAGTTTCTTTTCCATTCTTCCCCGTCGTTGTCCCAGGGGTTACTTCAGGGCATTGTCTAAGCGCTGGTTTCACTAGACTCAGTCACTCCATTTACTGGACTGTGAGGTGATGATGACACCGATGGATTGGTGATTTTTCACATGTATGGAGTTTGGAGGGGCGCCATTACCTTGTATGGCAGATATCACCCCGACTGCCATCAAATCCTTGTTGGGAGTTTCGACGGAGGAGCTCAAGGGTAGGACTGTTCGTACAGGTCCTTTAAGCGTAGATGCTATGAGCGGGTTGTTGAGTGAGCCTATACCCGATGATGTGAGAGTCAGGGATTGCATTCTTTGGTGATTGTTCCTGATGATCATTAGGGGCTGCTTCATAGCAGATAACTCTTATACGGTGTCCTTCACTTTGATCAGCGCCACTCGCTATGTGGACCGTATAGGAGAGTATAATTGGGGTTCCTACACCTTCGCCTACTTTTTCAGGGGAATGCGCATGCGATCGCAGGGCTTGACCGAGGCTTGGTTAGGATTTTACCCGTTTCTGATGGTGAGTGTTTCTCTTATTTTTTCCTATGTATAGGTTAAGAGTGTTAACTGATAGCAGATATTTGTCTTTGTGTTGGCAGTTTTGGGCCTATGAGAGGTCTCCATATTTGCGTCCTATGAGCGTGTTAGGTTTAGACACCTATCCACGAGAACAGAGATGGCATCATTCCATACTGGCGGAGGTCCTTGTTGCTAAGGGTTTCACTCATTGCCGCCTACAGTTGGAGTTGTTAACAAAGGATGTCATCACGTGGGTTCCCTACTCTGGGGAGCATTTGAGCATTGGAATTGAAGATGGGTACCCGACTAGTGTTGAGCACATGATTTCCACCTGTAGGATTCCTCTCTTCACAGATGGAGGATGGGAGCTCTATTTAGGAGAATGTGCTATCAGGAGCACTATAGGAGAGATTCGCATGTCGATCTTGCCTCCTGTCAGGCGTTATTGGCCTGTTTCATAGTCACCAATCATTGATATCCTATTGTTGGGGATTGACAGTTTCACTTTATCAGTGGGTCCCTGCAATCAGGAGATGTTCCAGCATTGGTGGTTCCCTCGTACCATTGGAGCCCAGACCCGCGCCACTCAGTTCATGGGGGATATAGTTCCAGGATCTGTGATGATGATAGATTAGCTAGCCTGTGTCTGAGATCTGACTCATTTAACACAGATTAACAGTTTGACCCGACAGATGGACAGGACACATTTCTTTATCCGGTATTTGAGTAGAGATCCTTTAGAGGCAGATACTTTTGATCCTTCCAGCTCTGGCGCTGGCCCCTTAGGTGACCCATATGGTTTTGCCGGTGCAGATCCTCCCTTGTATAGGCCTGACATCTCTGTGGATAGAGATCTAGTGACTCAGGAGGAGTTACATCAGGTGGACAGGATTGATGATGTAGACATTAACACCATTGTCTTCTTATGATGTATATTCTCGTTATCTCTTTTGATAGGCCTCTGTTAGACATTGGGTAGCTTCGCCCCATTCTCGCTATATCTTTTGATAGGCCTCTGTTAGATGTAGGGCAGTCTTGCCTCATTTCCCTATATTTTAGGTGTACAGAGATGTATTAGATGATGATATACTTAGGAATGTATGTACAGTTTTCCATTCCCTATATCATATTGCCATCTATTGTATCATGCGTGTTATTATGTTATGCATATGTATGTATGTCTAGAGATATTCAGCATTGACCCATGGATGGTCTTATGACACGACCCATACAAATGTCTTCTTCAACAGTTAGCCGTATTGATCATACCCAACCATCATCGGTGGCATTTGGTATGAGATCGTGGTATGATAGCATGTCACCATCAGACAGGGTGACGGTAGATCATTTGTTGTAGAATACTATGACTTTGTTGATGTTTCAAGTTCCCACATGATTCGTGGAGGGCATGCTGGAGCACTGGGTATCAGAGAGGCAGGTTTTCCAATTTGGGACCCAGGAGTTGACTCCTACTCTAGAGGAGTATGCACGTTTGATGATGTTGTTACTGGATAGACCTTGCATGCATATGGCGATTGGAGACATGAGTAGGCAGTTCATGACCCTTACTGGCTTGAGGCGTAGGGTGGTGCAGGATGAGTTCACATCTGGCCACGTTATATCCCAACATTTTCTATTTGACAAATTTGGCTCAGAGGATAGTTATGCATGACATTTCGGGGATTTCACCGCACCAGGGGATCATTAGCGCTTGGCCAGAGTAGATGTACTACTATTGTGCGTACTATCGTATGTCAATATGCCATGATACATGGATGAGTTGGACATAGGAGTCATCATGGCAGTAAGAGCTCTTAGGGAGGGTCACACCATTATACTGATGATCATAGCAGAGACTCTGAGGTCAGCCACGTACTACCGTACTTATCCGATGGGAGTGTTTACAGGCAGCTCGGTCATGCTGTACATGTGATTTATGTCACACTTAAGACCGATTGGCACTTTCAAGCGGCATGGGTATTATTTCACCCAGGATATAGCCATGTCATACTCCTTTCAGCCTGCGGAGTGTACAGATGCTGTATCTTGGTCATCTTTCTAAGCGCGCAGAGATCGGAGCTCTGTTTGATATATTGCCGTATTCAGGGCTTAGCTCACCCTACAGCTACATTACTCATGCTCCGAGCATGGATTATCTTCCTGTAGCTGGTTTGAGAGGCATGATCACTTATCACCCACTGGTCGTGATGTGTCAGTTTGACCAGTTCCAGGACTTCCATCCTTTTGAGGGGGCATCGAGTCAGCGCTTCGCTTCTCGCCACTTATCAGTAGAGAACAGATCCAGGTTGTATGGCTGTTGGGATCAGTGAGAGCTAGCTGTGTTTTCCATCAGCCATCCAGGTTATTCTGCAAAGTATTCCGCATGGATGGAGACAGAGACTACATCGACTGCGGTAGTATCTATAGTGTAGGTGACTGATTCCGACGATGAGGAGCCTATGGAGGAGGTTGATATTCCCATCGAGGAGGATTTGACTGCTGGGTTACCAACATTTGTGATGGATTCTCCCACTACGAGTGCTACTGTGATTCAGCATTCAACATAGTATCTGGAGCAGAGTCTACATCTGATGACCTATGAGAGAGATCAGGCTAGGGCCTTGATATTGACAGCTCTTGATGGGAGAGACGTGGCTCTATTAGAGAGAGACAAGGCTAGATCAGCCAGAGATGCATTGATTATAGAGTGGGATGCTGCCCTATCTTCCCGGGATGTGGCCGTTACAGACAGTACTTTAGTGAGATCCATTACGACTAGCATCCTTGCCGATATGAGTGCATATATTGATGAGAATCATGTCACCATGCAGTTAGCCTCGGATCTGCTAGCTCGTGTAGATACCATTGGGCAGGAGCTTGCAGCGTTACCTCCTTCTTCAGAGAGGGATGCTATGTTAGATCAGATAGTTCGCATACACACAGATCCGTAGATAAACTTGTATTTTCCTGCAAAGACTAGCTTAGCCATTTTGTCATGTACAACACATATGTAAATATCAAACAATATTATATATGGCAGCAAAATATATTTTGATTCACTTCCCTTTCAGTTGTGCCTTGATACTTGCTTGATATTTGCTTGTTTCTTCAGGGCTTGTGATCTTGATGCATTCTGAACTTATCCTTGATGTGTGGACATTGAGACGTCATAGGATCTCTCAGAACGGATCATTGATTTGTGTGTATCCCTACCATCTTTGGTGTCTTGGGACTTGTTTCTGTATGGAAATATGGAAAGGAATGTTGATTTTCCTCTCTGAGATTGACCGCACCACAGATGGTCGTCAGTACTCCTGTTTGTGAGAAGCCTAGTTTATTCCATCTCTTATGGATTGGTGTTGCTCTTTGAGGCACAACCACAGCTTAGATGGTCACCGAATCTCCTATTTGTGAGGAGAGGTTAGGTAGTTCCATCCCTTTGGTCTGAAACTGATGAAATGTGGTGGATTGAAGTTTGATCCCAATACCGTGTGACAAATATTTTTGTTCTGGTAGGGGGTTAGACGAAACCATAAATGATTGCCTACGTACTCCTATTGAAGAGGAGATCAGGTCTGCATAGTTCAAACCTGGTGTAAGAGGTTCAACGCTGAATGTGAAAGGTAGATGGGTGTAAGGGCTTTATTGATGACGAAAGGTGTAGAAGTGTTTTTGTGGTTTTTGTTTTTGTAGAAGAAGGGAAGAAATGTTTTGTTGTTTTTTTTATTGCGACTGAGTCATATAGAATATGGTTGTCTACGTACTCCCAGGTATCAGGGAGATTAGGTCGACATAGTTTGCCCCTCAGGACGAATTGCAACCAAAGAGAAGTGTGAATCCCATGTGCAGGCTATACTGCGGGGAGAAGAAAGTTTGATCCCATGATTGGGACAAACTGTAGGTGTGAAAAAGTTTGATCTCGTCTTCAGGACAAACTACAAGCATAGAAAAGTTTAATCCCATCTTCAGGATAAACTGCAGGTGTGAAAGGTTCAATCCCTTGGGGGATAACCGGTGATTCGATGATCAAAACTAGGATGTTTGCTTGATGGAAACCTCAGACATAGTATCATTTCACGGTCTCCGAGTTGATAAGCTGTGGAAATTCATCGCCATCCATTTCCTGTAATCTAAGAGCGCCTCCTGTCAATACCTCCTTAACAACAAACGGGCCTTCTCAGTTAGGAGCAAATTTTCCCTTTGATTGATCTTGGTTTTCAATGATCTTTTTCAAAAACAAGTCATGTTGTTTAAATTGCCATAGCTGGACTTTCCTGGTGTAGGATCTTGCGATCCTTTGCTGATATAACTGACCATGGAAGATAGCCGCGGTTCACCTTTCGTCTATTAGAGACAATTGGTGATACCTGTCTTGTACCCATTGGTCTTCATCCAACTGAGCATCCATCAGCACTCTGAGGGATTCCATTTCCACCTCGATGGGGAGCAATGCTTCCATCCCATAGGCTAATGAGTAGGGGGTTGCCCCAGTGAAAGTACACATTGAAGTTCCGTATGCTACTAAATTTAGAGGCAAGAGATCAGGCCATCCTTTGTGATTGGCAGACATTTTCTGCATGATCTTCTTGATTTTTTATTAGCCGCTTCAACATCACCATTCATCTTTGGACGGTAGACAACGGAGTTAAGGTGTTTGATGTGGAATTTACTGCATAACTCCTCCATCATTTTGTTGTTGAGGTTCTTAGCATTGTCTGACACAATGACCTTTGGTTGTCCATATCGACAGACGATATTATTTCTAATGAAAGCAATGATGACTTCTTTGGTAACCCTGGGGAAGGAGACTGCTTCTACCCATTTGGTGAAATAGTCAATCATGGTGAATATGAATCGATGTCCATTACTGGCTTTGGGCTCGATGGGCCCGATCACGTCCATTCCCCCCATTGAGAAGGGCCATCGTGAACTCATATTGTGGAGTTCCCTTGGAGGGGAGTGGATATAATTTCTATGAATTTGGATTTGATAGCACCTCTTGACGTGATCATCACAATCAGCTTTGAGAATAAGCCAATAATGCCCTGTTCTAAGGATTTTCTTGACAAGTGGGGGTCCACTCATGTGTGGGCCACATACTCCACCATGGATCTCATCCATGAGCCTCTGAGCTTGGTCTTTGTCCAGACATCTGAGGAGACCTAATCTTGCATCTCTTTTGTAGAGTGCATCTCCGCTCAAGTAGAATTTCATAGCAAGTCAATGGATCCGCCTCTTTTCAGTCAGGCTCGCCTCAGCGAGTGTAGATCCATCTCATAGATACTCCTTGATATGTTAATACCAAGGGTTGTGGATGGGAGGTAGCTCATCTGATACTTCTCCAACATAGTTCCCATAAGCTAGGGCCTTTTGCAGGGTAAATATGATGCTTGACATGTTTTCCTTATCTGGTATGTGAATCAAGGAGGCCAACGTTGCTAGTGCATCTGCAAAATCATTCCTATTACGAGGAATGTGTAAAAAAGGAGATTTCTTTAAACTCCAAAGCCATCTGTAAAACTTGCTGATGGTAAGGCATCAAATGTAGTTCTTTGGTTTAATAGATTCCTATAGATTGTTTGATTACCAATTCGGAATCCCTAAAGACAGTTAACCACCTGATTCCCATTGAACGTGCAAGTTTTAGCCCCATGATACAACCTTTATACTCTGCTGTGTTGTTGGTCCTGAAAAACTGTAATTTGACGGCGATGGGATACTGCTCCCCCGTATTGGATACTAGAACTGCTCCAGCTCCAGAACCTCTGTGTTAACAGCTCCATCAAAATACATTTTCCACATACAGCATGCATCGTACTTATGGTGTTGCTGAACTACCATTACCCCTTCATCGGGGAAATATATTTCCAAGGGTTTGTAATCCCCTGTAGGTGCGGTGGCCAGTTGATCCGCAATTTCTTGACCTTGGACATATTTTTACGTCATATAGATGATGTCAAATTGTGGTAGGATCAACTGCCATCTGGACAACTGACAATTCAGTATGGGCTTACTGAACATATACTTGAGAGGATCCACATGGGATATGAGATGGTTGTGTGACCATGGAGGTAATGCTGTAACCTCATGGAAGCCCATGCTAAAGCATAACAAGTCTTCTCAATTAGAGTGTACTTGTGTTCACTTCTACTGAATCTTTTGCTGAGGTAATAGATAGCTCGTTCTTAGCCTCTATCGTCTTTCTGTCCCCAGCATGCAGTCCATAGCATTGTCATTAATGTATAGGTACATAAACAGGGGAACATCATCCCTAGGAGGTACCAAAACAGGAGCGTTAACCAGCTGCTCTTTGATTTTAAGAAAGGCTTTCTGACACTCATCATTCCATTGGATGGAGGAGTTCTTCCTTAACAGCTTGAAGATGGGCTCACAGGTTGCTGTGAGTTGAGAGATAAACCTGCTAATGAAGTTGATTCTTCCCAAAAATCCCTGTATTTCCTTATCTGTCTGAGGAATGAGCATTTCTTTGATGGCCTGGATTTTGGTGGGATCCAGCTTAATCCCTTTGTGGCTAACTAGGAAACCTAGCAACTTGCCTGATTTGACACCAAAGACGCACTTAGCTGGATTCAACTTCAAGTTATACTTACGTAACCTGTTGAAGAGCTTTCTGAGATGGTCTAAATGGTCTTCTTCTCTTTGGGACTTGACAATGATGTCATCCACATAGATCTCTATCTCTTTATGCATTAAATCGTGGAAAAGAGCTATCATGGCTCACTGATAGGTTGCCCCGACATTGATGAGGCCTAATGAAAACCGTCTATAGTAGAAAGTTCCCCAAGGCATGATGAAAGCAATTTTCTCACGATCTTCCTCAGCGACCATAATTTGATGGTACCCCGCAAAGCAATCAGCAAAGGAGTACATGCCGTATTGAGCAGTATTGTCAATAAGAATATGGATAAAGGGCATGAGAAAGCTATCTTTAAGGCAAGCTTTGTTCAGATCCCAGTAATCCACACAAACTCGCACCTTTCCTCTTGGTTTAGGCACGGGAACAATGTTGGATATCCATTCCGGATATGTGGACACCATGATAATGCCAGCTTGAAATTGTTTCATAATTTTTTCTTTAACCTTTAAACTCCACCCAGGTTTCAATCGCCTGAGCTTCTGCCTGACTGTCCCTCCTTAATGGGAAGGTGATGAAGGACAATGTCAGTGGACAAACCCACCATGTCTTCATGAGACCATGCAAACACATCATGAAATTAGGTTAATAGCGCAACCATGTCATTCCGTTGGTTTGGGGTTAGGTCTGAACCAATCTAGATTAGCTTAGGGATTTCTAAGGTTCTAAGATTGAAAGAAATGGTTTGGTCATTGTTGGGTTTAGGTTTGTCTGCGACCCATTCCTTAATCTCCTGAGGTGTCTCAATGTCCTCTTGGATTTTCATCAAGTCTACGTCTAACTTTTCATCAAAGTTACAGTCCTTTTGGAGAAAAAGCACCTTATCAGCAAGTATAGGAACATCTAAATTTAGAGTCCTGAAACAAAATATGCTTTCACTTAATATATGAAACTGTTCAATCATACACAAGTGTTATCATGTACTTGATAAAATAACCGCTAATACTGTATAAAAAAGTAAACAATTAAAGTTATCTATAGGGCAGAAGGATTTCTGCCTGTTTTACCCTCGTCGACCAATGCATGGAGTGCTGCTCCAATTATCGAAGATAAAGTCCTGTTGGACTGCAGTGATGGAGGGGCTGTCATCGTCCTCCTTTTCCCGAATGATGACCATAACATCTGGACAATGATGCGTATGCCTGACATCATCAAGGAGATGTCATGTTTACGTTTTCATTCCCTTTTTTCCACTTCGGGATCAGGAATTAGGACCTCTTTTGCTTTGAATGGTGCTGGTTTGGGAAACAACATAGCCATAACATGGGCTGGCACCTTTATCGGAGACTGTATCAGCTCATGAGGTACAGGTGAAGAAAATTGCCGTGTGGCGGAAGCTTGAGAAGCCTGCTTGTGCTTATGAGGATTCCTATGACTAGAACTGGCAGAATAGCCTAGTCCGACTGTCCCAGTTTGACTGGACATTTGAATTGGGTGCTTAATATCCTGCTTATCTTTACTAAGCCCTCATCCAGGCTGATTACCCAATGACATCATTTCTTGAGTGGTCGACATAACCTCGACAGAAATCTTGGGTATGAGAAGTGGCGCTCCAATAAGATGGTATTGCGTGTTACTCACTTCCAAAGTAAGAAAACTGACTGGATCATCTTCTGAATTGAAGCTGATGATTAGTAGATTTCTTTGTACAGGACATTCTGGCTCAGCGTTGACAATGACTAGACTATTGTTGATAATGTATTTGAGTTGTTGATGTATTGTAGAAGGGGCGGCTCTAGCCATGTGGATCCATGGTCTCCCCAATAACAGGTTGTATCCTGAATCTATCTTGAGGACGTGAAAGGAAACATTGAATGTATTTGGACCAATCTCAATTGGCAACTTAATCTCTCAGAAAAAATTTCGTCGGGATCCATCAAAAGCTTTGATAATTGTATGGCTGCTTCAGATCCGTTTGAGATTGACTTTCATCTTCACCAAGGTGGCATAAAGACAGATATTCAGAGATGAACCTCCATCTATCAAAACTCCAGCTAACATATACCCAGAGGACAAAACTGCAATGTGCAATGACTTGCAATGACCGGTCCCTTCGGGAGTTATGTCATCATCAGTGAAGGATATCACATTGTTGTTGAAAATGTGATCAACCAGATGTTGAAAGTTTTCCACATCCACTGATTTTGGTAAGTAGGCTTCTTCCAAAACCTTCAATAAGATCTTCTTGTGATCTTCGAAAGAGAAAACCAAGTCCAGTATTGAGATCTGATGTGGAGCTTCTCTTAAGCTTAAAACCACCATGGCTTCATTATGGCCCATAGTGCGGAGGAATTTCTCAATTTTCTCCAGTGGAATCTTCCCCTTTTCTTTTATGGCGGGTTTCATTACCCTATGAGGAAGATACAGTGGATTTTCCTTCAATACTGTAGCAGTAGTATGAGACGTGGATCCTTCAGCTTCTCCATAATTCCATGGGACTTTGTGTAAGCTGACAACAGGATATTGTGGTCTGAAAGGTAAAGAAATTGGCTCTGGTGCAGCCAATTTCAAAGGATTGACAGTATCATCAGCCTCAGCAGATATAACTTATACTAGCCCCTTCCATTTGGTAGGACAGGTATTCTCACTCTCGAGTATCATAGTGTCATCATATGCCAGATGTAGAACACCGCTGTCAATTAGATTCTGAATAAGGTGGCGAGTGCCCAGCATTCTTCTGTGCTGTGACTGCGAGAATGTGAATGATATTGACATACTCCGTCAAAGTTGAACCATCTTGAACGTGGATTGATTGGAGGTAGAAGGGAGATAATTCTTCTTTCATTGATTAACATCTAAAATATCTCCTCCATAGGTTGGCCCAAGTATTTAAATTCCTTTTGATTGGCAAAATCCCTACGGGCTTTGGCATTTACTTTCTTCGTAACTGTATCCTCCATAGCTTCACTTTCTGAAGGTGATGGTGGAGTATTCATAACAAAAGGAAGGAGATAGGCATGCTCCTGGCTGACTAACTGGCGTCTGACTTGATGCTGATAGGTCACCAGTTCTGCCAATTTTTTAATTTGCTTACAAAGAGCTTTCATCTTTCGTTCCATAGCAAATTGGAACTTTGCATAATCCCATTTATCAACACCGTCTTTGATGGTTTAGGATGATTCACTGTTAAAACTGGACCTCTGTCCAGTGCTCCAACTAATCATGTTGCCCTCTTCTTCTTTGTGTTGAGGAAGAGGGTTATCTTGCACATGAGGTTGATCTAGTTTAGTAACCACGATCTGACTGTTGTTTATCAAATCTTGGATCTTGTGTTTCAAGGCCCAACAATCTTGAGTATCATGTCCAGGTGCTCCGGCATGATAAGCACACTTCTGAGTAGCATTGAAACCCCTCCCATCAGGGATGGCTGGTGGAAGAAGATGCGTGATTTTCTTCTGAGTAGTCAGAAGAGCAAGAATATTCTGGAGTGAGTCCCCTAAGGGTGTGAACGTTTTAGGGCGCTTTGCTTCTCCGCCTTTAGGCAATGGAGGGTTTGAAGATTGTGCTTGAAAAGGGGAGTAGTTTCTCCTCTGTAGAGGCATGTTCTGACAGCCTTTTTAACCTTGTAGTATCAAGGAAACATCATCTTCTTTCTTTTTATGGACCCTCCGGGGGTTGTTTCCATAAGATCTAGATTGGATGTGCTCAGCAACTGCTTTAAGAGCAGCTAGGTCTTGAATCTTTCCTGACTTCAATCCCATCTCAGCCATCTCTTCGTGCTTGATCATTTCAGAAAATGGTTTGCCAATACCAGATAAAACTCTCTCATAGAAAGGAGCTTCTTGTATGTCTATCAAAGTCATGACCATTTCTGACTTTGTCATGGAAGGAATAACTTGAGCAGCAAGGCGCCTCCACCTTTGAGCGTACTCTCTGAAAGACTCATTAGATGGTTTCTTGACCTTGATAATCTGGTACCGATCAGGAGCCATCTGAGATTGAAAACTATATTGAGTGAGGAAGGCGTGAGCTAGCTCTTTCCAGCTATGGATCTTTAAGTTGTCTAATCTGGAATACCATGAACGGGCTTCTCCAGTCAAACTCTTTTAGAACAGCTACATTCTGAGCTTCTCGTTTTTCGCATAAGATCCAAGTTTTCAAGTGAACACCTTCAAATGTGTGTAAGGATCCCCTAATCTGTCATACTTTTCAAAGTCAGGGGTTTTGAATTTCTCTGGATAATAAACACCATGGAATATGAAAAGGTCAACATATGAAACACTTTCATGTGTTCCAATCCCTTTCAGAGTACGGATGGTTTCTTCCATTTGAAAGACCTTCTTCCTGATATCACCGGTGTCTGGATCTCCTTTGAGATGGGTGTTTTCAGGGTCTTTGTTGGTCGTATCCAACTGAGGTTCTAGATTTATTTTGTCCAAACCTTGTGTAGAGGATTCTGTATGTATAGGCATTTTTGAGCCCTGATGCAATTCTTTAAGCAGGACAGCTAAATCTGTAATTTGTTTAATTAATCCGTCAAATTCTTCTCGAGGGATTAGATTGGTTAGAAGAAGACATGATTGGCTGCAGGCTCGTGGCCTTTTTGGATTTTGAGAGGGTAACAAGCCCAATTATTTCCCTACAAAAGACTTATGTAGTTTAGTCTTAGGGATAGTGTAAATGATATCATAATGTGTCCATTTTAGGAATATCATCCTGCAAAAGCGGGTGTTATTTTGATAGCATGTTATGTATGCACAAATATTCTTCATATTTTCTATTACATAAAGATGAATATGGAATAAAATTACAAGTAAATGCTTTTACAAGTAATAGAAAATGGAAAGCCTGAAGAGACTTTCCTCCGTGTTTGGTTTATCAGAGGCTAACCTATCTTAGGGTTACTCTCGCGGCATTTTGGCATGAAGGTCCCCTAATCATCGCAATCTACTTGATTTGAAGTTAATCTAGTCTTTCAACTGGAACGAATCTGGGTGGTGCCATTCTTGAGCCTTGTTGGAATTATTCTTCCTACAAGTCCAGTAATCAAACACCGACAAGATAGACTCCTGGTGGAGGAACAACACAACATACATTCACATACAACGTGTCTCACCATTTATGAAACTGATGACATGTGTGAAGCACTAATATCACAGATAGATATATTGCAGTGCAGTAAGTAAAAATGCATTCGTACACATTCATTATAAATGTAAATGCAACATTCACACACAAGCATATAACAGTTTTGAAAAGCTTATAGTAGCAACTTAAACCCTCTTATTAGAGTCCCCAACAGAGTCGCCACCTGTCGACGTCGGGATTTTTATTTTTCCCTTTTTGTTTCTTGTTTTTTGGTGTACTCATGTTAGGTGATATTTGTTTGAAAAAACAAGTGAAAAAGGTCTGACATGTATAATGTCGACGATTTGACAATAAGAGTCACCAGTTGGTGTTTTTAACCGGTTGCACCAACGCAACCGAGAAAAGGTTTGCACATTGATCCAGTGATGTGACACTGCTAAACGGGTCTGTGAAACCGAGATTCATTTGGGTTCGGGGGTTTAATTATGCGGGGGGAAGGTGTTAGGCACCCCCAGACATCCGTGTTGCCACGGTGACCGCCACTTTTTAAGAAACTGTTATATGAATGTGTGGGTGTGTGTGTGTGGATCAATGTGCAATTATTTGGAAGTAGTGCGAGGCCTCGTTCGCACCTATATATAAAGGGTTTGAATTTATATAAAAATTCAATTTTAAACATGATATAGCAATGAAGTTTTGTAAAAAGAGGTTTTTCAAACCCTGTGCTCAATAGTAATTGAGACCTTTTCATACTTCCATTTTTTTATTAAATGTTCGGCTTGATTGCTTTTATTTTCGAGATGCGAGGCATCTTCGAGAAAATAATATACAGTAGTGCCGAACTCCTCATGGGCATGACAGCCATCTAAGGAAATTCAAACACTATAAATAAAGTACAAGCTGCTTGCAGCTAAAAAAGTCCATCACGAGAACCGAATCTAGATTCAGTGGACTGAATCTGTGATCACATGATTCTTAGGCTCACATGATGCCACAGTTTATATGAAAAGCAGTAAGCATTTATATATATAAAAGCTATATATATATATATATATATATATATATATATATATATATATATATATATATATATATATATATACAGACATGATCAACCACCACAAAGCACCTCCATGGGGGATCAGAAAAGTAAATATATAAAAGCGGTATATATATGGACATGATCAACCACCTCGAAGCACCTCAATGGGGGATCAAAAAAATAAAAAAAGTTGTAAAAGACGATCAACCGTCACGAAGTAAACTCCAGGCGGGACAGAAATGTAAAGAAAGCAGTAAAGACGATCAACCACCACGAAGTAAACTCTAGGCGGGACAAAAATGTATATATATATATATATATATATATATATATATATATATATACAGACAGAAATGAAAACCACGGACCGAAGTCCGGCATACACACACAACACGACTCTCAATGTGAAGAATAATGTGTGCAAAGATGAAGAGAAAAGCTTTATAGAGTGTGAGAAGGCTTATAGTGGGCTGCCAAGGCAGGCTTCTGTTGGGTAAAATCTAATTACGCACAACACGCAAGTATACGTGGTCAACAAGTAATAAAGTGAAAGTAGAGTATCGTTCCCACAGAGAATTAGTTAACAAGAATTACCAAGTACTAACCTATAACCGATTTAATCTTATTAAAACAAATGATTTAATATTTTAATTTAAAATAATTAATTAAACTATTACTAACTATCCCTAGAATGAAACAAGATAATGAAGACTCGAGATTACAAATTCACTTATTATTTCATTTAAGTCAACACACTTCCTGTTAAGACAAGTTATCTATACTGGATTGTTAATTAAGAACACGGAAGTAAAATATGGCCATCTCTCAACGTACCATACTTATATCAAATCAAATCCACAGATGATAGAATCAAATTGAACACCCTAATCAACTAACCCACTATATCTCTATGTGAATTACCATTAAAAAGGGTTTAAGTACAAGTTCTTATTAGATTACATATGGCGTAAAGGCATATCTCTATCCTAAACACGAATCATAAATTTCATCTATGCAGAAATCACAAACATATGCTTTCATAATCAGATCTAAATCCATACTTCATCTCTCGAGTTCATATAGATTATCACGGTAATTGTTAGCTAAGCAATTAAATAATTAATGTAAAGCCCCCAAATCCAGGTACTTGAAACCTGAACTTGGTGCTTTACGATACCATTTCTATGAGCGGAATAATACTAATAATATAAATATCAAACTTTATTTATATAATTATCAGAGTCTAGCTCCCAAGTACGTAACCTTTAATACATTCATTACATAGCATGATAGATAATATATATCATTGTCTTAATAGTCTCAAACTATTACATAAAATACCACAAATCTTATTCTATTTGCTTTCCTTTTCCTTTGATTCTGCATGAGCCTTCTGGTTGTTCACACTTAGCTGAAAACATTTAAATTAAGCAAGGATGAACATTTGAGTGCCTAGCAAGTAATAATAATTATAAATATTAGCTGAAAGGATTAAATGTTTCTTTGTACTACTCTTCTACAACAAATCAATAGTTGTGAAGTAATCTGAACCGATAATAATAACATAACAACTCTCTATCAAATTTTTGAAACTACTTACTGACTATAAATAGGGTTAATGTGACATACTATGAACATTATTTTTAATTTTTGAATAGGTTTAACAGAAATTCATCTGCGAACCGTCATAACTTACGGGCACGGGGGGTGATCAGCCCGTTATGTCCTATATTGATCAATACTACATACAAGAACGATGTTATCGTTTACTCTGTCCGCCTTGGGCGCAAAAAAGTTTTTCTGTGTTCGGGATGTTCATACTTAGTCGGAAATCCGAACCAAAATAATTTTATTGGATACAAAAAGGTTTTATAATATTCAACTATGTTTCTAAATCTGTGTCTAGTTGGTTAAATGGCTTAGACGACTCTTTGTTATCGTATACATACTGGTATTAATAGGTATAAATATATATCAACATGTGATTAAATACAATGATTATCCAAGTGGAGACACTTGAATAACCATATTTAGAAATTAACGAACATAATATATATATATCTGAGTTATAATATAGTACCATGTTGATAATCAATGATCAGATATAACATATATAACAACAAGGTTAATAATCTGGTATAATAATAATATAATTCTGAAACTTTCTTACTCATGTCCATTGCATAAAGAAAATGCAAAGGTAAGATACTTGTCTGGTACGCTGCTTACAATTCGCAACTTAGTTTTATCTTTTATGTAATCACCTATCAGTAATAAGATCATTTTACTGATTAGAATAACATATCGTAACACATAATACTGCCTATTGCAGTCAGCACATAACCTAATCACCTTGTCACACATATGCAACAGTCATTGAATCACAAACAATCATTAATACAATCAAAATATCTATGTCCAGATTAATTTCTGAAATATGTAGGTGTACCGACAGCTTTATCGGGTAATTATCGAGTCTAAGACTCTATTCCGTAGCTCAAAATCTGTAAGTATCAGTCATATTATTTTTAAATGACTTATAATAATTTTAAAACATTTATTATAATTTATCATGAATCTTCAAACACCGGAATTATTATTAAATAGTTTAAATATCAAACAATTTTATTATCATTAATATTTAATTAATATTAAACTATTAATGAAATCATTGCCAAAATATTAAAGTTATTTATAATAACTCAAAATATTTTTAAAGTATTAATATTACCCTTAAATGATTTTTAAAACATTTAAAATCATTTATAAATAATTACCATAATATTTAAATATTAATGTACCATTTATCAAAATATTAAAAGTCATTAAGTATAACTTAAAATATTTTTAATCAATTATATCGTAAATGATTTTTAAATCAATAAAACCATTTTTAAACCATTTATTTAATAAATTTATTAAATAAACTTAATATCATCAATATTAAATTATTAATGAAATTATCCTTTATATATTAAAAGTTATATTTTATAACTTTAAATATCTTTAAACACTTTATTTTCATTTAAAATTATTTTTATAATATTAAAATCATTTTTAAACTAATTTATTTAATATAATTATTAAATAACCTTAATATCATTAATAATAATTAATTAATGAAATTTACCTTTAAATATTGAAAGTTATATTGTATAACTTAAAATATTTTTAAATACCTTATTATTATTTAAAATGATTTTTAATATAATAAAATCATTTTTAATTTATTTATTTAATTCATTTATTAAATAACTTAATTATCATTAATATTAAATTATTAATGAATTTCATCACAAAATATTAAAAGTCATTAAAAATAACTTAAAATATTTTCTTATATCATTATATAATTTTAAATGATTTTTCAAATATTAAAATCATTTTTAAATAATTTATTTAATATAATAATTAAATACCTTTAATATTTCAAAAATATTAAATATTTATGAAATATATTAAAAATAATTAAAAACTAATTTTCAGACTTTAAAATAATTTTTAATAATTTATTTTGTATTTTTAATAATTAAAAACTAATTTTCTATAATTATTTAATAAAAATATAATTTTTGTAAATAAACTGTCGGTAAAGACCACCTATAGCGACAGAACCGTCGCTATAGGTGTTCTTCATGTTCTTCATCAAAACCTAGAACACCAAGTCAGATACCGAGTGGGTGAGTTTGACAATAATTATTCTCAATCTGTGATGTTTCATGGAATGATTGTGAGCAGATCTTATAGTGCTAGTGCAGGACTACACCATTTAACAACAAACATAATCATAACATGCATAACAAAGGAGATCTGGGTACCCAAAGTAGTTGTCAGAGGCTGTTCTTCATTTTTGGGTTGCCCAGAAATGAAGAACAGTTCGAGCCTGCACCTTTGGGCTTCCATAACTTGCAATCCTGTTAATGTTTATGTGATTTAAGACATCTAGATTGTAGCTAGCATGCAAGAGAATAGATCTGTTATATAAAATAAATCTAACGACATTACATCACCAAGATCTGTGTCGGTCAACCCATGTCAGAACACATGTTCATTAGTTTTCTGGGTTGCCCAGAAAACATGAACTGCGTTCTACCAGACTACTTTGACCGACCACTGAATCCAACCTACTTGATGTTTAGGAGATTTTAAGGCATAAATATGTAGTAAATATACAAAGCTATAACTTAGATACAACAACAATATCAAAACTCCCATAACTTGTCAGATCTTTATAAGCGATTGAATATGTTGTTAGACACTGGTAATGACTTTCCGGGTTGCCCATAAATGGTCCGGTCATGGTCGGTCAATGACCTTTGACCAACAATATCATGCAATCTTGACCAGATCTAAGCCTGATTCTTGATCTAGATAAAAGAGCACATAACAGACTACATAAACAAAGCTTTAAACAATAAAAACACATAACAGAGAAAGATTGGTGGCCACTGACATTCGTTGTCAGACCATTGTTTGATCTTTTTCCAGATTTTGCAAAAATTCAAATCCGAGCCTCTAGAAGTTATGGATCTAACATCTAGCAACCCAGATCAATGGTCAGATTATCATTATACACTACATATAACATGTTTAACATAAAAAATTTAACAACTAACAACAGATCAATGGTCAGATTTTCAAGTTAGGGTTTATACCTTTACTTTGATCAATCTTGATCTTAGGGTTCTGATTTGATATAGATGTTAGTGGGGCTAGTTTTGGGGACTGGTATGCCTTATGATTTCGTAGGTTTTGAAGGTGAGAGAATTGGTTAAGGGTTTATGCAAAAATGAACTAACAAGTGCCATTTTCTCTCTCTCAATCTTATTTATAAAAGTCTAAGATGCATGTATGGTTGATCTAGAGCTGATTGCTGGCAAATTTAAGTTAAAAGAGTAGTTATATTAGGTCACCAACTTCACCTAATGTCAAAACCTACATGCTAGCTTCAATAATGCACAAAAGGAAAATTTAGTCTTTTGACTTGAGAATTTAATGGCAAAAATGTAAACTTGGCAAACCCTTAGGGGTTAACATATAATTTATAGGATTTCCAATTAGTGTTTGTACAAAAAAATTAAAATTTTAGTTTCTAAAATTTGTAATTAGGGTTTTCTTAATTAGATTAGGTTTCTAATTAAATTATACATGAACATTAGGGTTTAATATCACTAATATAATTAACCTTGCTAATTTTAACAATTAGGGTTTACAATTTTGATAATTAGGGTTACTAAATTACAGTTAGGATTTCTAATTACCAAACTAGGGTTCTATTCATTAGGGTTTTAGATTACTGATTATGTTTTTCATAATTAGCAACAAAATCTACTATACATGATATTACTCACATTAACACAATTTCTGACTGAACATAAACTCCGGTTTAAATTCCACATTAGGGTTTTAATTTACAATTAGGGTCTTCAATAATTAGGGTTTTCTAATTAGCATCAAATCTTTATAATATCCATCATACACCACATAACACATTGACTTAACAGATTTTAAAGTCTCATTTGACTTCGAAATTAGGGTTTAACAGTAATACTAGTGTTTAGTCATAATACATCATAATTGACCAACCATTATCAATACGTACATACAGTACATATTTATATCACTAAAAAATCAAAATATAATTAATAGTATATTATTATTCTCATTCTTTGATGAAAATCCAAAATTAGGGTTTGGATTCCATATCTAATTTATCTGCCATACTTAACATTATTAATTAAGTTAAAATAATTAACTTAATAATCTACACTAAAATTCATATAATAAAATAATTATTATAATTACTCTAAAAATCATTTCATATATTATTTAAATAATATATAATTATATTTTCATGGAAAATAATTAATAAAAACATTTCTACTATAAAATTAATTATTATAAGAATATAATTTATAATAATCAATAATTCTAAAATAAAATTATCTAAAATTATTTATGTAATAAATATATTTTTATTTATCTCATAAATACATATACACATTATCTTGGCACATATTCCCCATATTTATTTTAATAAAAAAAATTTATACGCAAAATTTTTGATTTATTTATATAGAAAATATCGGGTTGTTAAAATTAAGTCCAAATCATAATAGACAATCCAAATATAGCTAACAAGACTAACAAAGAAGCATATCAAAGTAAACCACACAATAAGATCCATAGTAATCTCAAAATAGAGTTTAATTTATAACGGAACTAGAATCCATCATCCAAAATTGATTAAGCATTAAAAGATACAAATAGATAAGAAAAGAAATTAGAATTGAGATAAACAAATTTGTATTCTCTTGCTTCCAATCTGTTTCTCCAATGATGATCAATAGCTTCAATCTTCAGTTCTAATCTAATATAGTGTTCCTAATCTATTATAATTTAATCTAATGGAATCCTCCTTCTCCCCCCTAATCTATGTGATTCTCCCCCTTTTATAAGTCTCTTTATCTGTCATTAAGTCCTCTTGGAAGTCCTTGAGTCAATCGGATCGAAACAATCCTTCTTGGACTCAAATTTGGACAAAATTCGCTTTTTATACGCGTACCCCCGCCCCGGTGGGGGTTTAGCCTTGTAAAGGGCCCGCCTCGGCGGGCTATGATTTTGTTTTCCAGCTGGTATACCGGCCCTGGCGGGAATTTTGTGAAGGGAAAGCCCGCCCTGATGGGGGTTTTTTTTGCTCTGACGTCCTTTGGTAAAATGGCCATAACTTTTGATCCATGAGGAGTTACAGGACCTGTCACCTATCAAATCGAAGCTATCGACGAACTCTACCACTTTCATTTTTTGAGAATTGAGAAATAATGGCCGGAACAAGATCTAAATCGATCTTGAAGAAGATGCTGTGTAAATTGCAAGCATGAGAACTCTTAACTTTGATTTTCGTTGATAAAAAGGCCATAACTCTCGCATCTGAACTCCGATTGGGATGATTCAAAATGTTATGGAAAGATAAGAAGATTCTCTACAGTATAATTCAAGTTCCAAGCCAAGAACATGCATCCAACTTGGTGTTAAAAGCCCTACATCTTCCCTTCTTATATTTGTTTGCATACTTTAGTCCAAAAGATGTCCGAATTGCTTTTCCTTGCTTCTTCTTGCCAATGTTAAGTCATAGCCTACAAAATAACATAAAATATATGAAAAGTAACTAAGAAACAGGAATATAATCAACTAATTCAAGTAACAGATACTAGCTAAGTAGGCATAAAACCTACTTATCAGCTTCTATGACTTTAGATAGATAAACACTCAGCTCCCACTGGTAAAATATGTGAGCTAACAGGTGTTTAAAATGAGAAAACGCTAAATATGGGGTGTGTACAGAGTAAATTGGACAGGGCTTCCTTGCCATTTTTATCTTACAAATGGCCACCCCAAGCTCTATATTTATAAAGCTGGGAGCCACAGGTGTAACTGTGGCAGCCGCAGATGCACCTGTGGCTGCCCGGGGTGCCCCAGGCTCTGTGGGTCCCGCCGTCTCAAAGTATGTGCACTCGTACTATGAAGCCCCCAAAATAAGTATACCTCTCCCATCTTGAGTCGCCAAATACATGGTACAGAATATAAATACAAACTTAATTATACAACCGTTGTGTAATATACGACAATACATAAACTGAGAGTTTTAATAGGAATATTGTCATCTAGACAATATCCACACTCAAAGGAGTCCTCATTACATTTATTGTCACACTATTTAACAGAATAGTGAGGACTACTAATGCTACATCTGTACCATCACTCCTTTCCCCGACTCGTCCCAGCTATATTCTTATTTCCTGAAAAGAATAGTGAAAGAAAGGGTGAGCTCAACTAGCCCAGTAAGAAATATTATGAGTAAGATAATGCAGAATAAATTATCAATAGTCTTCAACAATGTTAAACTGATAAAATACAATAGACATCAAGTTTAACTGCATCGGAACAAGCAATCTATTAGAAGAGTTAAGTAGAGAATAAAATCTACTATCTTCTATGGTATAAAATGTTTTCATCAATTTTTATCGCTGAGACTCAGCTTAATAAATAAAACACATCATCTAATCATCCATGTACTACGGGCTAATGATATTCATTAAATCATCAATGGTCATGACTATACCGAACAATCCATGGTCATAATCATACCAAAAAATGTCCATCAATGCATTACAGGCCACTGAAGACTTTTATCATATCATTTATAACATTACAGGTCATGATTATACCGAATGATCCCTGGTCATAATCATACTAAGTCCATCTATGCACGTAAGCCAAAGATAAATCAAAATATAAGCATCATGATGATGACAATGATATAAGCATTAATCAAACGAAAATAAGGATAAATATTAAAGACTTTAAATTGATCCAAATATTATCAATCACTTAATAAACTCATAATCTAATATTATTAATATTATAAAAATATTTTAATCACTTCTTAAACTTATAAACAATTTATTTCAATTGTTTCACTTTACCAAATAATGCATTTAATAATTCAAAAATGTCATACTCATAAGATTTCATCACCAATGATCAAATCCCTCATCAAAAATATGCATATACCTTATATAGGATTTTCAAACCCTAAAATCCTATTTACCAATTCTTCAACTTCACATAACATATTTAACTCATATGTTTGTAACTAAACCATTTTTATGAAAAATTACCAAATCAACTTATTATTTTTCTATCCTTTTTCCAAACATATATACATATATTTCATACACAACAAGTATTTTTTTTATAAATTTTCAACTCCCTTAGGTATTTTTCAAAAATAAATTTCTAATTAATTCCTTAAGAAATTAGCTACCTCAAGTTTAACTCCAGAAATTCCCAAATCTTGCCAGGATCTTACACATGTTAACATGAGCTTCTAGTTTAAATTTCATGGTCATCGGAGTTATAGAACTCCGATTATTGCATTTTTTGTCGAAAAAAACTAAATAATGAAATAGTCATAACTTGCTCATTTTAAGTCGGAATGAGCTCATTTTTGGACAGGAGGTACTTTATACCATATATTTCCATGTCCCAAAAGGCCGAAATTTTTCTCTCAAATTAAGTGGCCGAAAATGCTCTTTTAAATTTCTAGGCAGTAGCTATCTAGTATTTTGCAGTTTTTGACTCCTTTGCTAAAATCAGTCCACACGAAAATATACAACACCTTTTCCAGTGATTCCACTTGGATAAGTTAGAAAACTCATAGATATAACTCTAGAACTTGATCACACTAAAAAATTCAAAATATAATAAGAGATATGGTCAATTGAATTTCATGTTCTATTTTCACCAAAATCTTATTTTCAACACTTTGTGATTTCTTAGAAACTTTCATGTTTTCACATAATAACCAACATAAATCATCATAACACATGGTAATACTACATATACCCATGAACAGATACTAGATGAAGCGCACATATCAAGGATATTCCACTAATTTCATGGAGTATAGAAGCCAAAACTTTAACCAACTGAGTATAATAGAATATATGAAATTGCAAATGGATTTTCACCCGCCATGCGGTAATCCACGTATACATATCATTTCCACAATTTAATAAGGAATTAATACAAAGGATCATTCACCATGCATGTGGTAATCCACATAGACAGGTTATTCCAACAGAATAATAAAGAATGGAATAACAGAAGGATTCACCATGCGTGCTATAGACTGCACAGATAGGTTATTCCCAACAGAATAATAAATAATGGAACAAGATTATGCGTAAACGCACAGACAGGATATTCCGACAGAATAATAAATAATGGAACCAGGTCTGGTGTAAACACACAGACATGATATTCTGACAAAATAATAAAGAACGGAACCAGTTCAGGCGAAATTCGCACCGACAGGATATTCTAACAAAATAATAAATAATGGAATAACACCAGAATTCACCATGCATGCGATACTTCGCATAGACAGGTTATTCCAGCAGAATAATAAAGAATGGAATAACAGAAGAATTCCACCATGTATGCGATACTTCGCATAAACATGTTATTCCAACATAATAATAAAGAATGGAATAACAGAAGAATTTCACCATGTATGCGGTACTTCGCATAAACAGGTTATTCCAACATAATAATGAAGAATGGAATAACAACTCTTACGAGTATTGAAAGAAAATAATTCTCTTCATGAATACGAAAGAATAATACCCCTTACCTTTAGAAAAACTAGATATTAGAAAAGTGAAGTAGCAGAATACTTTTCTTCTTTCTCTCTATAGTTTCTCTCTCTAGAGTTTCAGTGAATTAGTAAGAAATAATGAAGGAATGAGCTTCTATTTATAAAAGAACTGAGAATGGCTCTTCGGCTTAACGAAGGGTCAAAATGACTCTTGGTAATACTGAAGAGACAACTACTATTTGCGAAGGGGCAATTAACTCTTGGAACACTAAAGGGACAAATAACTCTTGGAAAACCGAAAGGACAAATAACTCTTGGAAAACTAAAGGAACAAATAACTATTAGAAAACTGAAGGGACAAGTTACTATTAAAACTTTAAATCAACGATCCATATTAATTTACTATTATAATTTCAACCAACGGTCTGAAAAATTAGCACATCTCCTGTAACGCCCCAGAAAATCGAACCTTTGTAAATACTTTTAATAATGAATAAAATAATATTATTTATTATTATTACGTGTTGATAAGATGAATGTCGTTCTATAACCTAGAAACGTCAGAATGTCGTAGTATTTTAACTACGTGAATGAATTAAAGTGTTTGAATTTCTAAGATGAAAATAAAAGTTTTCCGAGAAATTTTTCAAAAAACACTATTCATCGATTTCTGCTTGGGAATTATTTTTGAACTTCTGAGAAATACGTAATGTTATAATATCGAGGTGATATTGATTATGTAATAATAATCTAAGTATGGAAAACGTAATATTTCGCATGCGGACTTAATTTGAGAACGTTAGGAATATTAAACGTTAAGAAGAAAGTGTAAGGATGGTATGATACGTATGTATTGTACAAGGTATTGAATACGAGGTATTGTACGAATAATTATGGATAAGGAGAAAACGTATATTATGAATTAATATACGAATAAGAATATGAGAATTATACATATAATATATGTGAGGAGCTTTTAATTAAATGGAATGGACTTGTAGGATTATTAGCATAATGGTAGAAGTCCAATAGGAAGTGATATGCAAGCCCAAATGTTTGTTAATCATGAGTCCAAACTAATGTAATGTAAGCCCAATAAGAATTTGTTAAGTAATGAAGCATAAGCCCAATGTAATGATCCAATTGATTAGGATCCATGGTGCAACCCATGGGTAGACTTGATGGGCAAGAACTTTGTGTAATGCCCAAGTGTTGTGATGATCAAGTACTTTATGTGGCTAGCAAGTTTACTTAGGGCTAAAGTAAAGAATAGTAAGGAGGTTAGTAAGGAGGTTAATTGAGGAGGTGGGAGGTTATAATGACCATAATACCCTAACTTTGAGAGCTCTATAAATAGTAAGCTCACAATTCATTTGTTGCTTGATTAAATTTCATCCAACTCCTCTCAAGATAAGCAACTGAAGTATTAGAGAGAATAAGCTCACATAAGTCAAGAATAAGTCAATAAACCTTTGCTAGATTTTCCAAAGTGAAGTGAAGTAATAGTCTTCAAGGGTAAGACTCATGTCTATTATCTTTATCTCTTCTATGATAGGATTGATAGCGAAGTGGGGTTGTTTGATAATAACATGTCATACGTCATTAATGAATGAACTTAAGCTGAATAAGTTGAATAAGCAACTTGAACCTAAATAAGTTGGTAAACTCATGAAGAACTTGTCATATGTTTGTCATATGATGTTAGTATGTTCAATATAGTATGAGAGCATTGATTAATGGACTTAAATTCATATTAAGTCATAAGCATGAGAAATTGTAGTTAATAAGTTAAATAAGTCATTGACTTATGAGAATAAGTCAAAACCTACTTTGTCAATAAGTTGGTGTAGCAAGCAACTTGAAATGTTCATGTGTTGGTTAAAATCCATTTAGAACATTTAGTAATGAAGCTTTATCGGAATTCACACGATTGGACGATTATCGTCGAATTCGTGAAATTCTCGGAATGAAAGTCGTATTTTGTGTTTGAACTTGGAAACGTTGGTTTTCAATGGAGACAAGTCATATTTGGCATTATAGAGTTGCGGACTCGAAAATGACCGGATTTCGACTTAGAACGAAGAAACGAGCGTTGAACGTTCACGGACGTTTATTGTTTTTCGTTAAAAATGAACTAATAGGTGAAATTTTAGCAAACAAAGTCAAATAGATAAAATTCTTACATGAACATATAGAGTATGGAATTTGTGAACTGTAGGCTTTTGAACCAGCCAATTTGAAATTATAACGAAGAAGTTATGCGTCCGGGAAGTTCTCAAAATTGAAAGTCTGTAAAAATTTTCTGAGGCACAGAGTTGCCACCGTGGCGCCAACCTAAGGCCAATTGGTGGCGCTGCAGCACCAAGCACAATGTCACTACCTTCTGTAGAGTCACGCCGCTGTGTGGCCCAATGTATTGTTTGTGGCACCGCAGCGCCAGACTCGACCCTTAGCTACTGGAAACTCGCGCTGCAACACGAGTTATATAAAGGAGACTGGTGCCGCAGCGCCAGACTTAAGAGAGGCATAGAGAAGAAAGTTTACAAGTATGAATGAATAGTATGTCTTAGATAATGAACTAAAGAACTTAATGAATCATTATAAGGTATTGTTAAATCTTAATAATGTTGCCTAAAAGTTAGAAATAACAATCGAACGTAAATGTAATGTGAAGATAGGAACGACGTAATGAAAAACCGGAACCAATAAGAACAAATCTAAGTTATAATTAGATTGAGAAGAAGGGTAAGATACGTTAGGGACTGTGTATGCTCGTTCATGACCTAATGTGTTATGTGATAATATCATTACTGTAGAGACTCAAAGACTTAGACCAAAGAATGTGTTATTAACTATAACAGAAGCTAAAGGCAAGTACTCTTACCCTTGTTTCAGTTCATTCTGAACAAGCTTTGGGATTCATGTATTCTTACGCATGAATTGATGTATGATGAAGTCAACTCAAATTCTTTCGGATAGACTTAAATTATGTTTCTATCAAAGCATGTACAATGTTTACCAAGTTATATTGGTGTGGTTTTCAATTAAAGACTGAGTATGCTAAATATGTTTTGTCGTCATATGACAGGCACGTGAGGTTGTCACAACTTAAACGTACACACGTTTAATAAATTTAGTGTTGATCAACATAGAGTACTATAGGTTGATCACCTAGACGTGCTCGTAAGAAATGTCGGACTTACGGACTTAGTGCCGGGATGTCGTTTTCAAAGAACTTATGATATGCTCAAGGTCTTGGACCAAAATTGATGTTTTACTGAATATTATTATTGTAAAACATTTTGAATGAAAAGAAGTGCTATTTTGAATTATCGATAGTACTTCATAACTATTGTTCAGTTATTGAAGATATATGATTCCTATGTTTCAAGCATGTTGTTTATTAGAAATGTTGTACTTGCTGAGCTAGTCATGCTCACTCTTGCTTGAACCATATGAACACAGCTAAGATCGAACGGACCAAAAGCTCCGGCAAGGATAAGGGCAAGGCGAAGACGAATCCATAGAATGTTTTTGTAATAGTATAGGATGAACGATTGTAATATATTTGATATAATGACAAGAACAGTTGAAAGGGTTATAAAGAACCTGGGAAATGTAAATATTATTTTGAATATATAGAATACATATTCATTCTTTTGGGGCTTTTCAATTGAATATATATGTGAATGGTAGTACCGTGTAGCACCATCTGTCGGGTTGAAAGAGACTCGGATTTGGGGGCGTCACATCTCTTCATGGAATAATATTGTACCCAAAAATGATTTGGACCGAAAAGAAATATATTTTTTGGGTGAATAGTAACTCGTCAATAGTAACTCATGAATAGTACTCTGACATGAAAAGTGCCCCGAATACCCGTTTGAACAATATAACCTCCAGGCATATATTATTATCGAAATAAATGTCGATTTCTACTAACATTAATAATTCCCACACAATGGAACTATCAATTTCATCTTTAACCAAAACGAACTTATTCATCATTAATATTATAATTCATAATATTTAACAACCAGGTCATTCCCAGGAAAAAGGGGGCTTTCTAATAAGGATTTCTCCCTATTGACGCGCATTTAAGTAACCAAACATCTCCTTGACAGAGCTTCTAGACATTGTAAATATTGCAATTTAATAATATGAATAACTTTGTCGTCTCAATTATTGATTTAATAATATAACATATTATGCAGATGATACTGTGACAATAATTGAATCAATAATATGAGAGATTTGATGCAACAATTACTATAACAATCATTGAGTATAACTGAGTGACTTCTCATGTAAGCATCAATAATCAATACCGTGTGCTACTATGCAACCACGCATATTACTATACTTTTATTACCAGGTAGTTCAATAGTTTTAACGGTAACACTTCCGCCGTTATTTTTATAAAAAGATAATTCTGCCGTTTTCTTACTACGACAATACTTTCGTTGTGGAGTCCACCAATGATTGTGCCGTCATATGAATATTTCCTGTTAAAATGAATATTCCCCGACCAATCGAATATTTTATAACAACTTGCATACTTTGCAAAATTTATAATTATTACTCACAGCTATAACATTATATCATATCCACACCATAATATTCAAAAAAAATATTTCGAGAATTTTAAATCTTTATTCATAAAATTTGGGGTCTCACAATCTCCCCTCCTTATGAAATTTCTCCCTCAAAATTTACGTACATACCTGGTATGCCGAAGAGATAAGGATACCTTAACTTCATTTCAGATTCTAACTCTTGAGGTATAACCTTTGAGTGTTGAATAGGATCCTTCTTATTTAAGATTTTAACACGTATCTCCTCATACATTAAATCTTCTGCTATCTCGTCTAGTTTTAATTCAATAATGTGGTTCAGGTTGTCCACATATTTACATAACATAGGTACGTGATAAATGTTATGAACACGCAACATATTTGGCGGTAAAACGAGTCTATAGGCCACAGTTCCTACTCGATCAAGGATTTCAAATGGGCCAATAAAATCGAGGGCTGAGATAATGCCTTCTTTAACCTTCTTCTTCACATTCATCAGATTCGGGTGTGTAGCTTAAGCGGCTTTAACTTTATTTATTAAAGTCTATTCTACTCGTATATTAGTTATCTTCACGTGGGTCCCTAGAGTATTTAACTCTATCTTCATCATTTGTAAGTTATACGAAATGGGTCATTGTGTTAACAACATCGCACTCGTAAATGCATACGATCTTTTACTCAACGCGTCAGCTACCACGTTCGCTCTTCCACGATGATATTGAATGGTCGTAACCTTCAACAGCTCGAGCCATCGTCTTTGGCGCATTATACGTTCGTTTTGGGTGAAGAAATATTTAAGGGTTGAAGAAATGGGTTTTGTACTGGGGTCAATACAAAATTCGATTTCACGTTCTAGGGTAGGCTTAGAAGTCTTCAAGAATACGTCAGGAAATTTATTAACAATAGAAATATCATTCAAAATTGTGACTCTCATCCAAGACTTGGATAACACATGTAATGAAGGTTTTTTACTAACGAAGTTTCAACCAATAAGTCAAAGTCTAACTTCTCTAAAGTCAAATTTAAACGTTGAACGCAAGCAAGAGAGATAAAAGAATGGGTAAAACCGGTATCTAATAAGGTATAGACTTCGCAAAAATTTATAATTAACTAACCCGTGCTAACTTCGTTCGGGTTACTCGTTTTTTGAAAAGTCACAAAAAACGCTTTTCCTAAAACCACCGACTTTTTTTTGTCCGTATTCGCCTTTAGTGCCACCGTCCCAGCTGTACTTGAATTCACTATATGATAAAATGGAGCTAAATGACATTCTCTTCTTGAAATTTCCAATTCTATTATCTTGGTCATGATTACCACCGAAGTGGTTACCATTCTTGGCATGATAATTTCCCCCTCGATGGTCATCATTGTTCCAATGGTCGTTGCCACCGGTACGATTATTATCTTGTTGTTGGTCGTTACCTTTTGGTTGTGCTAACTCATTATCGCGCTCCAATAACTGAGTCCTATTCACAACATCTGAATATAAACAAAGTTTATGAGAAATGAGGTATTGACGTATTTCGGGTTTCAAACCTCTTAGAAATATTCGCGTCATTCGCTCCTCATTATCGACCAAATGGGTTGCAAACCGGGTTAACTCCGCAAGTTTAGCCTCGTACTGCGATACGGTCATATTATTTTGCTCAATTGCTTATCTCAACATTTTTAGATGCCATTTTCAAACACTGTCACAAAACAAGGGTTAATTGACATATCACATATTATCCCTATACTCTGACCGACTAATTAAATACCAAATTAACTTAGGTAGGTCATACTAGCGAAGGAATTTCCCGTCTCTCACCTCCTAGTTCTTATCTCACATCTCAGCCAGGTATCATATCCCTAAGCTTTGATACCAACTGTGACGCCCCCAAAATAGGTATACCTCACCCATCTTGAGTCGCCAAATACATGGTACAGAATACAAATACAAACTTAATTATACAACCATCGTGTAATATACGACAATACATAAACTGAGAGTTTTAAAAGAAATATTGTCATCTAGACAATATCCACACTCAAAGGAGTCCTCATTACATTTATTGTCACACTATTTAACAGAATAGTGAGGACTACTAATGTTACATCTGGACCGTCACTCTTTTCCCCGACTCATCCCAACTATATTCTCATTTCCTGAAGAGAACAGTGAAAGAAAGGGTGAGCTCAACTAGCCCAGTAAGAAATATTATGAGTAAGATAATGCAGAATAAATTATCAATAGTCTTCAACAATGTTAAACTAATAAAATACAATAGACATCAAGTTTAACTGCATCGGAACAAGCAATCCATTAGAAGAGTCAAGTAGAGAATAAAATCTACTATCTTTTATGGTATAAAATGTTTTCATCAATTTTTATCGCTGAGACTCGGCTTAATAAATAAAACACATAATCTAATCATCTATGTACTACGGGCTAAGGATATTCATTAAATCATCAATGGTCATGACTATACCGAACAATCCCTGGTCATAATCATACCAAAATCTGTCCATCAATGCATTACAGGCCACTGAGGACTTTTACCATATCATTTATAACATTACAGGTCATGATTATATCGAATGATCGCTGGTCATAATCATACTAAGTCCATCTATGCACGTAAGCCAAAGATGACTTTCATCACAATATAAGCATGAGGATGATGACAGTGATATAAGCATTAATCAAACGAAAACAAGGATAAATATTAAAGACTTTAAATTTATCCAAATATTATCAATCACTTAATAAACTCATAATCTAATATTATTAATATTATAACAATATTTTAATCACTTCTAAACTTATAAACAATTTATTTCAATTGTTTACACTTTACCAAATAATACATTTAATCATTCAAAAATGCCATACTCATAAGATTTCAACACCAATGATCAAATCCCTCATCAAAAATAAGCATATACCTTATATAGGATTTTTAAGCCCTAAAATCCTATTTACCAATTCTTCAACTTCACATAACATATTTAACTCATATGTTTGTAACTAAACCAATTTTATGAAAAATTACTAAATCAACTTATTATTTTTCTATCCTTTGTCCAAACATATATACATATATTTCATACACAACAAGTATTTTTTTATAATTTTTCAACTTCCTTAGGTATTTTTCAAAAATAAATTTCTAATTAATTCCTTAAGAAATTAACTACCTCAAGTTTAACTCCAGAAATTCCCAAATCTCGACAGGATCTTACACATGTTAACGTGAGCTTCCAGTTTAAATGTCATGGTCATCGGAGTTATAGAACTTCGATTATAGCATTTTTCGTTGAAAAAGCCTAAATATTGAAATAGTCATAACTTGCTCATTTTAAGTCGGAATGAGCTCATTATTGGACAGGAGGTACTTTATACCATATATTTCCATGTCCCAAAAAACCAGAATTTTTCTCACAAATTAAGTGGCCAAAAATGTCCTTTTAATTTCTAGGCAGTAGCTATTTAATATTTTATAGTTTTTGACTCCTTTGCTAAAATCAGTCCACACGAAAATATACAACTACTTGGATAAGTTAGAAAACTCATAGATCTAACTCTAGAACTTGACCACACTCAAAAATTCAAAATAGAATAGGAGATATGGTCAATTGAATTTTATGTTCCATTTTCACCAAAATCTGATTTTTAACACTTTGTGATTTCTAAGAAACTTTCATGTTTTTACATAATAACCAACATAAATCATCATAACACTTGCTAATACTACATATACCCAAGAACATATACTAGATGAAGCGCAAATATCAAGGATATTTCACTAATTTCATGGAATATAGAAGCCAAAACTTTAACCAACTGAGTATAATAGAATATATGAAACTGCAAATGGATTTTCATCTACCACGCGGTAATCCATGTATACAGATCATTTCCACAATTTAATAAGGAATGAATACAAAGGATCATTCACCATGCATGTGGTAATCCACATAAATAGGTTATTCTAATAGAATAATAAAGAATGGAATAACAGAAGGATTCACTATGCGTACGATAGACTGCAGAGACAGGTTATTCCCAACAGAATAATAAATAATGGAACCAGGTCATGCGTAAACGCACAGACAGGATATTCCGATAGAATAATAAATAATGAAACCAGGTCCGGCGTAAACGCACAGACAGGATATTCTGACAGAATCATAAAGAACGGAACCAGGTTAGGAAAAATTCGCACCGACAGGATATTCCAACAGAATAATAAATAATAGAATAACAACAGAATTCACCATGCATGCGATACTTCACATAGACAGGTTATTCCAGTAGAATAATAAAGAATGGAATAATAGAAGAATTTCACCATGTATGCGGTACTTCGCATAAACAGGTTATTCCAACATAATAATAAAGAATGGAATAACAGAAGAATTTCACCATGTATTCGGTACTTCGCATAAACAGGTTATTCCAACATAATAATGAATAATGGAATAACAACTCTTACGAGTATTGAAAGAAAATAATTCTCTTCATGAATACGAAAGAATAATACCCCTTACCTTTAGAAAAACTAGATATTGGAAAAGTGAAGTAGCAGAATACTTTTCTTCTTTCTCTCTATAGTTTCTCTCTCTAGAGTTTCAGTGAATTCGTAAGAAATAATAAAGGAATGAGTTTCTATTTATAGAAGAACTGAGAGTGGCTCTTTGTCTTAATGAAGGGTCAAAATGACTCTTGGTAATATTGAAGAGACAACTACTATTTGCTAAGGGGCAATTAACTCTTGGAACACTAAAGGGACAAATAACTCTTGAAAAACCGAAAGGACAAATAATTCTTGGAAAACTGAAGGGACAAATAACTCTTGGAAAACTGAAGGGACAAGTTACTGTTAAAACTTTAAATCAACGATCCATATTGATTTACTATTATAATTTCAACCAACGATTTGAAAAATTAGCACATCTCCTCATGGAATAATATTGTACCCAAAAATGATTTGGACCAAAGAGAAATATTTTTTTCGGGTGAATAGTAACTCGTGAATAGTAACTCGTGAATATTAACTCGTGAATAGTAATTTGTGAATAGTACTTGTTGGTCAATTTCGTAATCGATAAACACGCGCAAGTATACGCGGTCAACAAATAATATAATGATAAGAGAGTTGTCGAACCCACGAGGAATTATCACTAATATCTATCAAGTACTGACTTTATATTGCCTCAGTCTTATTTAAACAGTTAATTAAAACGATAAATTATGATTACAATTAATCAAAATAGCAGAAAAACATAACATAGATAGATAGATAAAGAGCTAAGGACACAATATCCACACACAAGCATTTTGTCAAACACTTGGCGAGCATCACTTTGTTCAAATCTCTTAACTCTCTTTATGATCATGGCGGCCACTATGAATTGGCAATACATAAATTATGCATATACATAATCACATAAAGAACCAATTCGCATGACACCAATCATAAAGAAAGCAAATTAGAATTTTAATTCATAACAAATAAATCAAACTATTCCAAATATTAGGTAATCATCCAATGGATCATACAAGTATCAAAGAAAAGCTAGAAGTTTAATTCAATTCCTTGCCTCCATAGGTGTTACAAATATTTGCACTAGATCCCCAAGAATGAGTTCTAGCCACTAGAGGAAAAAGGAAGAAAGAAATGATGGCTTCCCTTAGTTGTTGGTTGAAACTCCTCCATTGATGTTGTTGAAGCTCCCACCATTGATGCTCCTTGAAGCTCTTGAAGAACCATGGCCAAGAGCCATGGCCTCCCTCTTCTCCAAGCCGCCACCTCTCTCTATTTCTCCTCTAGGTTGCAAGTAGAAGTGAAGGATTGTATTTTTGGGTCATTAGGTTGAGCATTTAATAGCTGAAAACTGTCCAAAACTCGTGTCTGGCGCTGCGGCGCCATCATTTGGCTTGAACGAGGCGCTGTGGCGCGGAAAAGGGGTTGGGGTACTGCTAAGTGGCGCTGCGGCGCCGCAAATACACTAGAAAGTCGCGCTGCGGCGCCGGGCCATTTTCTGCTCGGACATCTGTTGGGAAAATGGCCATAACTTCTTCATACGAACTCCGATTGAGGCGATTAAAGATGATACGGAAAGAGGAGAAGTAGATCTACAACTTTCATTCTTTGAGTTCTTCGAAATAATGGCTAGATTAATGCTCAAATTGGCCTTGAAGTGACTGTTATGCAAATAGCAGTTGGTAGTTTCCAGATTTGACACCCGTTGGGAAAATGGCCATAACTCTCGTATCCGAACTTTGATTGAGGCGATTCAAGATGATCCGAAAAGAGGAGACGTTGATCTACAACTTCCATTCTTGATGTTTGGATAGATAATGATCGGATCATGGCTAAAAGTGGGCTTTACGGGACTGCTATGTCAATGGCAAACCGAAAATGCGAATTTGGCGATTCCAACCATCGACCCAAATGACATTCCATCCAATTCCTACAAAACAAAGTAAAAACACATAAAACTAGTACAAATATACATAAAAGCAATATAAAACTATATTACACAACAATACAATGAAAACACATAAAAACCAAACAAACTAGCTTTGGATTTACAAATTATCAAACTCAAAAGTACCTAATTTGTGTATATAAAACACACTCATCAAATACCCCCAAACTTGAATCTTTGCTTGTCCTCAAGCAAAACACTAAGAACAAAAACTATAAAAATAAATTCTAACAATCAACTACTTGAGCAATGAATCAATAAGTTTGAACAATGGCCTTAAAGATATCAAAATATGATAACTCTAGAAAACTTTCAAAATGTCACAACGTCTAGGATTTCAACTTGCTTGTTAGTCATACCTTGCTTTAGATCCTTTCTGTGTGTGTGTGTGTGTATCCATTTACACTAAACCAATTATAGCTCGGATTAGCTTATGCAACCATATTACCTTATGAAAGAAATAAACTTCAAAAACTACATGCTTAACACATCACTCATCGCAATTGTAGACAAATCAAACATTCCAAAAATTTGATATCAAAGGACTCTTAGGTGAGTGCATTTTATGCTCCATCTTACCCTAAGTCCGCTTTTATGGGCGAGTGCGTTTTACGCTCCATCTCACCCTAAGTCTGCTTTTATGGGCGAGTGCGTTTTACGCTCCATCTCAACCCACCGCAAGATTCTCGATATATTTTTATTTCTTTTTTTTTTCATAGGTGAGTGCGTTTTACGCTCTATCTCCCTTAAGTATGTGTTTATGAGTGAGTGTGTTTTACGCTCCATCTCAACCCACCACATGACCAATTAATCAAACCTAAGTATATTGCTTCGAGTGATGTTTAAACGAGTTCTAGAGTTTATTGATATCTCTCATAAGCATTCGGTCATATAAGCCTTCTCTAAGTATACAACTAGTTCATTACAAATGGATGAGTGCTCAAAAGTAGGAGTCATAAGCAAAGCAATAACCAACAGTAAGTCAATCACCCAAACTAAGCAACATTTATCCATTTTTCATGAGTTATAACCTTAACAATCATTTGCCTGATCATATATTATAGCTCAATTCAAATTAAATCAATGCTCAAGAGATAACCTATACTAGAAATGCAATTAAGCCCACAGAATAAAATAAAATAAAACATATCAAAACAAAACGTAGAAGACCCCCAAACTTGAAACTGAAAATGTCCTTACTAAACGCAATAAAAGAATTTAATGCAAAGAACTTCCGTGATCATTTATCAGTTGTCGCCTTCTGCAACCGACGTCTACTATTTGCTAAGATATAACATAAAATGGAAAATTTTCAAAATTTTAACTAATATGCACTACTAAACATAAAAACATCCAAATAACTGACATAATAATATAATACCAACTCAAGTACCAAGAATATCACAAGTACCCCCAAACTTAAGAAGAACATTGTCCTCAATGTAAAGATAGATAAAATTAAAACTAGAGGACTTCCCTGAGAATATATGTTAATCGTCATCGACATCTTCCTCCAAGTCCTCCAAGTCGGGAGTGCCAAACTTGTTTATTGATATCTCTCATAAGCATTCGGTCATATAAGCCTTCTCTAAGTATACAACTAGTTCATTACAAATGGATGAGTGCTCAAAAGTAGGAGTCATAAGCAAAGCAATAACCAACAGTAAGTCAATCACCCAAACTAAGCAACATTTATCCATTTTTCATGAGTTATAACCTTAACAATCATTTGCCTGATCATATATTATAGCTCAATTCAAATTAAATCAATGCTCAAGAGATAACCTATACTAGAAATGCAATTAAGCCCGCAAAATAAAATAAATTAAAACATATCAAAACAAAACGTAGAAGACCCCCAAACTTGAAACTGACAATGTCCTTACTAAACGCAATAAAAGAATTCAATGCAAAGAACTTCCGTGATCATTTATCAGTTGTCGCCTTCCGCAACCGACGTCTACTATTTGCTAAGATATAACATAAAATGGAAAATTTTCAAAATTTTAACTAATATGCACTACTAAACATAAAAACATCCAAATAACTGACATAATAATATAATACCAACTCAAGTACCAAGAATATCACAAGTACCCCCAAACTTAAGAAGAACATTGTCCTCAATGTAAAGATAGATAAAATTAAAACTAGAGGACTTCCCTGAGAATATATGTTAATCGTCATCGACATCTTCCTCCAAGTCCTCCAAGTCGGGAGTGCCAAACTTGTTGCGCGATACTCGGTACCTGAAAGAAACACAAAACTTTACACTTTGGGTTGCCTCCCAACAAGCGCTTGGTTTATAGTCTTCGGCCCAACTTTATTTAAATAGAAAAAATAAGTTTAATAAAAATGTGTCATGCAAAATCGGACTGTAAGGCCCCAACTTACGCCATGTCTTGCACAAGAGCTGTATTTACATACAGTCTTGTCAATCCAATCTCACAAACGATAACAATAAATAGAACTGTAAGGCCCCCGCTTACGCCAAGTCTTGCACAAGAGCTGCATTTACATACAGTCTTGTCAGCCTATTTATCGCAATCAGAAAACACGTGAAAATAAAGATCAAACAAATAACAGATAAATAAACGTTCAAATTAAGACTACATTGATTGAAATCAATATTGGACAATATTAGAATAGTAATTCCCCGGCAACGGCGCCAAAAACTTGTTGGTCGATTTCACAACTGATAAACACGCGCAAGTATACGCGGTCAACAAGTAATATAATGATAAGAGAGTTGTCGAACCCACGAGGAATTATCACTAATATCTATCAAGTACTGACTTTATATCGCCTCAGTCTTATTTAAACAGTTAATTAAAACAATAAATTATGATTACAATTAATCAAAATAGCAGAAAAACATAACATAGATAGATAGATAAAGAGCTAAGGACACAATATCCACACACAAGCATTTTGTCAAACACTTGGCGAGCATCACTTTGTTCAAATCTCTTAACTCTCTTTATGATCATGGCGGCCACTATGAATTGGCAATACATAAATTATGCATATACATAATCACATAAAGAACCAATTAGCATGACACCAATCATAAAGAAAGCAAATTAGAAGTTTAATTCATAACAAATAAATCAAACTATTCCAAATATTAGGTAATCATCCAATGGATCATACAAGTATCAAAGAAAAGCTAGAAGTTTAATTCAATTCATTGCCTCCATAGGTGTTACAAATGTTTGCACTAGATCCCCAAGAATGAGTTCTAGCCACTAGAGGAAAAAGGAAGAAAGAAATGATGGCTTCCCTTAGTTGTTGGTTGAAACTCCTCCATTGATGTTGTTGAAGCTCCCACCATTGATGCTCCTTGAAGCTCTTGAAGAACCATAGCCAAGAGCCATGGCCTCCCTCTTCTCCAAGCCGCCACCTCTCTCTATTTCTCCTCTAGGTTGCAAGTAGAAGTGAAGGATTATATTTTTGGGTCATTAGGTTGAGCATTTAATAGCTGAAAACTGTCCAAAACTCGTGTCTGGCGCTGCGGCGCCATCATATGGCTTGAACGGGGCGCTACAGCGCGGAAAAGGGGTTGGGGTACTGCTAAGTGGCGCTGCGGCGCCGCAAATACACTAGCAAGTCGCGTTGCGGCGCCTGGCCATTTTCTGCTCGGACATCTGTTGGGAAAATGGCCATAACTTCTTCATACAAACTCCGATTGAGGTGATTCAAGATGATACGGAAAGAGGAGAAGTAGATCTACAACTTTCATTCTTTGAGTTCTTCGAAATAATGGCTAGATCAATGCTCAAATTGGCCTTGAAGTGACTGTTATGTAAATAGCAGTTGGTAGTTTCCAGATTTGACACCCGTTGGGAAAATGGCCATAACTCTCGTATCCGAACTCCGATTGAGGCGAATCAAGATGATCCAGAAAGAGGAGACGTTGATATACAACTTCCATTCTTGATGTTTGGACAGATAATGACCGGATCATGGCTAAAATTGGGCTTTACGGGACTGCCATGTCAAAGGCAAACCGAAAATGCGAATTTGGCGATTCCAACCATCGACCCAAATGACATTCCATCCAATTCCTACAAAACAAAGTAAAAACGCATAAAACTAATACAAATATACAGAAAAGCAATATAAAACTATATTACACAACAATACAATGAAAACACATAAAAACCAAAAAAACTAGCTTAGGATTTACAAATTATCAAACTCAAAAGTACCTAATTTGTGTATATAAAACACACTCATTAGTACTCCGACATAAAAAGTACCCCGAATACCGATTTGAACAATATAACCTCCAGACATCAATTATTATCGAAAGAAATATTGATTTTTACTAACACTAATAATTCCCATACAATGGAACTATCAATTTTATCTTTAATCAATACGAACTTATTCATCATTAATATTATAACTCACAATATTTAACAACCAGGTCGTTCCCAGGAAAGAGGGGGCTTTCCAATAAGAATTTCTCCCTATTGGCGCTCAATTAGGTGACCAAACCTCTCCTTGACAGAACTTCTAGACATTGTAAATATTGCAATTTAATAATATAAATAACTTCATCGTCTCAATTATTGATTTAATAATATAACATATTATGCAGATGATACTGTGACAATAATCGAATCAATAATATGAGAGATTTGATGCAGCAATTACTATAGCAATCATTGAGTATAACTGAGTGACTTCTCACGTAAGCATCAATAATCAATACCATGTCCTACTATGCAACCACATGTATTACTGTACTTTTACTATCGGATAGTTCAATAGTTTTAACTGTTCCGCCGTTATTTTTATAAAAAGATAATTCTGCTATTTTCTTACTACGACAATACTTCCTTTGTGGGGTCCACCAATGATTGTGTCGTTATACGAATATTCCCTGTTAAAATGAATATTCCCCGTCCAATCGAATATTTTATAACAACTTACATACTTTGCAAAATTTATAAATATTACCCACAACTATAACATTATATCATATCCACACCATAATATTCAAAAAATATTTCGAGAATTTTAAATCTTTATTCATAAAATTTGGGGTCTCATAAGTGCACTGTGATGTCCACTCAAACTTGCAGAACATCAATCCGAGCATCCGAACGAGGTGTACAAGACCATCTTCGGACTGCCTTTGTTGAGAGTTATGAAATGACATGCGATAAGAGGTTGTACGAAGTCAGGAAGAGGGGACTATGCCTATGGTCTTCAAGCTTCAAATTCTATTCGGTGTGCTGCCACACATAATAGTCACTCAGGATTGGAACTCCTTGGCTCTTGTGGGACATTTTTGTGTATAAATGTATGTATGAAATGTTGAGATGGCGCACTGGGGTTGAGGTGGCAAGATAAAATTTTTCTCCTCACAGGGGTTATCTCCAGTTTGGGGCTGATATTCGGTTTGGGACTGCTGCAAGTATTTGAATTCTACAGGGTCATCTGTATGTGTGCCTGTCTTCCCGGTGCTAGCTCTGGGTCTTTGGTATGAGTGACCCGACGGGAGGTCTGAGATTGAAGCTGATCGCATGCATTTGAAACAAGAATTTTTTGAGTTATCGCCGGAACTGCAACAACACTCCTTGTGGTTATCTCCAAGGACGAAACTTGGGGTTATCTCCGAGATTGGAATTGATACTCCCAGTGTGTGTTCCGGGGTTGAGACTGAACTTCCTGTAGTATCCGGAATGGATGTGAGCTGTCTTCCAGGGTTATCTCCGAAAGACAAATCTACCATCCTCTAATGTTAGTAACAGGTGTGCAAAAAATTTTGAGTGTCTACATCTATATTAAATTGTATCTGCTTATTTTAGAAGAAAAATTCTGGTAAACAATTTGTAAAAAAAGAAAAGGGTAGAGTTAGTTTATTGTATGTACCTGTGAGAAAGACAAGAAATTCTGTGACCAAGACTAGAGTTTTAGTGAGGTCAGCTGGGAGTTGGGTCTCTAGTATACTTGTGAGGTAAAGAAGATACTATCATCATGACTAGATCATAGAATAGAACCGAATTCAAAGGAAGGTATAACTAAGCTTGAGGAGGGAGGAGGGAGGAGGGAGGAGGGAGGAGGGAGCTGGGAGCTTATTGTCCAAGATAGTTAGTTGAGAATAGTGGTAAGTTTGTCTATAAAACTTTTTAAAGGCTCTCCACCTGTTGAAGGAGTATTTATTACTGGGAGTAATATGATCTCAAGTCTTGGAGAGGAGCTTGAGACTGGACGTAGCAATATACCCGGGATGTATGTTGTGAACCAGATATATCTTTGTGCATTGTGTGATTGCATTTTTATTATCTTGCATATTAATTTTATCACTGCAAATTAATTAACTAAAAATGCAAAAAGGCCTAAGATAAAAATTTTTAATGGTAATAATCTATCCAACCCCCCTTCTAGAATATTATTGGACTTTAACTCTATAAAAGAAAAAGGAAAGAGAATTGAAATAAAATTTGTTGATCATAATGATACTGAATATCCCATAAATTATCTTGACTTTCTAAATGGAATGGATATTGTAAGACCCCAACTTTTATGAATAAAGAATAATTTTCTCGAAATATATTTTTGAATATTATGGTGTGGATTTGATATAATGCTATAGTTGTGCGTAATATTTAAAAATTTTGCAAAGTAAGCAAGTGGTTATATAATATTCGATTGGTCGGGGAATATTCGTTTTAACTGGGAATAATCGTACGATGGTACAATCATTGGTGGACTCCACAACGGAAGTATTGTCGTAGTAAGAAAATAACAGAATTATCTTTTTATAAAAATAACGGCGGAAGTGTTACCGTTAAAACTGTTGAACTACCCGGTAGTAAAAGTACAATGATACGCGTGGTTGCATAGTAGCACACGGTATTGGTTACTGATGCTTATGTGAGAAGTCACTCAGTTATACTCAATTATTGCTACAGTAATTGCTGCATCATATCTCTCATATTATTGATTCAATTATTGTCACAGTATCATCTACATAATATGATATATTATTAAATCAATAATTGAGATGGCAAAGTTATTCATATTATTATTTGCAATATGGAAAATGTCTAGAAGTTCTGTCAAGGAGAGGTTTGGTCATCTAATTGGGCACCAATAGGGAGAAATCCTTATCGGAAAGCCGTCTCTTTCTTGGGAACGACCTGGTTGTTAAATATTATAAATTATAATATTAATGATGAATAAGTTTGTGTTGATTAAAGATGAAATTGATAGTCCATTGTGTTGGAATTATTAGTGTTAGTGAAAATCGATAATTTTTTTCGATAATAATTGATGTTTGAAGGTTATATTGACCAATCGAGTAATTAACTGGATAAATGAGTAATTAATTGCTATTGATTCACATGATTATAACTATTTGTTCACATGTGTGTACTATTGATTCACATTCATTTACTATTAGGGGAGTTGATGCAAGATTAATAATACTTGCATGACTAAGTTAAAAATGGAGGTATAGATGGAGGTACTATACTGTAATTCATATTTTCACATGTCTAGAACTATTGATTCACATGATTTACTATTAGGGGAGGTGGTGCAAGTTTGATACTGTGACGCCCCCAAAATAGGTATACATCACCCATCTTGAGTCACCAGAAAATACACTACTGACAACTTTATTTATACAACTATCATGCAAAATACGACGACATATATACTTTGAGTTTCAATACAAATATATATACCAACTCTGACTCATGTCACAATTGCACCTTACATAAAGGTACAATCAATAACTGTTTTAGAAATTAAAATCTTTGGAAAGTGCTTAAGGAAACCTTCGTACATGGGAGGCCATGCGTCTAGGTTATGATAGATATCATATGTCCACAGAATTATCCTTGGTTAACCCAATAGACCCCAAAGAAAAACGAGAAGATTATTATCATGTTCCTTCCAATGGTGAGTCTTCTCTTGATATATAACTATCTCCACTGTCTGCAATTGAGAACTATATTTTAACCAAACTCCAAGATTATATAGGTAGTGCTCGTAAATATACTCAGCAAGTGGATGTGCACAACCCTGTCTTATGATAACACGAGATTGTATGTCATTAGACATCTTGTATGATAGTGGTAAAACACCCTTCCAAAGTTGGGTTCACCTCACCCTATTCGGTTTACCAAAATTAAATATCAAATGACGTATACAATACGACACACTTATCTAAAGTTCTCAATAAAATTATTTTCATACTATTTAGGGAGAACCTCAACAGTTATAGACCACCGTTCTATTCCCCTGTTATCCCTGCTCGACCCAGCTACACTCTTATTACCTGAAAGTAATAAATCAGAGATTTAGAACATATGGTAGATAATAAAACTTTTCAGCCATAGTTGCAGCGAAACGAGAAATCCATTAGAAGAGTCAAATAGACCATCTGGTCTATTATCTTCTCTATGTTAAAAGTCCACCAATAATGTTTTATCCCTGTAACATCAATAAACAATTCATGTCCACAATCATATGAATAACTCATAATCATAATTGTGATTCTAAATTCCTCTTTGCACCCAGGACGAAGATAATTTTCATCACATATCTTCACCTGAAATATCAAAAACCATGGTTATACCAAATCACAATTCCTGCTCATAAACATACTAATAATTTCATCTTTGCACTACGACCAAAGATATTCAATAACAATTCATCTTTACACTTCAGGCCAAAGACATACAACTGTATTTTAGAAGAGTCAAGTAGAGCATGATATCTACTATCTTCTACGAATTTAAAAGTTTATTATCAATATTTTATCGATGAGACTCAGCTTAATAAATAATCCACATCATCGAATCACCCCTGCACTACGGCAAAAGGATATTCGTTAATATCACATCCATGATTATCCACGCACTACGTGCCAAGGATATTCATTATTATCACATGCATGAATTAATATTTAATTGCTGAGACTAATCTCAATCATTAATCCACATCATCGAATCATCCCTGCACTACAGGCCAAGGATATTCGTTAATATCACGACCACGAATTATCTATGCACTACGGGCCAAAGATAACCGTGTTTTCATCAACGGTCATGATCATACCATAAAACAATTCATCTTTGCACCCTTGGCCGAAGAGAATCCATGGCCATAATCATACCAAAAACTGTCCATCAATGCACTACAGCCAATGAGGACTTTTACCATATCATTTGTAACATTACGGTCATGATTATATCGAATAATCCCTAGTCGTAATCATACCAAGTCCATCTATGCACTACAGGCCACAGAAAAATTTCATCATAATATAAGTATGAGGATAATGACAATGATATAAAGAATCTGTAACGATCCCAAAATTCGTACAATTTAATTCTCAACTTCGATCGTTAATAATACATTCAACCACTAACTTTTACATCATTAAACCATAATACAACCATTAAAATTTGTGGAATAATTAAAATTTTCTATTACAATTAAAATTTTCTATTAAAAACTATTCTCGTTCCCAAAACTTTCAACCTTTACACCTAAATATCTCAGAATCATTTTTAATACTACAATAGTTTACATTACAAAACAATATTATAATTCAACATTAATACATTATTTGGAACCTTAAACATGGTTTAAATAATAATAACACAACCAAAGTGTATAAATTTTCAAGTATCACATCTGATTCATGTCTTTCAAGTAACACATAACTTTACCTTGAATCTTTAACCTGTAAAAGTGGTTATTTGCAAGGTTGAGCTCGATAGCCCAGCAAAATCTAACAGTTTTCATGCATCACATAACACATAATAGCATGCTCAATATATATCTCATAAACATTGGACTAACATAACATACATGTTACAGTTCATATAACAAGTATAAAGATGTATAAAGATTGAGTTCCTTACTCAATCAGCATGCTTTACTCAATCAACATAGTCATAAGTTGACTTTAACATTTCATACATTCAACATATATATAACACATCATGCTCTTTGCAATAAAGATTTAAATCAATCAAATTCACATAGCAAATAGGAACTGAAAGACTTGCCTTGATCATTGTTTACCAATAACAGTTTAACAGCTTACAGTTATCTGCACTTCACGTGCCCTACACAATTATATAACCATGCACATCAACTATTAGTCACATAGCAATGCATAGTAGTTGTAATGTAAACTTTACTCTACATCTCATAAGCCTTCCTATTATATATACACAATAATCAATTTTATTGTGTTAACTTTCAACTTATATCTCACTGTATTTCATATTCAAAGTTCATTCAAGTGTTTAAGTCTTGCTATGACTACTTATTGGTTTTATATTAACACTATTCAATATCTTATTATATTCATTTCATTTAATTTAAAACACTTTTTTCGTTCATTATCACTTATCACGACGTTTCAACGTTTATTCGTCACACGCCCAATTTGTCTCTCTTGTGTGTGCTTAGTATGCGTATTCAACTTATCGAATATATCATTTATTAATGTTAATCATCACTATACTTCATAATATTCATGTTCTATAACTTAGAACAACATCTATTAGCGTCAACATCACTATACTTGTGTATGTGCATGACCAACGCCCTCTGATTGCATCCGAATACGCATCAGTCACAAAGATGACCATTTTGACTACTGTTACCGACCTCAAATTGAAAACCTTAAAGAATAAAAGTTTTAGGTCTATTCTTCCTCGTTCCGGATCATCTTGAATCATCTCAATCAGAGTTTATATGAAAATGTTATGCCGATTTTAGTAAAATAGGTCAAAGCAGTGACTCCTGACATACTTTGGACGCAGCTGCGCCTAATTAAGCCTTGGGCACAGCGCAGCTACGCCCTACAACGTAACTGCACCCCGAATGACTTAGGGCACAACGCAGCTGCGCCCGTTAGCAGAAACGGGATTTTAAGCTACTGTTCTTCGCGATTTTTGACCCTTTTTCTCCTACTAATATTCATAAATTAGATCAAAACAACATTTTATTTAATTTAATTATTTTCTTAAATATTAAACAATTGATTTAATTTAATTATTTCCTTAAATTAAATCCTTCAAATAAAATTAACAATATTCAATTTAATTTACATTAATCAATTTAGTTACTAAAATTAATGCACCATAATTCATCAACTATTTATTTATCTCAATAAATAAATTAATTAAAATATTTATATAATTCAATAAATATTTAAAATTAATTACAAAATTCATTTAATTTCTTCAATAGTTAACTTAACTATTAAATCTCACTCTTTCAATATATGAATATATATTTCTCTTCACACTATATCATATATTTCAACATATAAAGCACGTATATATACATACTCAAACTTAAAAAATCTCATAATAAGAATTTTAATTATTAAATTCTTATTTTAATAACTTATAAAAATTCGGGTTGGCACATCTTTCCCCCCTTATAAGGATTCTGTCCTCGGAATCAACGAAACCTCCCTTACTCAGTTTTTACCAATCTCTTTTCAAAATTTATCGTTGAATAATTTCATCACATTACCTTAATATAGGTTTTATATTTCTTACTCCCACCACTATTCATAATAAATTATTATAAGTTTTATTTTATAACATTTACTTAGACTCAATTATATTTGAGTATTACATATTCTTTGACTCGTTCATTACCTTTCCCTAAGGATCATTATCATATACTATATTCTCAAACTCTCGGGACATTACATTCACCCCTTCTTCTAAGAATTTCATCCTCGAAATTTTTGGCTTACTAATTTTCATTCACTCCATTTATCAAAATAGATTTTATGTTAATATCTATTTATTCATTAGGTTCTGCAACCAAATTCTTTCTCTAAGAATCTTTCTAAGATCATCATATTCCTCACCTCTTCCTCTTCTAAGAGTTTCATATTTTCTCTTCTTCTGGAATTTCATTTCTTTCTTGAAATTATTATGTTTTACCTAATTTTTCTCATCCTTCCCACTTTCACCTTTCAGAATAATAAGAATCTTCAACAATTGCTCAATAATTGGGAAGCGATATGAATAACAGGAATTTAAAAGATTCCAAATCATGCTGAGGGGTCATAAGACCTTGAACTACATCCCTAGGTTATCAAGTATCTCAACTTGAACCTTTAATAGTCATAAAACTATACGGACCTTGAACTTTTCTCCAGGTTTAACATTGCTTCACCACCATAAACCATCTTTAACAGAATATTTAGCAATCACACAGACTGAAAACACTCTCTACAAGTACTCTAGGTGATCAGCATATCGTACCCCTACGTCGTGCATAACGTATTACATCTTAACATCGTAACGACTATATGCGTTACTTTCGGAACCATTGTCTCTGATAACATGTCCCCTTTTATAGGTTTGTTCACCTCAGCTTTTTTACATCTGAATTCGTACCAAAACAATTTGGTTTGGCATAACTTCTCAAGAAACGCTTGAATTTTATGAACATCTTTCAATATTCGTCTAGCTGAATCAAATAGCATAGACTTCTACAATAATTCAGACATCAATCGAAATATATAAACATATATATATATATATATATATATATATATATATATATATATATATATATATATATTCTCATATCTTAAAGAAATCTCAAAAATCTTTTTATGGCGTCATGATTATGACGTTGTCATACTACATCTCTCTATAGTGGGCTGACGATCGTATGATCACATCCAACACCAGGTTCCATTGCATTGATGACTCCATCGTTTATCATTTCACCCGATACATATAGTTTAAATATATTTTGAAAATTTAAAAATCATTTATTTTATCTAGCCGAAACGAATAGCATAGATATGCGAATAATAGCACTGTTTAAAAAAATTCTTTAGTTCACTAGTGTGACCCAACATTTTTCAGAAATCAAAAGTACAACCATCGGCACGAAGTCAGTAAATTTCAAAAATCTAGCAAAGCTATAAGATTTGGAAAACCTATGTCTCCACTTTCTATACTGATCCATTACATAGTCATTTTATCTATTTCCATAATCCTCAATTCTTCATTCATAGCTTATCTATACCCCAATATAGTTCATCAAACTTGCCGTACATTGGAAGTTCAGGAACTTGCCACAATAATATGAGTTTAAGAACTTATCCTAGTCAGACCATACACGTCCATTCGTTGAGGGGTTCAAAACATACCATATTATTATGAGTCACGAATTTACCATATGCATTAGTTTTAAGAACCCCACCTAATCCTAATAATATCTGACTAATCTTAATTGTTTCTAACTATCAAATATACACATGAGAAAAGAATCACATTTTCACCACATATACATTGATAGTGTGACACCAACATTCCAATGATTATCAATGTGATAAACTGAGCGCAAGCACAAAACCCTCGCCCATACAAAGGTTTTTACAACTCAGCCTTCACATGAGTCCTCAATTGAAATCCCACCTAACTCTATCTACTCTTAACTTGCTCTTTGCTCGATACGAATTGCTCGTATCACATTATCTATAACTCCTTGTGAGTTATCTCATATTATTTCATAGTACATCATCTTCATAGCATCAAGTTATAATTATTCAAATATTACAGACCATCTTTCCTTTGTAACTTAAATAGATCACGTCGTGATCTTATTCTATAATCATCTCCCTTAAAATTCTTTTATTAACTCGTGATCATTTTGTTTTACGATCCTCTTTCTTTCCTTTTTCATCATATACGACATTATTCGTTATCTTGGCTATTGCCATTTCTTATCTTTATATCTCTTCAAGATTCTTCCTTGAATTTTCTTGTTTATATAACAATTCTTACTTTAAGAATTTCTATCTTCATTTACATTGCTCAATATTTCCTTTGAGTTCCACATTTTCATCATACGTATCCACTTTCTATACTTGGTACACATCGAGTCTGTTTATTATCACCTTACATCTTTATTATTGGAGTTGGGTAACCCCTCTTTCATATTCCTTATAACTTTGCGAGATTCTTCTTTGAATTCTCTCACACATGTTTTAATCCCTCCTTTATAAATTTCTTGAACTATTTCTTATTGTTCAAACTCTATTTGAGCGTATTATTTCATTATCATCATCTTCCTTCTCTAAGGTTATAGCCTACGGTACTCCTACCTAAGGTTTATAACCTACAGCTTTGATATCAACTGTAATGACCCCAAAATTTGTACAATTTAATTCTCGACTTCGGTCGTTAATAATACATTCAACCCCTAATTTTAACATCATTAAACCATAATACAACCATTGAAATTTTCGGAATAATTAAAATTTTCTATTACAATTAAAATTTTCTATTACAAACTATTCTCGTTCCCAGAACTTTCAACCTTTACATCTAAATATCTCAAAATCATTTTTAATACTACAATAGTTTACATTGCAAAACAATATTATAATTCAACATTAATACATTATTCGGAACCTTAAACATGGTTCAAATAATAATAACACAACCGAAGTGTATAAATCTTCAAGTATCACATCTGATTCATGTCTTTCAAGTAACACATAACTTTACCTTGAATCTTAAACCTGCAAAAGTGGTTATTTGCAAGGTTGAACTCGACAGCCCAGCAAAATCTAACAGTTATCATGCATCACATAGCACATAATAGCATGCTCAACATATATCTCATAAACATTGGACTAACATAACATGCATCTTACAGTTCATATAACAAGTATAAAGATGTATAAAGATTGTGTTCCTTACTCAATCAGCATACTTTACTCAATCAACATAGTCATAAGTTGACTTTAATATTTCATACATTCAAAATATATAACACATCATGCTCTTTGCAATAAAGATTTAAATCAATCAAATTCACATAGCAAATATGAACTGAAAGACTTGCCTTGATCGTTGCTTACCAATAACAGTTTAACAGCTTACAATTATCTGCACTTCACATGCCCTACACAATTATATAACCATGCACATCAACTATTAGTCACATAGCAATGCATAGTAGTTGTAATGTAACGTTTACTCTACATCTCATAACCCTTCCTATTATATATACACAATGTTCAATTTTATTGTGTTAACTTTCAACTTATATCTCACTGTATTTCATATTCGAAGTTCATTCAAGTGTTTAAGTCTTTCTAGGACTACTTATTGGTTTTATATTAACACTATTCAATATCTTATTATATTCATTTCATTTAATTTAAAACACTTTTTACGTTCATTATCACTTATCACGGCGTTTCGACGTTTATTCGTTACACGCCCAATTTGTCTCTCTTGTGTGTGCTTAGTATGCATATTCAACTTATTTAATATATTATTTATTAATTTTAAGCATCATTATACTTCATAATATTCATGTTCTATAACTTAGAACAACATCTATTAGCGTCAACATCACTATACTTGTGTATATGCATGACCGACGCCTTCCGATTGCCTCCGAATACGCATCAGTCACAAAGATGACCATTTTGACTAATGTTACCGACCTCAAATTGAAAACCATAAAGAATAAAAGTTGTATATCTATTCTTCCTCGTTCAAAATCATCTTGAATCATCTCAATCAGAGTTCTTTTGAAAAAGTTATGCCTATTTAACTAAAATAGGTAAAGTAGTCACACCTGACACACTTTGGGCGCAGCTGCGCCCAATTAAGCCTTGGGCATAGTCCAGATACGCCCTACAATTCAGGTGCGCCCCAAATGACTTAGGGCACAGCGCATATGCGCCCGTTAGCAGAAACGGGACCTGAAGCTACTGTTCTTCGCGATTTTTGACCATTTTTCTCCTACCAATCTTCATAACTTGAGTTATACACATCCAAATTAGTCCGTTTTCGATTCTATGGATTCTTAATTCATAGAACTACAATATACTAGAATTCTAACAATTTATAAAAACATTAACCAATCTAAAATTTGACCCAAAACACATGTTCATACTCTATTTTCATGTTTTAACACATTTAGCGAATTCGATCGCTACGGCTTCGTTTCTTAACCAATTAACACGATTTAAACTACGTCATTTTCTTTTCTTAACATACTAACATAATCGAACATCAATTTACATATTATAACAAGTATAGAGCATCAAATTTCGTACTTTCTAATGCCATATCATATGAACATATCACTGCTATTTTAAATTTCCTCCTATAATCCAATTTTACGTGTTTAATTATTCCAATAACACTCAAATATGGTGACTAACAGATTCTACCAAACTATATGTACACATATATACAATCATCCAACGTGACTTAATAGTTTACAGAAAATTTTCACAGAGAACTCAAACATAAAAATTAGAAGTACGATATACCTTAATCCTTGTTTATTAAGCAATTAATATATAGTGGCTTCAATTTCTTCCACAGCAAAACCCTCAATCTCCTAGCAATTTTCTCTGTGTTTTTCTCTCTTCACTACAAATCTCTCTCTAACCCTCTGCTATTTTGGCCTTAGAAAATAAGACGCGAAGAAATAAACTGGCACTCCCCCACGTACTCTTCCGTAAAAAAATAACAAAAAGGCGTGAGTTGAATAAGTCAAAGGCCACGGGGCCTTGTTTGGCTACCACAAACCTGCCAAACTAGATTATTTTTATAATACTTTTAATATATAGTTTCACTTGTCACACATGTAACATTTAAATAACTTGTAATTATAATTATAATAATTATAAATCTAATTATAACTTACTTAGTAAATCATTACATATCCAATTTAATTAATAAATTAGATCAAAACAACATTTTATTTAATTTAATTATTTTCTTAAATATTAAGCAATTGATTTAATTTAATTATTTCCTTAAATTAAATCCTTCAAATAAAATTAACAATATTCAATTTAATTTACATTAATCAATTTAGTTACTAAAATTAATGCACCATAATTCATCAACTATTTATTTATCTCAATAAATAAATTAATTAAAATATTTATTTAATTCAATAAATATTTAAAATTAATTACAAAATTCATTTAATTTCTTCAATAGTTAACTTAACTATTAAACCTCATTTTTCCAATATATGAATATATATTTCTCTTCATACTATATCATATATTTCAACATATAAAGCACATATTTATACATACCCAGACTCAAAACATCTCATAATAAAAATTTTAATTATTAAATTCTTATTTAATAACTTATAAAAATTTGGGTTGTCACGGAATCAATCAAATGAGATAAAAGATAAATATTAAACATTTAGAATTCAATTTATCCATCGTTCAATAATAACCAAATGTTATCAATCACTTAATAATCTCATAATCTAATATCATTAATATTATAACAATATTTTAAGCATTTTTTAAACTTATAAATAATTTATTTTAATTATTTACACTTTACTAATTAATGCATTTAATCATCCTAAAATGCCAAACTCACAAGATATCATCATCAATAACCAAAACTCTTATCACAAATCTGTATATACCTTATATAGGATTTTCAAGCCATAAAATCCTATTTTTCAATTTTGTTACTTCACATAACATATTTAATTTATTTACTCATAACTAGTTCATTTTCATGAAAAATACCAAATCAGTCCCAAAACTATTTCTTTTCTGGGATTTAGCAGAATATAGTCTCATATTAAACATATATTTTTCTCGGAATTTTAAAAATTCATTTACTATTTTTCATATGGCCAAAACTACCGAATATTTAGACATTTTTCATAAACTGTACTTTTGTCCAAAAATTCTGAAATTTACACGATATACTTCTGTTATATACATATACTCCCAATAAAAATTTCACCAATTTTGGAGTTAATCACAAGGAGTTATAATGGTTTACTTTTAAAATAGTCTTTTCACATTAAATTCATAACTCTTAATCTATACATCCAAAAATCGATATTCTTGGACACAATATAGAAAACTCATCAAATTATCATTTCAAATTTTTTCCAAAATTTTTGAGGGTCAAAAAAATTATGAAACTGCAAATGGATTTTCGCCCGCTATGCGGTAATCCACGTAGACAGATCATTTCAACAAAATAATAAAGAATGAAATAACAGAAGAATTCACCATGCATGCGATAGACCGCACACACAGGTTATTCCCAACAAAATAATAAAAAATAGAACCAGGTTATGCGTAATATGCACAGATAGGATGTTCTAGCAGAATAATAAAGAATGGAACCAGGTCATGTGTAATCCGCACAGACAGGATATTCCAACATAATATTAAAGAATGGAATAACAACATAATTCACCAGGCATGCGATAGACCGCACAGACAGGTTATTCTAATAGAATAATAAAGAATGAAATAACAGAAGAATTTCACCATGTATGTGGTACTCACTACAAAAAATAAGGTCATTGCCGACGGCATGTGTCGTCGCCAATGACTCTACTGCCGTCGGCAATGAGGGCATTGGCGACGGCATTGTTCGTCGCCCTTACCGTCGCCGTATGGGTCGTCGCCCCGGTCTCCCGTCGCTCGCCGTCGGCAAGTGTGTCATTGGCGACGGGGTCATTGCGGACGGCGTGCCGTCGCCAATGGGTCATTGCTGACGGCATTGCCGTCACCAATGGTCCCGTCACCAATGACCCACCCACTTTAAAAAAAAATAATAATAAAATTGCAAAATTCCCCTGTTCATTTACATATACATTGTACCTGTTATAAACTAAGAAAAATAAATAATGACAATATACGCATATCAATAACAATCATATATTTTACTATCAACAATTAATATAATTAGATACCAAACTCAAATCTATACAACTCAAAAGCTAAATACATACATGAAAGTCAAAATATAAATATAAACAACTACTGCCCAAGATCAGGAATCTCTGTCCCATCGCCGGTCCCATCCTCCATAGTCTCATCAGCATCAGCTCGGAGATCATCACCATCTCCTCCACGAGCATCACATGTGCCGCCATCTCCACCTCCACGAGTCTCATCAACAAGACCCTACAAAATTAAAATATTAATAACGGAGTCCCCAAAATAGATCATATTTATATTATTTTAGTTTGTGTTCTACAAGTGTGGTTCAGTTTCGCAAACTAGGCGATAACTCGGTCTCCGTATGTCGGACTCGAGTACCGTCAGTTGTAACGCGTGTCTAATACCTACGCGGTGCTGTGCGTCTGTTTGCGTGGCGTTCGGACGGACGATGCGGGTTTCGGGCTCTTTTTCGGCTTTTTGGCTAAGTGTGGTTCAGTTTCGCAAACTAGGCGATAACTCGGTCTCCGTATGTCGGAATCGAGTACCGTCAGTTGTAACGCGTGTCTAATACCTACGCGGTGCTGTGTGTGTGTGTTTGCGTGGCGATCGGACGAACGATACGGGTTTCGGGCTCTTTTTCGGCTTTTTGGCTAAGTGTGGTTCAGTTTCGCAAACTAGGCGATAACTCGGTCTCCGTATGTCGGAATCGAGTACCGTCAGTTATAACGCGTGTCTAATACCTACGCGGTGCTGTGTGTCTGTTTGCATGGCGTTCGGACGGACGATGCGGGTTTCGGGCTTTATTTCGGCTTTTTGGCTAAGTGTGGTTCAGTTTCACAAACTAGGCGATAACTCGGTCTCCGTATGTCGGAATCGAGTACCGTCAGTTGTAACGCGTGTCTAATACCTACGCGGTGCTGTGTGTCTGTTTGCGTGGCGTTCGGACGGACGATGCGGGTTTCGGGCTCTTTTTTGGCTTTTTGGCTAAGTGTGGTTAAGTTTCGCAAACTAGGCGATAACTCGGTCTCCGTATGTCGGAATCGAGTACCGTCAGTTGTAACGCGTGTCTAATACCTACGCGGTGCTGTGTGTGTGTTTGCATGGCGATCGGACGGACGATGCGGGTTTCGGGCTCTTTTTCGGCTTTTTGGCTAAGTGTGGTTCAGTTTCGCAAACTAGGCGATAACTCGGTCTCCGTATGTCGGAATCGTGTACCGTCAGTTGTAACACGTGTCTAATACCTACGTGGTGCTGTGTGTGTGTTTGCGTGGCGTTCGGACTGACGATGCAGGTTTTGGGCTCTTTTTCGGCTTTTTGGCTAAGTGTGGTTCAGTTTCGCAAACTAGGCGATAACTCGATCTCCGTATGTCGGAATCGAGTACCGTCAGTTGTAACGCGTGTCTAATACCTACGCGGTGCTGTGTGTCTGTTTGCGTGGCGTTCGGACGGACGATGCGGGTTTCGGGCACTTTTTCGGCTTTTTGGCTAAGTGTGGTTCAGTTTCGCAAACTAGGCGATAACTCGGTCTCCGTATGTCAGAATCGAGTACCGTCAGTTGTAATGCGTGTCGAATACCTACGCGGTCCTGTGTGTGTGTTTGCGTGGCGATCGGATGGACGATGCGGGTTTCGGGCTCTTTTTCGACTTTTTGGCTAAGTGTGGTTCAGTTTCGCAAACTAGGCGATAACTCGGTCTCCGTATGTCGGAATCGAGTACCGTCAGTTGTAACGCGTGCCGAATACCTACGCGGTGCTGTGTGTGTGTTTGCGTGGTGATCAGACGGACGATGCGGGTTTCGGGCTCTTTTTCGGCTTTTTGGCTAAGTGTGGTTCAGTTTCGCAAACTAGGCGATAATTCGGTCTCCGTATGTCGGAATCGTGTACCGTCAGTTGTAACGCGTGTCTAATACCTACGCGGTGCTGTGTGTGTGTTTGCGTGACGTTCGGACGGACGATGCGGGTTTCGGGCTCTTTTTCGGCTTTTTGGCTAAGTGTGGTTCAGTTTCGCAAACTAGGCGATAACTCGGTCTCCGTATGTCGGAATCGAGTACCGTCAGTTGTAACGCGTGTCTAATACCTACGCGGTGCTGTGTGTCTGTTTGCGTGGCGTTCGGACGGACGATGCGGGTTTCGGGCTCTTTTTCGGCTTTTTGGCTAAGTATGGTTCAGTTTTGCAAACTAGGCGATAACTCGGTCTCCGTATGTCGGAATCGAGTACCGTCAGTTGTAACGCGTGCCGAATACCTACGCGGTGCTGTGTGTGTGTTTGCGTGGCGTTCGGACGGACGATGCGGGTTTCGGGCTCTTTTTCGGCTTTTTGGCTAAGTATGGTTCAGTTTTGCAAACTAGGCGATAACTCGGTCTCCGTATGTCGGAATCGAGTACCGTCAGTTGTAACGCGTGCCGAATACCTACGCGGTGCTGTGTGTGTGTTTGCGTGGCGTTCGGACGGACGATGCGGGTTTCGGGCTCTTTTTCGGCTTTTTGGCTAAGTGTGGTTCAGTTTCGCAAACTAGGAGATAACTCGGTCTCCGTATGTCGGAATCGAGTACCGTCAGTTGTAATGCGTGTCTAATACCTACGCGGTGCTGTGTGTCTGTTTGCGTGGCGATCGGACGGACGATGCGGGTTTCGGGCTCTTTTTCGGCTTTTTGGCTAAGTGTGGTTCTGTTTCGCAAACTAGGCGATAACTCGGTCTCCGTATGTCGGAATCGAGTACCGTCAGTTGTAACGCGTGCTGAATACCTACGCGGTGCTGTGTGTCTGTTTGCGTGGCGTTCTGTGTGTGTATAATGGTGTTAGGGTTTTATCTTATGTTTATCTAAATAATACAATTACAAATTACATAAATTAAATAAGGAAATACATAATTTAATTATTTTTACCTGTCGAATATGTGGTGGGAAGATGTTGGCCAAGACAACTGCACACACGCGGATGGCCTCCTCCCGTACTACATCCATGAGATCGTCAACGGCAGCTGTAGGATCGATAGAGCCGTGGACAACCTCCTGAGCCAGCTGATAGATCTGCTCACGTGATGGTGCGCCTGACTGCACAACACCGCTTGACATGCACCCCTCTATGATCCGCCGGAAGAAGTCGTCGGATAATGAAGGGCCGGCGCCCGATCCACTCGCACCACTACCTCCAGTGGGTGGGCATCGTCGAGATCTCGCAGCAGGGACTAGGGTGTAAGCTGGGACATGGGGAATGCCCACAACTCTACCCTTCTTCGGTCCCCCTTTAGCCTGCAGCCAGTCCTCTATCTCATCGTCTGCATGCGTAGACTCGTCTACTGGAGTGTCACCTCTCTGGCTGCTCCGGGCCACTGCAAGATCTTCGAACCGTCGCTGACAAAAAACACAGTAGTGGATGGGATGTTACGCAAAGTATAAAATGAAATAATATAAAAGAATATCCGAATTTTAAATACATATTAAATAAGAGAATTAAATAACTTACAGCAATGCGTTCTGCCTCAGGTGAGATATAACCACCGTCACCTTTCTTTTGGTGGGCGTGCCACCAAAACTCCAAGCGGGAGGGTGCATGCTTTAAACTCACCTCAAGTCTCTCCCGGTATAGGTCGTACGACTGAGACCCAGTGCAGTGTGGGAGACGACTCTGCTGTCGGGCAGCTGAACGTTGTGCCGACATCTTCTTGAAGGCCTCGCCGTCCCAAATGTTGCACATCTGGTCCCACACTGCAGCAGATATGAAATTTGGCCGGACATCCTTAAGTGTCTGTCCATCAGCCATCTTCGTCTGGGCCTTTTTCTTCCAATCGTAGACCCACTTGTGCCAATTCATCTCTAGGTATCTGTGCAGAACAGTCATGCCATGGGCTTCCTGCCCGTCCTCAAAACGATAATATCTCTGCACATTACACATTAAGAAGTTTAGTAGACAACATAAATCAAATAGATTACATCAATCAAAGAGGTAACATCAATATTCAAATGTCTAATAAAACTAGCATATGAATGATTGACATCCTACCTTAAATTCAGCAATAATCAACTGACGTGTACGATCATCCACATCTGCCCACCTCATCCACGGGCTTGAGAATCGGTTGCGGACGATCCCAAGCAACGTGTTCCTTGGCGTGGCGTCAAGGATACTACAGTTGAAATTGCAAATTACAAAGAATATATAAGAACTAAATACTTATATTATAGTAATATTATATAGGATTATGAAATTACCTATGAGTCCCAACACGACATATAAGAGGCGCCTGGGGGGGATTCCCTAGCAAGCCACGTGCTAGTCCCCGCGGAGGCCTACGTCGATCACCTATGTATTGAAATACATCAATATTTCTATAAACGAATATAATGTCAATACAATAAAAAATAAAAAATAATAAGGTGTATCCCAATAACATATATAATTATACCTGACGATCCCGCCTGATCATCACGCGTAGAATCTCCACGGCCCCCACGACCTGCACGCCCACCACGATCGTCGTGTGGTGTGCGCGCCATAAGTATGTATACTGTCAACTAAAAGAATGCAACATACAGTAAAAGAGGGATAACATAGAGGATAACATACAGATACAATTAAAAGAATGCAACATAAATAGTAACCTACATACAAATACAATTAAAAGAATGCAACATAAATAGTACATACTCATAAAACAACTCAACGCCTTATTTAGTAGATTAATATAAGTTGAAGATAATGATTGCACTACTACAAACTATTACATTTGAATACAACTAAACTGACACAAATAGTACATACTCCTAATCATTTATATCGTCAAAGCCATCAATATCAGAATCGTCATCTTCGAGCAGTAGATCTTCACTATCGTTGTCATCACCATCTTCGTCGTCTTCAACGATTTCTTCAATTATATTTACCTCCTCAACAACATCATCTTCACTTTCGACAGCGATAACATCATCCTCTTCTTCACTAGACTCACTAATAATTGTAACATCAGCAGGTGTGACACTAGTAGACTCGACTTGTAAAGGTTCATCGTCTGGACGAGGAGTTGTGCCTTGAAAACCACGGGCTTTGGTGGTTATAACAGCATGCCATGGGCTTGAAGGAGTCTTAACACTCCGCGCGTAGTACACTTGTGTCGCTTGACTTGCTAAAATAAAAGGCTCGTCCATACCACTCATCAGTCTTAGTTTTGACTTAACATTAACAGTCACCCGTCCTGATTTTTTATCTACTTTAACTCCATTCTGAACATCAAACCAATGACATTTGAAGCAAACTAATTCTTTATGACCCCAATATTTGAGAACGACAACTTCTAGCAATCGTCCATACCAGTCATCCCAAATGTTATCGTAGCAGCTACCTTTCACCACAACACCAGAATCAGCAGAAGCGACTTCCCCAATATCGCAACACTTAAATCTGTAACCGTTGACAATGCAACATGTATAAGTATCTACAGATCTTTCGGGGCCGTCGGCTATAAGCTTTAGTCGATTGTCAGCTAACTCATTTGCGAGGACCTAATGTACATTAACACAACATATTCTAAAGTTAATTACGACATAAGAATAAGTCTATGATGGTAGATTCATTGAACGTTTAAAGGTTAGACTTACATGATCCTTAAACCATTGCACAAATTCTCCATTTCTCAAATTTTGCAAATCCTCGTCCGATATACTCGGATTCACTTCACGTACTTCAACATCATATTGACTGCACAACAGTTACATACTCAATGTGTTTGGAAAGGAACTTGACACAATTACACCAGACATATATAGTTATGACTACTTACTTAATGTATGGCACTACTTCATTCATGTTGACAAGTGCATACAATGTGGCAGCTGCATACTCACTATCGGTCAAGAATCGCCTTTTTTTACCGCCGAATGGGCGTACAGGATGACTAAAGGCAGTTAATTCTCCATTTTCCTCGTGCGCAACAGCCTGATTCCGACATAAGCGATTGTGCTTCGTATGAACATTCGGCTCAAAGTACAACGAGCAGAAATTAACAAGTTCCTCCATAACATAACTTTCATCAATCGACCCCTCTACACGGGCTCTATTCTTCACCTTTTGCTTTAGACGTCACATATACCTATGTGATATATAGATTAACAAAAAAATAATGAACATTTTACCGTATTAAAAACATTAATGTCATTACCTCTCAAATGGATACATCCATCTATATTGTACGGGACCGCCAAACTTAGCTTCGTATGGCAAGTGAATAGGTAAATGCTCCATTGAATTAAAAAACGATGGAGGGAAGATCATTTCTAACTTGCACATTATTTCCACTATCTGCATCTCCATTTTATCTATGTCTTTGACCTGAAGCTCCGTCAAGCATAGATCTCTGAAGAAATTAGAAAGCTCTGTCAGTGCTTCAACCACACGTTTCGGTAACAAGTCGATAAATGCCACAGGGATCAACTTCTGCATGAATACGTGACAATCATGACTTTTGAGACCCCAAAACTTCAGCTCTTCAACTTTACAACACCTTGCTATATTCGAAGAATATCCATCTGGGAGCTTCAGTCCACTAATCCAATTACATATCAATATCAACTGTTCCCTGGTCAAAGTATATTCAGCTTTAGGCGTTACCGTCTTACTACCCTCCTGATACAACCACAAATCTTCCCTAATGTTCATTTCTACCAAATCAAGCCTCGACTTGTTGTTGTCCTTTGTTCTACCAGTGGCATCTATGACTGTATAAAAAATATTATCAAATACGTTCTTCTCAGTATGCATCGAATCTAAACAATGACGGATGCAGAGTGTAGCCCAATAAGGCAGGTCAAAGAACATGGATCTGTGTGTCCAGTTGTGAACCTTACCGTAACCATAAGCTCGCTCTAATCTGTGATTCTTCCCTGGAGGTGGAAACTTCAAATGACTAATCCAACTCAACACTGCTGACCCAGAAAGACGGCCAGGTACTTGACGTTTCTCTGTTTTTCGATTGAATTGTCTACTCATCCGTCGATATCGATGTTCAATCGGCAAAAACTGTCTGGATGTTGCAAAGAAACTCATTTTCCCCCCATGTTTGAGCCGCACAGCTTTAACTGACCCCATGCACACGGGACATGATAAGGCCCCATGAGTCGACCATCCGCTGATCATTCCTAACGCCGGGAAGTAATTTATTGTCCACAGTAAATCTGCCCTCATGTCAAAGTTCTGCTTAAGAGATACATCATAAGTTTGAACCCCTTTTTCCCACAACATCTTCAACTCATCAACTAACGGCCTGAGGTATACATTGATGTCTTTACTCGGACTCTTATCACCCGGAATCAGTAAAGGCATGAACATGTAGGGATCTTTCATGCACATCGAAGGCGGGAGGTTATACACCACAATAATCACCGGCCAAGTTGAGTAGGGCTTTGTGTAAGGCCCGTTAAACGGATTAAACCCATCCGTAGCAAGTCCAAGCCTAACATTGCGAACCTCTTCAGCAAACGAGGGGTGCTTGTTATCAAAATTTTTCCACTCAAGCCCATCTGCCGGGTGCGTCAGTTGACCTTCGACTATGTCCCGTGTAGAGTGCCACCTCATATCCTCGGCGGTATGTATTGACATGAACAACCGCTGAAGCCTTGGGGCAATGGGAAAGTAACGTAAGATCTTTCTCGGCACGTCTTTTCCCTTTTTCTTGCGCTGTTCACAGTATCTACTTGTACCACAAATATCACACGACCTCTTATCTTTATTGACATCACCGTAATACAACATACAGTCATTCTCACAAGCATCAATCTTCTCATACCCTAGATTGAGCCTTTTGACCATTTTCTTCAGATCATAGTACGACTCCAGTAACTTATTGCCTGCAGGTAAACACTCCTTCACAATGCTTAACAGTTCATTAAAACCTCTCTCGCTACAGTCATGGTCATTCTTGAAGTGTAAAAACTTAGTCACAGCAGATAAGACGGTGTATTTTTCGTGCCCGTCATACAGTGGTGTCGCTGCTTCATGCAATAACTCATAGAAACCCTTAGCCCCATCATTCGGCTCTTGCTCGACGCTACTACCATCCCTGTCTGTATTCCACTGAAAGTACGAACCAGCAGCTTCGACTATCATGTTAGTACAATCAAAGTTTTCGTCACCTCTGGATTCCGGTTCTGATTCATGTTCATCCAACCAGGTTTCCCCATGATAGATCCATGTCGTATAACCCTGCTTGAACCCATACGCAAATAAGTCGCACATGATATCACTCCTTTCCTTCCACACTTCATTCACACACCTCTTACAAGGACATCTGATCTCATCGCCGCTGACTTGCTCAAACGCGAAGTTGAGAAACTGTTCAACCCCACTACGATACTCAGAGCTAAGCCCACTCCTATCAGTGGCTACCCTACGTTCCATCCAAATTTGATCAACAGACATCTCGGACAACTGTCTGCTATATATATGGAAAGTTAGACAAACACAATCAAGTCTCCAAGTTAATGTATATGCAAGCTTATGAGTTTCCTAACTTCATCTCCCACTCTAACGGGTCAGGCTTCTATCCCATTCCCGGATGTGTCGCCTCACTGATGCCAACAACTTGAACACATCTTTACATTTTTCAGAATTTTCGGCAGCACCTCCCCATGGTCTTCAAGTACACGAAATAGACTAACACATCGTAGTCTAAATATGCACCCGAAGAACATCAAGAGATATATATTGACCGAAAATTCAAAAAATATAAAGACGTGCTCAAGTCGTTAACACCGACCTAAGTGAGATCGAAACATACAAGAACAGTCCCAAAACGGGGACTATTTGAGATTCACTCCTACTAAGTGAATCTCAAACGGGTTTCTAAGCTTCCTAAACTATATGAAAATATGCATGTGTCATGTCATTTTATAATTGTAAAAAAATTGACAATGTCAACTATAAACGAATGTGTTCCTACATATTTTACTCTTACTCATATTTAATTAGCAACATACTCAAAAACATTGACAACTATAAACAAATGTTTTACAGTTTTTCAATGCATTGTGTTTTCAATGTTAGTTTGTTTTGATGTTTTTAATGCCAACTAGTTTTTGAAAACAGATTTAAAAAGGCTATCCAAATTCCAAACGACCCTTTAATTTCCCTCAAATCTCCCCCATATATATACAAACTAAGCCCCAAACTATTGATCGAGACAAATACAGAGCTCAAGGACATAATTATATAATGCAGCCTCTATACATTGATCCCAGGTCTACAGCCTCGACTGAACCTAGGTTTATAACTATAGAGGTTCGAATGTTTGAGTTTTTCCCCTTCAACAGCTCGGAGAAACCAGACCAGAAGTTTTAACATCTAATAGTTGAGCTAGAACAAGAGTTATAATTACGTATAAGATTTTGAACTACCTTCAAGAAGTACAGTTGCTAAATGAATTTGGAAAATCTAGAATATACAAGAATCCAGTTATAAAAACATTAAGAAAAGATTTCAACTACTATCACAAAATAGAAATTAATTCAACATTTGTTACTTGGTACATATATACTTGAAAAGAATATGGTGTGGGTATCTATTTCCAATAATATACATATACACTAATGACTTTAAGTACTTTTGATCAACAAAGAATTTTTAGGTGATAATGTTGATGCATATAACAAGAGACAGTCAATAAACAGAGTTCATTTAGAATCATGTCTCAAAATATTATAAACCCAAACATGTGTAAAAGAAAAGAGAATATAATACAGTAAAACAAAAGAAAAAAGGTTGTTAAAGAGATTCACCAATGTGAGAGTACTCCTCAAATCAGAGACAAAAATATGCTATCAATTTAAATTGCACCGAAATATATATATTTACACATTACAAATTTCCAGTCAATTGATGCATTTGATACAAATTTTTCATTAATTAAAACTGAATCAAACACATTTGATAATCTAATAATTTACATTGCACCGAAAATGAAGAACAGTAGCTCAAGACTGTTAACAATTTACAATTTACACTGAACCAAAAATGAAGAACAATAACAATTTACATTGCACCAAAAAATGAAGAACATTTGATAAGCTAACAATTTACACTGCACACAAATTAATACATACCTTTTTGGGCTTACTCCAAGAGTTGTGTTATATCATTACCTGAAGAGAAACGAAGCCCTTTTACTGTCAAAACCCTAGCTCCTGATGTATGTTGTGTGTGTGGCGTGTAAATGCCAGTGAAGAGAAAGAAGAATAGTAGCGAGGAAGAGGGAAAATGAAGAGGGAGAAGTAACCGGCCGGTGAACAGGAGGGATGAACGAGAGAGGGCCAGAAAAGGGACGAGCAGTAGGGGTTTGAGAGAAATGGGTGAACTGGGCAAAATAGGAGAAATCAATTGAGCAAAATAGAGAATCAATTGAGCGAAATGGGCGAATTGGGAGCGAAATTCGAATTGGGAGAAAAAAAATCAGAAAGAGGGAACAAAAGGAGTCGTTGCCGTCGCGAGCCTGGACTGAAAATATAAGACTCATTATCGACGGCACGTCCATCGATATATCCCCGTCGCTATTAAGTCATTATCGACGGCCTGGCCGTCGCCTTGAACATTACGTCCGTCGCCAATGAGTTTTCCCTCCACCGCCATCTTTTCGCTCCAAATTTTCTCCTGGGAAAATGTCATTACCGACGGTACACATTAACGACGGCAAACCCGTCGGCATGGACATCATTATCGACGGTGAAACCACCGTCGCCCATAACCCCGTCGCCAATGACCCTTTTTTTTGTAGTGCTTCGCATAGACAGGTTATTCCAATATAATAATAAAAAATGGAATAACAACCCTTACGAGTATTGAAATAAAATAACTCTCTTCATGAATACGAAATAATAATACCCCTTACTATAATAATAATATTCGTTACCTTAGAAAGAAGAGAATTCTGACGGGTAGGGCGAGGATAGTCTTGAAAAAAACTTATACTGTTTTCTACGCTCAAAGCTTCTTAAAACTCTAAAGAAATACGCTCAAGATTATAGAAGAAGAATTCTCTAAATTTTTGGTGTGTTTTCAATTCTAACTAAGCATCCTATTTATAGGAGAATGAAAATGATACTATGCAATAAAATATAATATATTCTATTTATAATATATATATATATATATATATATATATATATTATTTAAAATCTAATAAAATAAATAACTTTATAAAAGTATTCTGTTTTATATAAAAAGATTTTACTATGCAAACACTATGCAGGCACTATGAAAATATTATGCATAATAAAATATAATATATTCTATTTATAATCTAATAAAACAAATAACTTTATAAAAGTAATCTGTTTTATATAAAAAAATTTACTATGCAAGCACTATGCAAACACTATGCATAATAAAATATAATATATTCTATTTATAATCTAATAAAATAAATAACTTTATAAAAGTATTCTGTTTTATATAAAAAGTTTTCTGTTTTATTACATTTATAATAATAATAAAACAAAGTTCATCATCATTATAATATTTCACACTATTAATCGACCAAGACGTTCCCAGGAAAGAGAGGGCTTTTCAATAAAGATTTCTCCCTATTGGCGCACAATTAGGTGACCAAACCTCTCATGGACAGAACTTCTAAACGTCATTAATATTACAAATAATAATATTAATAACTTTATCATCTCAATTATTGATTTAATAATACATAAAATATTGACAATAAATGAATCAAATAACGTGAAATACTATGCAGCAATTACTGTAGCAATAATTGAACAAAACTGAGTGACTTCTCACGTAAGCATCAAGAATCAATACCGTGTGCTACTATGCAACCACGCGTTTTACTGTACTTTTAACATCGGGTGTTTCAACAGTTAACGGTAAAACTTCCGCCATTATTTTAATAAAATATTTTTGTCATTTTCTCAATCCGACAATAATTCCGTTGTGGGGTCCACCAATGATTGTGTCGTTGTACGGATATTTCTCAACAAAAAGAATATTCCCCGACCAATCGAATATTATATAACAACTTGAATACTTAGCAAAATTTATAAATATTACTCACAACTATAACATTATATCAAATCCACACCATAATATTCAAAAAAATATTTCGAGAAATTTAAATCTTTATTCATAAAATTTGGGGTCTCAAAGATAATACTTGCAAGACTAAATTAAAAATAAAGGAAAAGAGGAAGGTATTATTCTATAATATTTCGAGCCCTAAAACGTGCAATTATCAAAAGTTTATTTTCCTATAAATAGAAGCTCATTCTTCCTTCATTTCTTACCAATTCACTAAAGCTATAGAGCAATTATTGTAGAGAGAAAGAAGAAGAGAAGTCTGCTACCTCACTATTCCAGTATCTAGTTTTTTCTAAGGTAAGGGGTATTATTCTTTCGTATTCATGAAGAGAGTTATTTTCTTTCAATACTCGTAAGGGTTGTTATTCCATTCTTTATTATTATGTTGGAATAACCTGTCTATGGGAAGTACAGAATACATGGTGAAATTCTTCTGTTATTCCATTTTTTACTATTCCATTGGAATAACCTGTCTGTGTGGTCTATCGCATGCCTGGTGAATTCTGTTGTTATTCCATTCTTTATTATTCTGTTGGAATATCCTATTTGTACGGATTACGCATGACCTAGTTCTATTCTTTATTATTCTTTTGGAATATCCTATCTGTGAGGATTACGCATGACCTGGTTCCATTCTTTATTATTCTGTTGGGAATAACCTGTTTGTGCGGTCTATGGCATGCTTGGTGAATTCTTTTGATATTCCATTCTTTATTATTTTGTTGGAATAACCTGCCTATATGGATTACCGCATGCATGGTGAATGATCATTTGCATTCATTCCTTATTAAATTGTGGAAATGATCTGTCTACGTGGATTACTACATGGCGGGCGAACATATTCTATTATATTTAGTTGATTAAAGTTTTGGCTTCTATACTCAATGAAATTAGTAGAATATCCTGGATATTTGCGCTTCATCCAGTATCTTTTCATGGAAATATTTTTTTGAGCATTCTTGAATTTTACTCCACAAAGTAATATCATGTTGACAATTTGGACGTTATTGATTTCTGGATAAATTAAATTATAAATCTTTAAAATTTATCCTTGAACTTGTTTTATTGAATTATTATGTCATTGTCATCATCCTCATGCTTATATTGTGATGAAAGTCATCTTTGGCTTACGTGCATAGATGGACTTGATATGATTATGACCAGGGATTATTCGGTATAATCATGACCGTAATGTGACGAATGATGTAGTGAAAGTCCTCAGTGGCATGTAGTGCATTGATGGACAGTTTTGGTATGATTATAACTAGGGATTATTCGGTATAGTCATGACCATTGATGATTTAATGAATATCCTTAGCCCGTAGTGCAGGGAAGATTCGATGATATGGTTTATTTATTAAGCTGAGTCTCAGCGATAAAAATTGATGAAAACATTTTAATCATAGAAGATAGTAGATATCATGCTCTAAATTGACTCTCCTAATGGATTGCTTATTCCGCTACAGTTAAACTTGATGTCTATTGTATTTTATCAGTTTAACATTATTGAATGCTAATGATAATTTATTCTGCATTATCTTCGTCATAATATTTCTTACTGGGCTAGTTGAGCTCACCCTTTCTTTCACTGTTCTCTTCAGGAAATGAGAATATAGCTGGGACGAGTCGGGGAACGGAGTGACTGTCTAGATGATAGCATTAGTAGTCCTCACTATTCTGTTAAATAGTGTGACAATAAATGTAATGAGGACTCCTTTGAGTGTGGATATTGTTTAGATGACAATATTTCTATTAAAACTCTCAGTTTATGTTTTTTCTTATTTTACACGACAGTTATATTATTAAGTTGTATTTGAATTTTGTACCATGTATTTGGTGACTCAGAATGGGTGATGTATACCTATTTTGGGGGCGTCACAGTTGGTATCAAAGCTTAGGGATATGATCTCTGGCTGAGATGTGAGACAAGAACTAAGAGGGGAGAGACGGGGAATTCCTTCGCTAGTGTGACCTACCTAAGTTTATTTGGTATTTAATTGGTCGGTCAGAGTATAGGGATAATATGTGATATGTTAATTAACCCTTGTTTTGTGGCAGTATTTAAAAATGGCATCCAAAAATGTTGAGATAAACAATGAAGCACATGAGACCGTTGAGTCACCACAGATTAATACCCAGGATAATGTGCAACGGGAAGACAATAATCCTCAGGTAAATAAAAACGATCAAATGATGAACGATGGGATGTTCAGAGGTTTTATGCAATTCATGCAATATCAGGCGAGGGCGGCTCCTGTCCAAAATGCAGGTGGAAACACAGACAACTCTCGGACGGTCACCGCTAAACAGTTCAAGGAGCTGGGACCACCGAAGTTTTTTGGAGAGCAAAAACCACTTAAGGCGGAGACGTGGATAAAGCAGATCAACAAGATATTTGATGTCTTGGGATGCTCCGAGGAGCAAAAGGTTCCCTTTTCCACCTTCATGTTGCAAGCATAGGCAGATTACTGGTGGGAATCTGTAAAGCATACTCAACCTACCACACTGAAGATGTCTAGGGAGAAGTTCCAAGAACTGTTCAATGATAAGTACTTTCCTGAAAGTATTTGTCACATGAAGGAGGTAGAGTTTATCAAGCTTGAGCAAAACAATATGACCGTGGCACAGTACGAAGCTAAGTTTGCCGAGTTGTCTCAGTTTGCATCCCACTTGATTGATAATGAGGAGAGAATGACGCGGATGCTTCTAAGAGGTTTGAAACACGAGATACGTCAATACCTAATTTTTCACAAACTGTGTTTGTATTCGGATGTTGTGAATAGGGCTCAGTTATTGGAGCGCGATAATGAGTCAACCCAACCAAGAGAGAGTAGCCGACAAGTCGATAATACCAGTGATAGCATTCATCGAAGCGGTGACAATAAGTTTGGAGGGAATCAACAAGCCAGAAATGGTAATCACTTCGGTGGTAATCATGGCCATAACAATAAGAGTGGACATTTCAAGAAGAGGAGATTCAACAATAATGGAAAGACGTCAGCACCAGCACCTGTTGTTAAGGAAGGAGAACGACCGCCGGTCGTATGTTATAAATGCGGAGGGGAGGGACAGATCAGTACAAACTGCGTGATGCAGTCCAAAGCATGTTACAATTATGGAAGAGAAGGTCACCTATCCCAACTTTTTCGTGCACCAAAATCAACTCCAGCTAGGATGGAGGCATCAAAGGCCATCCCAAACAAGACAAAACCGGTAGTTCAAGGGAGAGCGTTTGTCGTAACCTCCTAAAAAGCAAGTAATCCAAACAAGGTGATCTCGGGTAAGATAATCATAAACTCTAGCGAAGTATATAACTTATTTGATACCGTTTCTACCCATTCTTTTATTTCTCCTACTTGTGCTCAATGTTTAAATTTGACTCTGGAGAAATTAGACTTTGACTTATCTGTTGAAACTCCATTGGGAGAAACCTTCATTACATCAACTGTTTATAAGTATTGTTTGATTCAAATTGGTAACCGTACATTACCTGTCAATCTTGTTTCTTTGAAAATACTTGCATTTGATGTGATTTTAGGGATTGATTGGTTAACTACTCATCATGCTAAAATCGATTATTTTCGTAAGGTTGTTAGCTTTCATATTCCTAACCAACCTATTATACGAATTCAAGCAACCAAACCACTAAAATCAATCACTGTCATATCAAGCCATAAAGCTATTTGTTTATTGAAAAATGGATGTCAAGCTTTCATAGCCCATGTCACAAATTTAAATAAAAATACGTCAGATTTGAATGATATTTCTATTGTTAATAAATTTTCTGACGTATTCTCTGAAGAACTTCCTGGCCTACCGCCAGAGCGTGAAATTGAATTTTGTATCGACCTTGAATCTGGTATAAAACCCATTTCCAAAGCCCCATATTGAATGGCTCCTATTGAACTTTAGGAGATAAAAACCCAACTACAGGAATTGTTAGACATCGGTTTTATTCGTCCTAGTACGTCTCCTTGGGGTGCTCCTATTCTATTTGTGAAGAAGAAAGATGGAAGTATGCGACTTTGTATTGATTATTGGGAGTTGAATCATGTCACCATCAAAAATAGGTACCTGTTGCCTCGCATTGAAGACCTATTTGACCAGTTGCAAGGAGCCAAATTCTTTTCAAAGATTGATCTTCATTCCGGATATCATCAGTTGAAGATTAAAACTGATGACATTCCAAAGACTGCTTTCAGAACTCGGTACGGGCATTATGAATTCATAGTCATGTCTTTTAGATTGACTAATGCTCCTGCTGCCTTCGTGGACATGATGAACCGAGTATTCAAGGAATATTTGGATCACTTTGTGGTCGTCTTTATTGATGACAGCCTTATATACTCCAAAACCCGTGAAGACCATGAGAAACACTTGAGGCTGATACTCCAAAAGCTTCGTGAAAACAAGCTATTTGCCAAGTTAAAGAAATGTGAGTTCTGGCTTAAGGAAGTTGCATTCATTGGGCACGTGATATCAAATCATGGAATATCTATTAACCCAGCGAAGATTGAAGCAATTCAAAGCTGGGAGCAACCAAAGTCAACGACCAAAGTACGTAGCTTTCTCGGCTTAGCCGGTTATTATTGGAGATTCGTGGAAGGATTTTCTCAAATTGCTACTCTATTAACTCACCTGATACAAAAAGATAAAAAGTTCGGTTGGAGCGAGGAATGTGAGAAGAGTTTTTAAGAACTCAAGAAATGACTCATTTCAGCACCTTTTCTAATAATACCATCTGGCTTGTAGGGATTTGTCATCTACAATGATGTTTCAAGCAAAGGGTTAGGATGTGTTCTCATGCAACATGGGAAAGTCATAGCCTATGCCTCACGACAACTCAAAGAATATGAGAGGAATTATCCTACTCATGATCTAGAGTTGGCAGCAGTCGTTTTTGCGCTTAAGATTTGGAGGCATTACCTGTATGGAGAGAATGTGAAGATCTATACGGATCATAAAAGCCTCAAATATTTCTTCACTCAAAAGGAACTCAACATGCGGCAACGACAATGTCTTGAGTTATTGAAAGATTATGATCATACCATCCAATACCATCCTGAAAAAATGAACGTAGTAGCTGACGCATTGAGTAGAAGATCATATGCGAGTACTAGTGCAATATTGTCAACGCAAAGGCCCATTTTGTATGACTTGGAAAGGATGGAAATAGAGTTAAAGACTCCAGGGGCCCATGTGATGATGGCGAATATACGAGTAGAACCGACTTTAATTGATAAAGTTAAAGTTGCTCAACTTACGGACCTGGAGCTGATGCGTATGAGGAAAAAAGTACAAGAAGGTGTGATTCCAAAAGTAAGAATCGATGAAGAAGGAATACATCGAGTCAACTCCAGACTTTGTGTTCCTAACGATTCTGACTTGAAATATAAAATCATGATGGAGGCACACAACACACCATTTGTGATCTTCGACATACATTTTGGTGGAGCAATATGAAGAGAGAGATAGCAGGGTTCATTGTAACCACTTAAAATTCTAGAATGGAAGTGGGAGCACATTACCATGGATTTCGTTACTGGTCTTCCCAAGGTTTCTCATGGTATAGATGCGATTTAGGTCATTGTTGATAGATTGACCAAGTCTGCTCATTTCTTATCGATACGAGAAACTTATACACTTGAACATCTTGCTAGTATGTACATAAACAAGATTGTAAGATTGCATGGTATGCCAGTATCCATAGTTTCTGATCGAGACCCAAGATTCACTTTAAGATTTTAGGTTTATTTGAAAAAAGGTATGGGCACAGATTTATAATTTAGCTCGGTATATTATCCTCAAACGGATGGGCAGTCAAAAAGTACTATTCAAACTTTTAAAGATTTATTAACACTCTGTGTCCTTGACTTCAAGGGAAGTTGGGACAAGTTCTTACCATTGGTGGAGTTTTTCTACAACAATAGTTATCAAGCAAGTATTGGCATGGCTCCATTTGATGCGTTGTATGGAAGAAATGGTCGTTCTCCAGTATGCTGGGATGAGGTGGGTGAAGCAACGTTGTTGGGACCAGATTTGGTACGCATGACTACAGAAAAGATTCAAACGATCCGACAACGTAAAAAACCTCACAAGATCGACAAAAGAACTATGATGATCTTCATCGAAAGGATGTGGAATTCAATATTGGAGATCATATGTTGTTACGTGTTGCTCTATGGAAAGGAGTTACGAGATTTGGATAGAGAGTAAAGCTCAATCCTCGATTCATTGGCCCATTTTTAATCCTTTATCTAGTAGGAACTGTGGCCTATAGACTCGCCTTACCGCCAAGTATGTCTCGTGTTCATAACGTTTTTCATATATCTATGTTACGTAAATATGTGAAAGACCCGAACCATATTATTGAACTAGAACCAGATGAGATAGAGGAAGATTTAACATATGAAGAGTTATCTGTTAAAATCTTGGATAAGAATGATCACATTCTGAGCTCCAAGGATATACCTCAAGTCAAAGTTTTGTGGAGAAACCATGATGTGGAGGAAATGACCTGGGAGTTAGAATATGAGATGAAGTCAAGATATCCTCACCACTTCGATATACTAGGTACGTACCCTAATTTCGAGGACGAAATTTCATAAGAAGGGGAGGTGTAAGACCCAAACTTTTATGAATAAAGAATAATTTTCTCGAAATATATTTTTGAATATTATGGTGTGGATTTGATATAATGTTATAGTTGTGGGTAATATTTACAAATTTTACAAAGTAAGCAAGTGGTTATATAATATTTGATTGGTCGGGGAATATTCATTTTAACAAGGAATATTCGTACGACGGCGCAATCATTGGTGGACCCCACAACGGAAGTATTGTCGAAGTAAGAAAATGACGGAATTATCTTTTTATAAAAATAACGGCGGAAGTGTTACCGTTAAAATTGTTGAACTACCTGGTAGTAAAAGTACAGAAATACACGTGATTTCATAGTAGCACACGGTATTGGTTATGGATGCTTACGTGAGAAGTCACTCAGTTATACTCACTTATTGCTACAGTAATTGTTGCATCATATCTCTCATATTATTGATTTAATTATTGTCACAGTATTATCTGCATAATATGATATATTATTAAATCAATAATTGGGACGACAAAGTTGCATATTATTATTTTCAATATTGACAATGTCTAGAAGTTCTGTCAAGGAGAGGTTAGGTCATCTAATTGCGCGCCAATAGGGAGAAATCCTTATTAGAAAGCCCCCTCTTTCCTGGGAACGACCTGATTGTTAAATATTGTGAATTATAATATTAATGATGAATAAGTTTGTGTTGATTAAAGATGAAATTGATAGTTCCATTGTGTTAGAATTATTAGTGTTAGTGAAAATCGACATTTATTTCGATAATAATTGATGTTTGGAGGTTATATTGACCAATCGGGTAATTAACCAGATAAATGAGCAATTAATTATTATTGATTCACATGATTATAACTATTTGTTCACATGTGTGTACTATTGATTCACATTCATTTACTATTAGGGGAATTGGTGCAAGATTGATAATACTTGCATGACTAAGTTAAAAATAGGGGTATAGATGGAGGCACTATACTGTAATTCGTATTTTCACATGTCTAGAACTATTAATTCACATGATTTACTATTGATTCACATGATTTACTATTAGGGGAGGTAGTGCAAGTTTGATAATACTTTCAGGACTAAATTAAAAATAAAGGAAAAGAGAAAGGTATTATTCTGTAATATTTCGAGCCCTAAAATGTGCAATTATTGAAACTATTTTTTTTTATAAATAGAAGCTCATTCTTCCTTCATTTCTTACCAATTAACTAAAGCTATAGAGCAATTATTATAGAGAAAAATTATAGAGAGAAAGAAGAAGAGAAGTCTGATACCTCACTATTCTAGTATCCAGTTTTTTCTAAGGTAAGGGGTATTATTCTTTCGTATTCATGAAGAGAGTTATTTTCATTCAATACTCGTAAAGGTTGTTATTCCATTCTTTATTATTATGTTGGAATAACATGTCTATGCGAAGTACCGCATACATGGTGAAATTCTTCTGTTATTCCATTCTTTACTATTCTATTGGAATAACCTGTCTGTGCGGTCTATCGTATGCTTGGTGAATTCTGTTGTTATTCCATTCTTTATTATTCTGTTGGAATATCCTGCATGTGCGGATTACGCACGACCTGGTTCCATTCTTTATTATTCTGTTGGAATATCCTGTCTGTGCGGATTACGCACGACCTGGTTCCATTTTTTTATTATTCTGTTGGGAATAACCTTTCTGTACAGTCTATCGAATGTCTGGTGAATTCTTCTGTTATTCCATTCTTTATTATTCTGTTGGAATAACCTGCCTATGTGGATTACCGTATGCATGGTGAATGATCCTTCGTATTCATTCCTTATTAAATTGTGGAAATGATCTATCTGCGTGGATTACCGCATGGCGGGCGAAAATCCATTTGCAGTTTCATATATTCTATTATACTCAGTTGGTTAAAGTTTTGGCTTCTATACTCCATGAAATTAGTAGAATATCCTGGATATTTGCGCTTCATCTAGTATCTTTTCATGGAAATATTCTTCTGAACATTTTTAAATTTTACACCACAAAGCAATATCATGTTGACAATTTGGACGTTATTGATTTCTGGATAAATTAAATTATAAATCTTTAAAATTTATCTTTGAACTTATTTTATTAAATTATTATGTCATTGTCATCATCCTCATGCTTATATTGTGATGAAAGTCATCTTTGGCTTACGTGCATAGATGGACTTGGTATGATTATGACCATGGATTATTCGGTATAATCATGACCGTAATGTGACGAATGATGTGGTGAAAGTCCTCAGTTGTAAGACCCCAACTTTTATGAATAAAGATGAATTTTCTATAATTATCATTTTTAAATATTATGGAATGAATTTGATATAATGTTATAGTTGTGGGTAATATTTAGAAATTTTGCAAAGTACGCAAGTTGTTTATAATATTCGATTGGTCGGGGAATATTCGTACGACGGCACAATCATTGGTGGACCCCACAACAGAATTATTGTCGGATTGAGAAAACGACAAAAAAATTATTTTATGAAAATAACGGCGGAAGTTTTATCGTTAACTGTTAAAACACCCAGTGTTAAAAGTACAAGAATAAGCGTGGTTGCATAGTAGCACACGGTATTGATTATTGATGCTTACGTGAGAAGTCACTCAGTTTTGTTCAATTATTGCTTCAGTAATTGTTTCATAGTATCTCATGTTATTTGATTTAATTATTGTCGATATTTTATATATTATTAAATCAATAATTGAGATGACAGAGTTGTTAATATTATTATTTGCATTATTAACGATGTCTAGAAGTTCTGTCAGGGAAAGGTTTGGTTACCTAATTGTGCGCCAATAAGGAGAAATCCTTATTAGAAAGCCACCTCTTTCCTGAGAACGACCTGGTCGATTAATAGTGTGAATAATAATAATGATGATTAAGTTTTGTTTTATTAGTATTATTAATGTAATAAAATAGAAAAGCTTTTTATATAAAACAGAATACTTTTATAAAGTTATTCGTTTTATTAGGCTAATAGTAAAATCTTTTTATATAAAACAGAATACTTTTATAAAGTTATTCGTTTTATTAGACAATAATTAGAATATATTATATTTTATTATGCATAGTGTTTGTATAGTGCCTGCATAGTGTTTGTATAGTAAAATCTTTTTAAAAGTTATTCATTTTATTAGATTATAAATAGAATATATTATATTGTAAACCAATCTGGACCGTCCGTTTAAAGTAAATCGATCTGAACCGTTCATAGATTGGATACTATTCAGTCCATTCTTCTATAAATAGAAGCTCATTCCTTCATTATTTCTTACGAATTCACTGAAACTCTAGAGAGAGAAACTGTAGAGAGAATTATTCTTCTATCTAGAGCGTATTTCTTTAGCGTTTAAGAAAGCTTTGAGCGTAGTGCAAGTTTCTTCAAGTATATCCCCGCCCTACCGTCGGAGTACTATTCTTTATAAGGTAAGGGGTATTTTTTTTCATATTCATGAAGAGAACTTCTGTTATTCCATTCTTTACTATTCTGTTGGAATAACCTGTATACGCGATCTAACCTATACTTGGTGAAATTCTTCTGTTATTCCATTATTTATTATTCTACTGGAATAACCTGTCTATGCGAAGTACCGCATACATGGTGAAATTCTGTTATTATTCCATTCGTTATTATTCTGTTGGAACATCCTGTCTGTGCGTTATACGCCGGACCTAGTTCCGTCTTTATTATTCTATTGGAATATCTTGTCTGTGCGTTTTACGTCGGACCTGGTTCCGTCTTTAATATTCTGTTGGAATATCTTATCTGAGCGTTTTATGCCGGACCTGATTCTGTTATTTATTATTCTATTGGAATAACCTGTCTATGCGGAGTATCGCATGCATGGTGATTTCTGTTGTTATTCCATTCTTTATTATTCTGTTGGAATATCCTGTCGGTGCGTATTACACCTGACCTGGTTCCGTTATTTATTATTTTGTTGGAATAAACTGTTTATACGAAGTACCGCATGCATGGTGATTTCTTTTGTTATTCCATTCTTTATTATAGTCAGTTTGTTAAAGTTTTGACTTCTATACTCCATGAAATTGGTGGAATATCCTTTATATTTACGCTTCATCTAGTATCTTTTCGTGGAAATATTCTTCTGAGCATTCTTAAATTTTACTCTATAAAGAAGTATCATGTTGACAATTTGGACGTTATTAGTTCCTGAATAAATTAATTCTTGAACTTTTTTTATTGAATTCTTATATCATTGTCATCATCCTCATATTTATATTTTGTTGAAAGTCATTTGTGGCCTATAGTGCATAGATGGACTTGCTATGATTATCACCATGGATTATTCGGTGTAATCATGACCGTAATGTTACAAATGATGTGGTAAAGGTCCTCATTGGCCCATAGTGCATTGATGGACAGTTGTTGGCATGATCATGACCATTGATGAATACACAAATATCCTTGGCCCGTAGTGCATGGATAATTTGTAGTTGTGATACTTATGTATATCATTGGCCATAGTGCAGGGATGAGGCGGATTATTTACTAAGCTGAGTCCCAGCGATAAAAGTGATGAAAAACCTTTTAAATCATAAAAGATAGTAGACTTTATTCTCTACTTGACTTTTTTAATGGATTGCATGTTCCGCTATAGTTAAACTTGATGTCTATTGTATTTTATCAATTTAACATTGTTGAAGAATAATGATAATTTATTCTGCATTATCTTAGTCATAATATTTCTTACTGGGCTAGTTGAGCTCACCCTTTCTTTCACTGTTCTCTTCAGAAAATGAGAACGTAGCCGGGACTAGTCGGGGAACAGAGTGACGGTCCAGATGATAGTATTAGTAGTCCTCACTATTCTGTTAAATAGTGTGTTAATAAATGTAATGAGGACTTATTCTAAGAGTGGATATTATCTAGAAGATAATGTTTGTATTAAAAATCACAGCTCTCTTGTTGTATATTAAAGATTGTATTTTTATTCTGTACCATGTATTTGACGACTCAGAATAGGTGATGTATACCTATTTTGGGGGCGTCACATCAATAGCCTATAGTGCATTGATGGATAGTTTTTGGTATGATTATAACTAGGGATTATTCGGTATAGTCATGACCATTGATGATTTAATGAATATCCTTAGCCCGTAGTGCAAGGAAGATTCGATGATATGGTTTATTTATTAAGCTGAGTCTCAGCGATAAAAGTTGATGAAAACATTTTAAATCATAGAAGATAGTAGATATCATGCTCTACTTGACTCTCCTAATGGATTGCTTATTCCACTGCAGTTAAACTTGATGTCTATTGTATTTTATCAGTTTAACATTGTTGAAGGCTAATGATAATTTATTTTGCATTATCTTCATCATAATATTTCTTACTGAGCTAGTTGAGCTCACCCTTTCTTTCATTGTTCTCTTCAGGAAATGAGAATATAGCTGGGACGAGTCGGGGAACGGAGTGACTGTCCAGATGATAGCATTAGTAGTCCTCACTATTCTGTTAAATAATGTGACAATAAATATAATGAGGACTCCTTTGAGTGTGGATATTATTTAGATGTCAATATTTCTATTAAAATTCTCAGTTTATGTTTTGTCTTATTTTACACGACAGTTATATTATTAAGTTGTATTTGAATTTTGTATCATGTATTTGGCGACTCAAGATGGGTGATGTATACCTATTTTGGGGGCATCACAGATATAACTCATGTCTCTGATTTCCTTGATGATGTTGATGGAAATGTTCATACTAATTAATTATTTTTATTTCATTATATTATGGCATTATAATAAGTATTTTTATTTTGATATGTTTTATTTATGTTTCAAGTAATAAAGTTTAATTTATGTTTTACATATATGAAGATGTATGGGCTAGAAGTTTATCAAATTTAATTAAAGGCTTTAGAAGAGCAGTTATTCATCAAACTTAATTAAAGGCTTTGGAAGAGTGCTTATTCATCAAACTTAATTGAAGACTCTGGAAGTGCGATTATTCATCGAACTTAATTGATATCTCTGGAAGAGCGATTATAATGTTGTCAAAGGGCACAAAATTTTGTATTGATAATGCTTTGTATTCTTTTGAGAAAAGCAGAAATTTGCTCAGCTTTAACGATATACCATATAATGATTATCGTATTGAAACTAATAACGAAGGCAGTGAATATTTTTTTTATATTAATTCAAAAGTATCTGGCCAGAAGCTCGTATTAGAAAAATTTTCTATTTTCTCTTCTAGGTTATATTATACTACAATAACAACAATTGAAACAAATGTTGTAATACACCAGAAGTGTGCAATACACTAGAAGTGTTCATATCAAAAGGTTTTTTGTAAGACCCCGAATTTTATGAAATGAAAGTATTCAATTTTCTTATAATTATTATTCTATTTAGTAAATGGTTAAATTGATAAAAGGTTAAAGTTAAGGGTGATATGTGAAATTTTATGCAAAGTAAGCAAGTTGTCATAAAATATTCGTTGTGTTAGAGAATATTCATTTTAACAGGGAATATTCGTATGGCGGCACAATCGCTGATGGACCTCACAACGGAATTACTGTCAGAGTTAGAAAATGACAGAAATATCTTTTTATAATAATAACTGCGAAAGTTTACCGTTAGACTGTTGAAAAACTCGGTGGTAAAATTACAGTAATACGTGTGGTTACATAGTAGCACACAATATTGTATAGTATCTTTGATTATTGATGCTTATATAAGAAATCACTCAGTTTTATTCAATTATTGCCACAGTAATTTCTGCATAATATCTCTCATATTATTGATTTAATTATTTTCATAGAATTATCTGAACAATATTTTATATTGTTAAATCAATAATTGAGACGACAAAGTTATTCATATTATTATTTGCATTATTGATGATGTCTAGAAAGTTCTATCGAGGAAAGGGGTTTGGTCACCTAATTGTGCCCTAATAGGGAGAAATCCTTATCGGAAAGCCCCCTCTTTGCTGGAAATGATCTGGTTGTTAAATATTGTGAGTTATATTATTAATGATGAATAAGTTCGTGTTGATTAAAGATGAAATTATTGATAAAAAAAATATTTCCATTGTGTTGGGATTATTAGTGTTAGTAAAAATTGACATTTATTTCGATAATAATTGATTTCTGGATGTTAAATTGACCAAATGGGCAATTGATCAGATAAATGAGCAATTAATTGCTATTGGTTCACATGCAAATTATTGTTGATTCACATGTATGGAACTGTTGATTCACATGTATGGAACTATTAATTCACATGCATGTACTATTAGGGGAGGTGGTGCAAGATTGATAATACTTGAAGGACTAAATTAAAAATGGAGGTAAAGATGAATGTACTATACTGTAATAATTTGAGCCCCTAAACGTGCAATTATCAAAACTATGTTTTTCTATAAATAGAAGCACATTTCTTCTTTCATTCTCACTAATTCACTAAGACTCACAAGAGCAATTATAGAGAGATAAGCTATAGAGAGAAAGAAGAAGAGTATTCTGCTACTCCACAATTGCAGTATCAAGTCTTCTACTAAGGTAAGGGGTATTATTTATTTCATATTAGCTTACGATATTATTTTTCATATTCGTAAGAAATTTTATTTTTGTTCAATATTTTTAAGGAATATTATTTTCGTTCATTATTCGTATGGATATTATTTTCGTTTAATATTTGTAAAGAATATTATTTTCGTTCAATATTCGTAAGGGATATTATTTTTGTTCAATATTTGTATGAAATAATATTTTCTTCCATACTCTGTAGTATGTAAGTAATAATATTTCGTTTCGTGTTCCTAATTCTACACTCATTTTGTTAAAGTATTGCTTCTATGCTCCGTGGAATTAGTAGAATATCCTTGAAATTTGCGCTTTATCTAGTATCGTTCACAAGGATATTTTTCTGAACATTCTTGTTAAATTTTAAGCTTTTTATGTCAAAGTACTATTCATGGGGTACAATTCACAAAGTACTATTTCTAAAGTACTATTCACAAAGTACTATTCACCCAGGGTACTATTCACCCATGGTACTATTCATAACAAAAATTGATTTCTTTTATGTTCAAATTATTTTTGATACAATATTTTTCTTGAATTTTACTCCACAAAGCAGTATCATGTTGACAATTTGGATATTATTGAATTATGGATAAATTAAATTATAAATCTTTAAAATTTATCCTTGTTTTTATTTAATTGAATTCTTATATCATTGTTGTAAAGCCCCTGAATCCAGGTACTTGAAACCCGAATTTAGTGCTTCACGATACCATTTCTATGAGCGGAAATAATACTAATAATAATAACAATAATATAAATATCAACTTAATTTACATGTCATCGGAGTCTAATCCCCATGTACGAGACCTTTAAACATTCATTAATTGATAATTAATAAGTATCATTGTCTTAATAATATCAAACTGTTACATAAACTACCACCAATCTTATTTGGTTAGCTTTCTTTTTCCTTTCCCTTGTTCTTAGCAAAGCCTTCAGGTTGTTCACACTTAGCTGAAAACTTTTAAATTAAGCAAGGATGAGCATTTGAGTGCCCAACAAGTAATAATAATTATATATATAAGCTGAAAGAATTTAAATATTTTCCCTATACTACCCTTCTACAACAAATTAATAGTTGTGAAGCAATCTGAACCGATAATAATAACATAACAATCATCTTTCAAATTTTTGAAACTACATACTGACTATAAATAGGGTTAAGGGGACATACTATGAACATTGTTTTCATTTTCGAAAAGGTTAAACAGAACTTCATCTGTAAACCGTCATAACTTACAGGCACGGGGGTGATAAGCTCGTTGTACCCTGTATTGATCAATACTACATGCAAGAACGATGTTATCGTTCACTCTGTCCACCTTGGGTGCATAAAAATTTTCATACTTGTCGGGGTTCCAAATCAAGGCAATTCGGTTGGATAATAATATGGTTTTATCTTATTCAACAATAATCTATAATTCAACACACACACACACACACACACACACACACATATATATATATATATATATACAGGTAATTAACAAAGGTGTATCAACATGTGATTAAATGGAATGATTATCCAAGTGGGGACACTTGTATAACTATTTATAGAAATTAATGAACAGAAAATATATCTGAATTATCATATACTAACATGTTGACAATCAATGAGCGTATATAATATAGGATTAATAATTTATACAGTAATAATATAATTCTGAAACATTCTTACTCATGTCCATTGCATAAAGAAAATGTAAATGTATGATACTTGCCTGATGCGCTGTTTATAATACGCAACTTAGTTTTATCTTTTATATCATGACCTATCATTAATCAGATCATTCGTTCTATTAGAACAATATACTATAACATATAGTACTGCATTTCGCAGTCAGCACATAACCTTATCACATTATCACACATATTCAACAATTATTGCATCACAAACAAATATTAATACAGTCAAAATATCTAAGTCCAGATCAATTTCTGAAATATGTCGGTGTACCTATAGCTTTATCGGGTAATTATCGAGTCTAAGACTCTATTCTGTAACTCAATATCTGTAAATATCAGTCATATTATTTTAAATGACTCAATAAACATTTATTAATTTATCACGAATTTTCAAACACCGAAATCATTATTAAATGATTCAAATATCAAATAATTCTATTATCATTTAATTATTATTTAACTATTAATGAAACCATTGCCAAATTATTAAAGTTATTTATAATAACTCAAAATATTTTTAAAACATTTATATTACCCTTAAATGATTTTTAAGATATTTAAAATCATTTTTAAATAATTACCATTAATATTAAAATATTAATATACTATTTTTTAAAATATTAAAAGTCATTAAGTATAACTTAAAATATTTTTAATTCACTTAATATTATTAATCTTGATAATATTTAATTGACCTCTTAGTATTATTAGTTCACTAATAATACTTTATTCGCTTACTAATATTACTAACATCTTAATAATATTTTAATACTTTACTAATATTATTAATCCTCTTAATAATATTTTAATCATGCATTAATATTATTACTTTAATAATATCTTACTTATGTTTTAGTATCATTAATCAATTAATAATACTTTTATTTATTTACCAATCGTATTACTATTTTATTTATTTACTAATATTATCAATTATTTAATAATATTTTATTCCTTTACTAATGTTATTACATTTTTAATAAGATTTTATTAGATCTCGAATATTATTAATTACTTAATAATATTTTAATTATCCAATAATACTTTAATTTAATATTATTAATCTTTTAATAATATTTTAATCTAAGATTAATTATTTAATAATATTTTAATGAAGCTTTAATTTAATATTTTTATTTACTTAACAATATCATATTCTAATATTATTAATATCATAATAACATTTTAATAATTTGTTTGATCAATAAACAATTTATTCTAATTGTTCACCCTTTACAAAACCACTTATTTAATATCCATAAAATGTCATAAATAATATTTCTTATTATAAATTACCAAAATACCCTAAAATAGTCATAATATTATATATTAGGAGTATTTAAGCATTAAAATCACATTTTTCTTATTTAAGACATCATTTAACTATTTATTTTTTTGTATTCATAACTTCATCATTTTTAGGAAAAATACCAAACAGATTCTAAAAATTCTTCTTTTCTGGGTTTAGACAGTATATGACCCAACAATGATCCCCAAGTTTTTTTAGGATTTTAGAAAGTGATTTACTAATTTTACAGTGCCCAAAACACTCGGATCTTGATTCATTTTTCATAAATCGAGTTTTGCTCAGATATTTCTGAAATTTTGAGAGTATACTCCCATAGCATATGTGAACATACTATAAAAATTTTTGTTTTTTCCCATGTATACATTGTGAGAAATGTGGGTATTAATATTTAGGAGTCCTTTACGGAAATAGCCATTACGCACAACCTATAAATCAAAACGTGTCCGTTCTATTTCCTACACGTAGATAACTTCTTAAGGTACCTCTGTGATTTTTCCCTGATTTTTAAAAGACTTGAAACTGTCCGACACTGCCTTAAGAAAAACGGGGACAACAGCTTTTTAGAGTTTTAAAACTTTAGTACCCTATGTGGACTATTTTGGGGAAAACAGACCTCATGGCTTCAATACTTGCTAGATTTGTGTTCTACCACTTGAGTTTACTAGATAACTCATGTATCTATCACCCCCCCCCCCTTCAACGGATCACAAATCCAAGTTGTAAAACTTGAGTTACACAAGATTTAGTGGAAGAAAAACAAGGGTTTAACCCCTAAGAGAACATACGCTCATTTTCTTCCTATAAACCTTTGATCTAACACTCAAGATACATAGTTCCATACATGATGATATGTAGAACTAGGGTATCTTGAATATTAGTTCATAACCCCAACAAATCTTGCTATAACACAAAATAGAAGATGAAGATGAAGATGAAGATTTAGGTTATACCTTGATCTAGTAGCAACCTTCCTTGATTTACCAAAGTAATATATAACCTTAGGGTGCATTAATCAAGCTAGCACACTCCTCTCTCTTTCTCTTCAAAACCGAACCCCTCTCTCTCTTTTCTCTCTTTGTATCTTGCTAGCTTGGGAGAAAAAAAATAGAAGAAGAAGAATAACAGAAATGAAATGTCTAGCAAAATGAAATGGGGTGATTAACTAATATCCTCCATACTTTTGTTGTCCCTTGGATAAAAGGCTTCACCTTATCTCTTTCAAATGAGTCTACTCATGTGATTAAGGGTGCTAAGTAGATTTTCTACCAATGGGTGAGGGACACACTTATACTTGATGTAAGAGTTACTAATTAAGGAACTTGATTAGCTTAACTTTGTTGCCTTAAAAGGCCTAATATGGCCAGTCCCCTTGCCCCCATTATCTCCTCCATTTTTCTTTTATTTTAATGCACAAATTTGATTAATCAAAAGTCTAAAATACCCTTAATCAAGTGGGCTAAGTATTGGTTTGCATTTTATTTCTTTTGGGCTCCTCCTTTAATTGTTTTGGGCCATATAATGAACATAGTCTAACAATTTTAATATATGTTACCCAAATTGTTTATTTAGGGTTCCATTACCAATCTTATGATATTTAATTACTTAAACATGTGGCTTTAGCTCATAACCTAATTAGGTTTACTAGAAATAGGTTTAAAATTATTAGTCACTTGAAATAACAAGATTATCCACATAAATTAGTATACATATTAAATACTAACATTTTCTTATTACCATAACCCTTAGGTTATTTAATTGTCTCACCTAAAGTATAATTAGGTTACGAAGCTTTCATTTAGGGTTTAAAATAAAATAAAATTTGTTTCTAAAATTTGTAACTATGGTTTCACACAGTAATACAAGGGTTTGTCACATAACACCATAATTGACCAACCCTTATCGGTCCACATATACAGTACATATTTATAGCACTGAAAAATTAAAATATAATTAATATTATATTATTATTCTCATGCCTTTATCAAAATCCAAAAATTAGGGTTTGGATTCTATATCTGATTTATCTGTCATACTTAACATTATTAATTAAGTTATAAATAATTAACTTAATAATCTGAACAAAATTCATATAATAAAATAATTATTATAATAATTCAAAAAAAATCATTTCATATATTATATAAATAATATATGATTATATTTTCATGGAAAATAATTAATAAAACATTTCTACTATAAAATTAATTATGATAAGAATATAATTTATAATGATCAATAATTCTAAAATAAAATTATTTGTAAATATTCAAAATTTTATTTATCACATAAATACATATACACATTATCTTGGCACATATTCCCCATATTTAAAATAAAAAAAAATTATACACAAAATTTCTAATTTATTTGTATAGAAAATATCGGGTTGTTACAATTGTCATCATCTTCATGCTTATATTGTGATGATATTCTTCTTTGGCCGTAATTCATAGATAGAATATTGATTGATATGATTATGACCAGGAATTATTTGGTATAATCATAACCCATAATGTTACAAATGATGTGGTAAAAGTCCTCATTGGCCCGTAGTGCATTGATTGACAGATGTTGGTATGATCATAAACATACGTTCTCTTCGGCCAAGGGTGCAAAGATAACTTGTTGTTTGGCATGATCAAGACCAATGGTGAAAACACGAATATCCTTGGCCCGTAGTGCATGGATAATTCGTGGTTGTGATAATAATGAATATCCTTGGCCCGTAGTGCATGGATAATTCAGTGATGTGGATTATTTATTAAGCTGAGTCTTAGTGATAAAATTGATGACAAACTTTTAAATCATAGAAGATAGTAGATATCATGCTCTACTTGACTCTTCTAATGGATTACTTATCCCGCTGCAGTTGTTGATCTAAAACTTGTTGTCTATTGTATTTTATCAGTTTTTATACTGTTGAAGGCTAACGATAATTTATTTTGAATTATCTTAGTCATAATATTTCTTACTGGACTAGTTGAGCTCACCCTTTTCTTTCGTTGTTCTCTTCAGAAAATGAGAATATGGCTGGGACTAGTCGGGGAATGGATTAACGGTCCAGATAGTTGTTTTAGTAGTCCTCACTATTCTGTGAAATAGTGTGATAATAATTATAAAGTTGATTTTATTTGAGTTTGGATATTGTCTAGAAGACAATATTCTTGTTAAAACTCTCAGCTATGTTTTATAGTTCTTTACACGCCAGTTGTATAATTAAGTTTGTAGTTATATTCTGTACCATATATTTGGCGACTCAGAATAGGTGATGTATACCTATTTTAGGGGCGTCATAAATGGTATCAAAGCTTAGGGATATGATCCTTGGCTGAGTTGTGAGACTAGAACTACGAGGGGAGAGACCGTTTAATGCTTTGTTTGTATGACCTACCTAATTTATTTGTTATTTAATTGGTGGGTCAGAGTATAAGGATAATATGTGGCAATTCAATTAACCCTTATTTTATGGCAGTGTTTGAAAATGGCATCTGAAAATGTTGAGATAAGCAATGAAGCACATGAGACCGTTGAGTCACCAACGATCAATACCCAGGATAATGTGCATCAAGAAGGCAATAATCCTTAGGTAAACAATAACACCGACCAAATGATGAATGATGGGATGATCAGAGGCTTTATGCAATTCATGCAACATCAGGCGAGAAAGACTCCTGTTCAAAATACAGGTGGAAACACTGGAAACTTTCAGATGGTCACTGCTAAGCAGTTCAAGGAGTTGGGACCACCAGAGTTTTTGGGAAAGCCAAAACCACTTAAGGCAGAGACATGGATAAAGCAGATCACCAAGATATTTGATGTCTTGAAATGCTCAGAGGAGAAAAAGGTTCTCTTCGCCACCTTTATGTTGCATGAAGAGGAAGATCATTGGTGGGAATCTGTAAATTGTACTCAACCTGCCGCACTAAAAATGTCTTGGGAGAAGTTCCAAGAATTGTTCAACGACAAGTACTTTCCCGAAAGTATTCATCACATGAAGGAGGTAGAATTCATCAAGCTGGAGCAAAACAATATGACAGTGTCGTAGTACGAGACTAAGTTTCCCGAGTTGTCCCAGTTTGCATCTCATTTGGTTGATAATGAGGAGCGAATAACGCGAATATTTCTATGAGATTTGAAACCCGAAATACGTCAATACCTCATTTCTCACAAACATTATTTTTATTCAGATGTTGTGAATAGGGCTTAGTTATTGGAGCGCGATAATGAGATAGCCCAACCAAGAGACAACAACCAACAACACGATAATAATCGTACCGGTAGCAACGACCATCGAAACAATGATAACCACCACGGAGGAAATTATCATGCAAGAAATGGTAACCACTTCGGTGGTAATCCTGGCCAAGATAATAGGAAAGGTGAACTAAGTGGGAATAGTTTTAAGAAGAAAAATTTCAACAACACTCTTATTACCTGAAAGAAATTGTGAAGCAAAAAGGGTGAGCACAACTATCCCAGTAAAGAATATCACGACTAAAGATAATTTACATCATTAATAGCCTTCATCAATAATAAATCAGAGATTTAGAACATATGGTAGATGATAAAACTTTTCAACCATAGTTGCAGCGGAACGAGCAATCCATTAGAAGAGTCAAATAGACCATCAGGTCTATTATCTTCTCCATGTTAAAAGTCCACCAATAATGTTTTATCCCTGTAACATCAATCAAAAATTCCTGTCCACAATCATATGAATAACTCATAATCATAATTGTGATTCTAAATTCCTCTTCGCACTCAGGACGAAGATAATTTTCATCACCTATCTTCACCTGAAACATCAAAAATCATGGTTATACCAAATTACAATTCCTGCTCATAATCATACTAATAAATTCATTTTTGCACTACGACCAAAGATATTCATTAACAATTCATCTTTGCACTACAGGCCAAAGACATACAACTATATTTTGGAAGAGTCAAATAGAGCATGATATCTACTATCTACTCATCATGCATATCTACTATCTTTTATGAATTAAAATTGTATAAACAATATTTTATCGCTGAGACTCAGCTTAATAAATAATCAACATCATCGAATCATCCCTGCACTACGACCAATGATATTCATGTAATCCTCAATGGTCATGATTATACCGAATAATCCCTGGTTATAATCATACCAATAACTGTCCATCAATGCACTACGGCCCAATGAGGACTTTTACCACATAATCTATAACATTACGGGTCATAATTATACTGAATGATCACTGGTCATAATCATACCAATAAACAGTTTATCTATGCATGATGAGTGAGTTTTATACCCATAATAGAGTGAATTTGAGCTTAATATTTTGGATGTTTTTATGTGTTTGTGTCTATTCATTCATGTTTTATGTTGTTTTATAAGAATTGGGACAAAAGTTACTTGGATCGACGTTTGGGGTTGCTAGATTCGCGTTTTTGGCTTGCTATTTACACAACAGTCACTTCAGAGCCAATTTTCGTATTTCTCCAGACCTTATTTTGAAACAGTCAAAGAATTAAAGTTGTAGATCTATGTCTCCTCTTTCCGGAACAGCTTGAATCATAAAAATCGAAGTTCGAACGAAGAAGTTATGACCATTTTCCCAAAGGACGTCGGAGCAGAAAATTTCCAAAAATGTTTCAGCGCCGAGGCATCCATTTCATGCCTATTTGCAGCGCCGGGGCGCTAGGGAATAGTGTTGCAGCGCCGTGCCCAGTGCTGGGGCTCTGGGAAAGGGTTTGGTTAGGCTTGGACGCGTTTTGGGGCGAATTTTGACACCTTTTTGACTCCAAATTGGATTAGGTTCGTTCCTAAGCTAAAAATTGGACTTATAATCTATAAATACATGTTGTAAGGCATAAAATAAGGAGAGATTACATAGATTAGACTAGATAAACACTCCATTATATTAGAATATAAACCCTAGTTCTTAATTAGCCATTGGAGATTGAAGCAACTTGAAGAACATTAGAGATCAAGAGCAAGAGTAAGAGAGGAGCATCAGATTTGCTGACAACAGATTCTATTTTCTTCTCTTATCATACTTTTATCTTTTAATGTCTATTCAGTTGTGGATTCTTGATTTTAATTCAATGACAATGAACTAATTCTATCATTAAGATTCCAATTGAACCTTTTATGTCTATAAATTAGTTATTAAATTTATTCTAATTATTTGTGTCAAAGTGAATTGTTTATCTTGTATTATGCTTATTGATTAGTTATTTGATCAGTAATTACCTTGTTACTCTAGAAGGAATTGAAAAAGGAGATCTAGGGTTAGAACTGGACATGATAACATGTGACTTAGTTATTTGCATAGCGAATAATTATGTTTGTGAATTGAATGGAAATATATGTTCATCGCATGTAATACATAAGGAATTGGAATTGAAGGAGTTTAATTCAATTGTTTTGCTTAGGAATGTAGCAAGATTAATCTGGATTAAATAGAAGTCGATTGATCACTTGAAAAAGGACTTTTGGCATTTGAGAATTCCTGTTAACAATTCAGTAGGCATAATAGTTGGGATAATTGGATAATTAATTTATAGTTCATAATTGGGGATATTGAAGTCTTAATCTTTATTTATTTGAATTCATTTATAAAGAAATTCAGGTTAATTAGTTAATTTAGTTTTCTTAATTAGAAAAATCACACTTTGCAATTGTTTAAATAAAATTGATTTGGTTAAGAGTTAGTACTTAGTAATTTTTATTAAATATATTCTCGTGGGAACGATACTCTACTTTAACTTTATTACTTGTTGACCGTGTATACTTGCACGTTTGTTTTTGATTGTGAAATCGATCAACAAGTTTTTGGCGTCGTTGCAGGGAAACTAATTTAATAATTATTTACCAATATTAATTTCAATCAAATTAGTCTTAATTTAAATATTTTTATTTTTATTTTTAATTCTCTTCCTATATTTTTCTCTTTTTAGGTACCATGAATGACTTTGAGTATCAATGGCCATACACGAACATGACTCAACCAAGGGAAACAGGGATTAATGGACTTAATACATTTTCTGTAGAGCCAATACAAATTGAGGCAAATTCGAAGACGTTGGAGGTTATCGCAGCCCAACGGAGTCGAAGGATGGCAAAAATGACTCAGTCAAGGGGAGTAGAGATTGACAGACTCGCGACACTTTTGGCATTGTCAGCATAGATTGAGACACTTTCGAGGAGGTTAGACGCTTTTGAAGCACAAAGTCGTCAAGGTGTGGCGGTTACTTGTGATTATTGTGTTGAAAACCATATGAGTCATCAATGCACCATCAGTTTTGAGCTGGTACAGTATGGTGGTGATTACCCCAATAATTATGTCTCTCCCAACAACTATCATCAGGATTGAGGGTATCACCAGGATTTTTCATAGATTAACAATCAAGCTCAAGCACCTAGACAACAAAACACATCCGAATTTTAAAATCAGACTCAACAACAACTAGAGAAGAAATCAGGTTGGGAGGAAGCCTTGGAAAAATTCATTAGGGCTACTGTCAAAAAGAATGAGGAACAAGACAAGCTATTGAATCAAGTAGATATGAATGTGAAAAGCCAAGGTGCGTCGTTAAAGAATCTAGAAAATCAATTAGGGCAGATAGAACATGCATTGAACAACCGTCCACATGGAACACTCCCTAGTGATACAGAGATAAATCCGGGCAGAGAAGAGAATTGCAAGGCTGTGATTTTACGCAGTGGAAAGGATTTACAAGAGACTCTCAAGGACACTGAAAAAAGGGAAAACACAACAAAAAAATTGTGCAAACTGAAAAACGTCAAGATGAGCCACAAGATGTTAAAAAAGAGGAAACAACTGGGAACCAAGAAAAGGAGATCGACGAAGATTTAACTGTAAGATTTAACGAAGATGAGCCGATTTCATTAGTATCCCATGTGACTCCTCCACCAAAGTTTAACAATTCGGGCAGTTTTGCAAAACCATGCCCAATTGGTAGTCATGTCGTCAGCAAAGCTCTTTGTGACATAAGAGCTAGTACAGTTGTGGAGTCATGGTGGGATGAAAAGGAGAAGATAGAGGAAGATCCCATTATGTTTATTAAGCTTCCACGCCCCAATCTGATCATAGACATAATGGAGGAAACACCTAGTTGTTGGACGTTCTTAATAGGGAACCTAACTACAAAGAGCATGCTAGGTGACTTTAATTCAAGGGCTTTTGCTAATGGGAACCTCCCAAAAGAGATATTGCTACTGATGGATGGAGGATTCCTCAATTTTTGAAGGGGAATTGGATAGAGAATTGAAGAAGTTAGGCTGAGACTATAAAACAAGCGCTTATTGGGAGGCAACCCAAGTTTAATTTTTATTTTTAGTTTTTATTAGGTTTTATAATAGTAGTTTTGAATTTGAATTTATTTAGAATTTAATAAAATTATTTCTATCATGGTTAACAGGTTATTCAAGTCAAATTCAATTATGGTGCCAAATTTGTTCCATGTTCTTAGCCTATTCTCCAAACTTAGTGGACAAGGAGGAAGATTGCTATATTTTCAGGGAAGTCCTCTGCTTTACTTTTTTATATTTCAGCCATTGAGGACAATGTCTAGTTTAAGTTTGGGGGCATTTTAGTGTCGTATTGCATATAGTTAGTTATCTGCATAGTAGTTCATTTTTTGTATATGTTAGCATTGTGTTTTTTTAGGTTGCATATAATACATGGTAGTTATTTGCATATTCATATATGTGTTGCATTAGTATATGTTCATGTAGTATAATTGCATATATTTTTTTGCATGAATCTGTGCGATAGGTTGGTGTGGTCTTAGCTCGGCCTATGATAAGATTGGTTTTGTATGTTAACTTGAACAGTGTTGATAATTGATGACGAGTTCTAATTTTAATCATGATGATAATCTGAGCCTGTCTTAAACTTATGTAACCGGTTAGCACTTAAAGTTTAACAGTTTTAATCCACTTGGTTCAAGGGTTTCATAATTTGTTACAGAGTGAAAATCTAGGTTAAAATTTAAGGAAATTAGTGAACTAGCGGTAAAGGTTGGAATGACGTAAAAGCTTGAGTTTGGGGGAATCTATGGGATATATATATTACAAAAAGAAAAAAAAGAAATGATGAAAAGAAAAAAAAAGAATAAAAAATCCAGAAAAAGAAAAAAAAGAATAAATATCATGGCATGCTTGTCTAGTTTTGTGGCATTTGTTACTTGAGTAAGTAAGCCCGAGGGGATTGTCTTTACACCTAGCACCCTAAGGTCTTAATGGCATGGGAGTCGTTGGTCGAAAGCTCGTTAAGGTAGCACCAAAAAGCCTAAGGGAATAAGACATTGCATAGCCATGAGAAAAATAAAAAAATGAATAAAACACGAGAAAGAGTAAAAATGCCCTCGTGGTTGAATAAAAGTATAAATAAATCTTGTATTTACCCTAAGACTTGGTAATTGCTTAGTTTTAATCGGAGTTGTCATGTTCACAAAAGTAATTGAATTGGAACTGAAATTTTCCTTCTAAGAATTTTGTTAAGTGATTATCTTGAACTGTGGTTGGTTAGACTGGTTAACATGCACACACACAACATGGGTGATGACTGGTTTGGATTGACTAATTGGTTAAAGTTATGGATTTTGACTTGATTGGATATATTGTTTGAATACCAATGGTATCTTTGAGGCCTGTTACTATATATCATACTGATTTATTACTGGGTTCGTAGGTATATTAGGAAGTAGATCATGCATATTCATTCATGTAGTTGAGTTTGGTTGTTTATTTTTAGTTCTTTTGTATTTTTGCTTGAGGATAAGCAAAGGTTTAAGTTTGGGGTATTTGATGAGTGAGTTTTATACCCATAATTGAGTGCGTTTGAGCTTAATCTTTTGGATATTTTTATGTGTCTGTGTCTATTCATGCATGTTTTACGTTGTTTTATAGGAATTGGGACAAAAGTTACTTGGATCGACTTTGGGGTTGCTAGATTCGGTTTTTTGGCTTGCCATTTACATAACAGTCACTTCAAATCCAATTTGAGTATTGTTCCAGACCTTATTTCGAAACACTAAAAGAATTAAAGTTGTAGATCTACGTCTCCTCTTTCCGAGAAATCTTGAATCATCAAAATCAGAGTTCGAACGAAGAAGTTATGGCCATTTTCCCAAAGGACGTCGGAGCAAAAAAATTCCAAAAATATTCCAGCGCTGGGGCGCCCATTTCATGCCTATTTTCAGCGTCGGGGCACTGGGAAGCAGTGTTAAAGTACCGTGCCCAGCGCTTGGGCGCTAGGGAAGGATCTAATTAGGCTTGGACGCGTTTTGGGGCGAATTTTGACATCTTTTTGACTCCAAATTGGATTGGATTTGTTCCTAAGCTAAAAATTGGACTTGTAACCTATAAATACATGATGTAAGGCATAAAATAAGGAGAGATTACATAGATTAGACTAGATAAAACACTCCATTAGATTAGAATATAAACCCTAGTTCTTAATTAGCCATTGGAGATTGAAGCAACTTGAAGAACATTGGAGATCAAGAGCAAGAGGAGAGCATCAGATATGCTGGCAACAGATTCTATTATCTTCTCTTATCATACTTTTATCTTTTAATGTCTATTCAGTTGTGGATTCTTGATTTTAATTCAATGACAATGAACTAATTCTTTCATTAAGATTTCAATTGAACATTTTATGTCTATAAATTAGTTATTCAATTTATTCTAATTATTTGTGTCAAAGTGAATTGTTTATCTTGTCTTATGTTTATTGATTAATTATTTGATCAGTAATTGCCTTGTTACTCTAGAAGGAATTGAAAAAGGAGATCTAGGGTTAGAACTGGGCATGATAACATGTGACTTAGTTACTTGCATAGCGAATAATTAGGTTTGTGAATTGAATGGAAATATTTGTTCATCGCATGTAACATATTAGGAATTGGAATTGAAGGAGTTTAATTTAATTGTTTTGCATATGAATATAGCAAGATTAATCTGGATTAAATAGAAGTCGATTGATCACTTGGAAAAGAACTTTTGGCATTTGAAAATTCCTATTAACAATTCAGTAGGCATAATAGTTGAGATAACTGGATAATTAATTTATAGTTCATAATTGGGGATATTAAAGTCTTAATCTTTATTTATTTGAATTCACTTATAAAGCAATTCAGTTTAATTAGTTAATTTAGTTTTCTTAATTAGAAAAATCACACTTTGCAATTATTTAAATAAAATTGATTTGGTTAAGAGTTAGTACTTGGTAATTTTTATTAAATAATTCCTCGTAGGAACGATACTCTACTTTAAATTTATTACTTTTTGACCGTGTATACTTGCACGTTTGTTTTGATTGTGAAATCGATCAACAATGCACATAAGCCAAAGATACTCATCAATCAATAGTTCATCTTTGCACATAAACCAAAGATATACAACTATAAAATATATAATCAACAGTCCATCTTTGCACGTAAGCCAAAGATATACAACTGTAAAACTAATAATCAACAGTCCATCTTTGCACGTAAGCCAAAGATGACTTTCATAATAATATAAGCATGAGGATGATGAAAATGATATAAGCATTAATCAAACGAAATAAAGGATAAATATTAAAGACTTTAAATTTATCCAAATATTATCAATCACTTAATAAACTCATAATCTAATATTATTAATATTATAACAATATTTTAATCGCTTCTTAAACTTATAAACAATTTATTTTAATTATTTACACTTTACCAAATAATGCGTTTAATCATTCAAAAATGTCATACTCATAAGATTTCATCACCAATGATCAAATCCCTAATCAAAAATCTGAATATACCTTATATAGGATTCCCAAGCCATAAAATCCTATTTTCCAATTTTGTTACTTCACATAACATATTTAATTCATTTACTCATAACTAGTTCATTTTCATGAAAAATACCAAATCAGTCCCAAGAAATATTTATTTTTTTTGATTTAACAGAATATAATCCCATATTAAACATATATTTTTCTCGAAATTCTTAAAATTCATTTACTATTTTTCATATGACCAAAACTACCGAATATTTAGACATTTATCATAAATTGTACTTTTGTCCAAAAATTCAGAAATTTACAAGGTATACTCCTGTTATATATATGTACTCCCAATAAAAATTTCACCAATTTTGGAGTTAACCACAAGGAGTTATAAGGGTTTACTTTTTAAAATAGTCTTTTTTCATAAATCCTAATCTATATATCCAAAAATTGCCATTTTTGGACACAATCTAGAAAACTCATCAAATTATCATTTTAAATTTTTCTAAAATTTTTGAGGGTCAGAAAAATTATGAAACTGCAAATGGATTTTCACCCGCCATTCGGTAATCCACGTAGACAGATCATTTCCACAATTTAATAAGGAATGAATACAAAGAATCATTCATCATGCATGCGGTAATCCACATAGATACGTTATTCTAACAGAATAATAAAGAATGGAATAACAAAAGAATTCACCATACATGCGGTAGTCCACATAGACAGGTTATTCCAACAGAATAATAAAGAATGGAATAATAGAAGAATTTTACCATGCATGCGGTAATTAGCATAGACAGGTTATTCCAACATAATAATAAAGAATGGAATAACAGAAGAATTTCACCATGTATACGGTAGTCTGGGTATATAGGTTATTTCAACAAAATAATAAGGAATGGAATAACAATAGCTCTCTTCATGAATACGAAAGAAATAATACCCCTTACTATAATAATAATATCCCTTACCTTAGAAGAAACTGGATACTGGAATAATGAGGTAGTAGACTTCTCCTCTTCTTTCTCTCTATAATTTCTATCTATAATAATTTCTCTATAGCTTTAGTGAATTGGTGAGAAATGAAGGAAGAATGAGCTTCTACTTATAGAAAAATATAGTTTCGATAATTACACGTTTTGGGGCTCAAAATATTACAGTACAATATCTTCAACTTTTCTTTCATTTTTAATTTAGTCCTGCAAGTATTATAACACTTGCACCACCTCCCCTAATAGTAAATAATGTGAATCAATAATTCAATCATGTGAATCAATAGTTATAATCATGTGAAAATACGAATTACAGTATATTACCTCCATCTATACGTCCATTTTAACTTAGTTATGCAAGTATTATCAATCTTGTACCATCTCCCCTAATAGTACATGAATGTGAATCAATAGTACACACATGTGAACAAATAGTTATAATCATGTGAATTAATAGCAATTAATTGCTCATTTATTCGATTAATTACCCGATTGGTCAATATAACCTCCAGACATCAATTATTATCGAAATAAATGTCGATTTCCACTAACACTAACAATCCCAACACAATGGAACTATTTTTCTCAAAAAATTCATTTTTGAAATTTTGAAGTTTGACTTTTTCTAAAAAAAGTCAACTGTTGACTTTTTAACCAAAAAGTCAACCCTGACAAATTTTGTGTTTATAGTCTATTTCTACTAATTTCATCGTTTCAGACTCAAATATTACGTCCGCGTCTCCAAATTCAACTCTGAACTCAAATTCGATTTTTAATAACATTCATCATTAATATTATAACTCACAATATTTAACAACCAGGTCGTTCCTAGGAAAAGGGGGCTTTCCGATAAGGATTTCTTCATATTGGCGAGCAATTAGGTGACCAAACCTCTCTTTGACAAAACTTTTAGACATTGTCAATATTACAATTTAATAATATGAATAACTTTGTCGTCTCAATTATTGATTTAATAATATATCATATTATGCAGATGATACTGTGACAATAATTGAATCAATAATATGAGATATGATGCGGCAATTACTTTAGCAATAATTGAGTATAACTAAGTGACTTCTCATGTAAGCATCAATAACAAATACCGTGTGCTACTATGCAACAACGCGTATTACTGTACTTTTATCAATTTAATCATCTACTAAATAGAATAATAATTATAAAAATTGAATACTTTTATTTCGTAAAGTCCGGGATCTTACATGATAAATGTTGTTAAAATTATAAAGTGATTTTATGAAGTTTTGCTTATTTTATGGACCCCCATTTACCCATTTTTCAAAATAATAAGTAGAAATTTCTTAAAAGGTTGGCCCACATGTGGGGCCCACGAAAGAAAAATGGAGGGGGAGAATCTGGGAAGTCACGGAAGTTTATATATATATATATATATATATATATATATATATATATATATATATATATATAAATTTTGTTTTATTATTATTATAAATGTAATAAAACAGAAATTTTTTTATATAAAACTGAATACTTTTTATAAAGTTTTATTTTATTTGATTATAAATAGAATATATTATATTTTATTATGCATAGTGCCTGCATAGTATTTGCATAGTAAAATCTTTTTATATAAAACAGAATACTTTTATAAAATTATTTGTTTTATTAGATTTTACATAATATATATATATATATATTATAAATTTTGTTTTATTATATAATTATAAATAGAATATATTATATTTTATCGCATAGTATCCTTTCCATTCTCCTATAAATAGGATGCTTAGTTAGAATTGAAAAACACATCAGAAATTTAGAGAATTCTTCTTCTATAATCTTGATCGTATTTCTTTAGAGTTTAAAAAGCTTTGAGCGTAGAAAATAGTGCAAGTTTTCTTTAAGTATATCCCCGCCCTACGCATCGGAATACTCTTCTTTTTAAGGTAAGGGGTATTATTCTTTCGTATTCATGAAGAGAGTTATTTTCTTTCAATACTCGTAAGGGTTGTTATTCTATTCTTTATTATTATGTTGGAATAATTTGTCTATGAGAAGTACCGCATACATGGTGAAATTATTCTATTATTCTATTCTTTATTATTCTGTTGGAATAACCTCTCTGTGCGGTCTATCGCATGCCTGGTGAATTCTGTTGTTATTCCATTCTTTATTATTTTGTTGGAACATCCTATTTGTGCGGATTACGCATGACCTGGTTCCATTCTTTATTATTCTGTTGGAATATCCTGTCTGTGCGGATTACGCATGACCTGGTTCCATTCTTTATTACTCTATTGGAATAACATGTCTATGTGGATTACCGCATGCATGGTGAATGATCCTTTGTATTTATTCCTTATTAACTTGTGGAAATGATCTGTCTACGTGGATTACCGCATGGCGGGTGAAAATTCATTTGCAGTTTCATATATTCTATTATACTCAGTTGATTAAAGTTTTGGCTTCTATACTCCATGAAATTAGTATAATATCCTGGATATTTGCGCTTCATCCAATATCTTTTCATGGAAATTTTCTTCTGAGCGTTCTTGACTTTTACTCCACAAAGTAGTATCATGTTGACAATTTGGACGTTATTGGTTCCTGGATAAATTAATTTATAAATCTTTAAAATTTATTCTTAAACTTGTTTTATTGAATTGTCATCATCCTCATGCTTATATTTTATGGCATGATCAGGACCGTTGATGAAAACACGATTATCTTTGGCCCGTAGTGCATGGATAATTCGTGGTCGTGATACTAAAGAATATCCTTTGCCTATAGTGCAGGGATAATTTGATGATGTGGAATATTTATTAAGCTGAGTCTCAGCGATAAAATTGATGATAAATCTTTTAAATCATAGAATATAGTAGATTTTATGCTCTACTTGACTTTTCTAATGAATTGTTTATTCCGCTGCAGTTGTTGATCTAAAACTTATTGTCTATTATATTCTATCAGTTGTATACTGTTGAAGACTAAGGATAATTTATTCTGCATTATCTTAGTCATACTATTTCTTACTGGGCTAGTTGAGCTCACCCTTTTGATTTCATTGTTCTCTTCAGGATATGAGAACGTTGCAGGGACTAGTCGGGGAACGGAGTGACGGTCCAGATGATAGCATTAGTAGTCCTCACTATTCTATAAAATAGTGTGAAAATAAATGTATTGAGGACTTATTTTGAGTTTGAATACTGTCTAGAAGACAATATTTGTATTAAAACTCACAACTCATGTTGTATATTTAAGGTTGTATTTTTATTCTGTACCATGTATTTGGCGACTTAGAATAGGTGATGTATACCTATTTTGGGGGGGTCACAATTTTTGTACCATATATCTGGCGACCCAAGATGGGTGATGTATACCTGTTTTGGGGGCGTCATAGTTGGTATCAAAGCTTAGAGATATGATCCCTGGCTGAGATGTGAGACTAGAACTAGGAAGGGAGAGAAGGGTATTCCTTCGCTAGTATGACCTACCAAAGTTTATTTGTTATTTAATTGGCTGGTCAGAATATAGGGATAATATGTGGCATATCAATTAACCCTTATTTTGAAACTATATTCTAGAATGATATCTGAAATACAGGAGATGAGAAATGGGAAAATCATGATAGAGAGGAAATAACCGGGAAGGTACAATCTGAAAAGAAAGCAAGGTATTCTCATCTCTTCGAACTACCAGGTACGTAAATTTCGAGGGTGAAATTTCATAAGGAGGGGAGATTGTAAGACCCTGAATTTTATGAAATAAAAGTATTTAATTTTCTTATAATTATTATTTAGTAAATGGTTAAATTGATAAAGGTTAAAGTTAAGGGTGATATTTGAAAATTTTGCAATATTCGTTGTGTCGAGGAATATTTGATTTAACAGGAAATATCCGTATGACGGCATAATCTTTGGTGGACCCCATAACGAAAGTATTGTCGCAGTTAGAAAATGACAGAATTATCTTTTTATAAAAATAACGGCAAAAGTATTACCGTTAAAACTGTTGAACAACCCGGTAGTAAAAGTACAGTAATACGTATGGTTGCATAGTAGCACACGGTGTTAATTATTGATGCTTACGTAAGAAGTCACTCAGTTATTGTAAGACCCCAACTTATTATAAATAAAATTGAATTTCTGTATTTATTATCTTGAAATAATAAGGTGATAATTTGATATAATGCTTTGGTTATGGGTGAAATGTGCAAATTTTACAAAATATACAAGTGGTTATAAAATAATCATTATTGTCGGGGAATATTCTTTTGGTCGGGGAATATTCTTTTTGTCGGGAATAACCGTACGATGGCACAGCCATTTGTGGGTCCCATAAAGAATAATTGCCGGATGAAGAAAACGACAAGTTTGAATTTTTATAAATAACGATGTAGTTGTTACCGTTAACACTGTTGGAATACCCGGTGATTAAAATACAGTAATACGCGTGGTTGCACAGTAGCACACGGTATTACACAGTATTTTTGAATTATTGATTCTTACGTAAGAAGGCACTACTCAATAATTGTTACAGTAATTACTGTTCAATATTTTATTTTATTAATTCATTAATTGTTGCGTTGATATTTTATATTATTGTTGTTTTAATAATTGTCACGACACAGTATTTTCCATTATCATATCAATAATTCATATTATTTGAATAATATTATTAGATAGCATTATTGACAATGTCTAGAAAGTTCTGTCAAGGAGAGGTTTGATCACCCAATTGCGCGTCAGTAAGGAGAAATCCTTATCGAAAAGCCCCCTCTTTCCTGGGAACGGCCTGGTTGTCATTATTGTGATTTTGTAATATTATTTGTGAATAATTAATTATTGATTTATATATATAAGGACATATTTATTTTATATAGATATAAATGATGGTTATATTTTATGTGGTTGTAAATGAAGGAATTAAAATTGAGGTATTTTATTAGTATGTTGTCGGAATGGAGGTATTAAAAATCATCCGTATGTGGATTTTGGATATTTTCTGTTTGGAATTTGGAAAAATTTTCTTCTGCAAATTTGTAGAGAATTTGATTTCCTATGGAATGGACATATAATTCATATTTTTCTGATGAAAGGGCTATTTATTATGAATTATTAAAGTTTTTTATTATTGTTTAAATGATAAAATATTTTGGAAAATTCTAGAATTGGTGGGCCCCACTTTTGATTGGTGAGAAAATGTGCTCAAATTTTATTTAAAATGTGGTAGGTGGGAATAGTAGCAGGTAAAGCCATCAGGTAGCAGGTTAAGTCTGCTTCGGCGTTCTAACATTTTCCTATAAATAGGGTGCTTAGTTAGAATTAAAAATCATACCAGAAACAAGTTTTGTTTCTATATATATATATATATATATATATATATATATATATATTATTGAGCATATTTTTATGAGTATTTAGATACTTTGAGAGTTTCTATTGATCAGTACAAGTTTCATTCAGCATCATATCCGATATTCCATTCCGAAGTACTGTTTCTTTGAGGTAAGGAATGTTATTTTCTTCTTAAATGATATTATTTTCTTCAATATCATTATGCCAAAATATTGATATGAGTTTGATTGTGGAATTTCTACCTTTTTGTGTCGGGGTTACTATTCACGTATACGACACTATTCACGTATACGACACTATTCACAAATACGACAGTATTCACCAAAAAATAAAATTTTCTCTTCTTTGTCCCAGATTTCTATTATGGTTACTATCTTTGATTGTATCCATGTTTTTTATCTTTATTCTTGAATTTTACTCCATTATGGTTTATTATGGAGTATTTTTAAACTTGAGTTATCTAAAGTATGAATCTCTAAACTTTATCCTTTATCTCACTGGATTCGTTCTCTAAAATACTTTTCATCATCCTCAGTCCTTAATGGTGATACTTGATGAATATCTATGGCTTGTAGTGCAAAGATGTATGATTAATTGATGAATATCTTTGGCCCGTAGTGCAAAGATGAACAGGTGTTGAGATGAACATGACCAATTGGTGATACAAATGAATATCGTTGGCCGTAGTGAAAAGATTCAAGATGTATATTGATTGATGTTACAGGGATAAAATATTGATGATGGACTTTTAAATTCATAGATGATAGTAGATTTCATTCTCTACTTAACTCTTCTAATGAATTATTATTTCCGCTGCAGTTGTTGATCTAAAATTTGTTGTCTATTATATTCTATAAGATTTTTTTCCTGTTGAAGACTAAGGATAATTTGTTGTATATTATCTTAGTTATATTATTCTTTCTTGGGCTAGTTGAGCTCACCCTTTTTCTTTTTGTTCTATTTTTCTTCTCAGGAGGTGAGAATTTAGCAGGAACTAGCTGGGGTATGGAGTGATGGTCCAAGACAGTTGTTATAGTAGTCCTCACTATTTTGTAAAATAGTGTATCAATAAGTGTAATGAGGACTTATTTGAGTGTGGATATTGTCTAGAAGATAATATTTGTATTTAAACTCACAGTATTTGTGTTATCGTATTTTGCATGACAATTGTATTAATAGAGTTGTAGTTGTTTTATGTACCTTGTATTTGGTGACTCAGAATGGGTTGGGTGGATTGAACCTAATTTGGGGGCGTCACAGTTGGTATCAGAGCTTAGGGATATAGTCTCTGGGGGAGATAGGGGAATAGAACTAGGAGGGGAGAGACGAGTAAATTCTTTGCTAGTTTGTCTTACTTAAGCTTATTTGTTGGTCAGTCATAATATAGGGATATTATGTGATATGTTAATTTTTTTAATTAACACTTGTTTTTTTGGCAGTTTTTAAGAATGGTAGCTGAGAACGTTAACAATAGAGTGAATGAGACCGTGAAGGCACCTCTAATCACCAACCAGGATAATGTGATGTCAAGCAAAGAAGGGATTAGAGATATCCATGTGGTGAGTGAAGAATTGATAGTTGCACCCGAGATAGTCGTAGAGGTAGCAGCTGATAGTGAGGAAGAAGAGGAACTAGAGGAGAATTTATCAGAAGAATTTTATGATCGAAATTTAGAATTGCAAAATCGTATTCATGAGTTAGACGAGCAGGCTGAAGAACGGTAGGCAGTTGTGGAGAAAAAGGATGCAACAATTCAAGCTTGTGTTACCCGATATGTGATGCTTGAACAGAAGCACTCTTTGGCAAAGTATAAGATGATGAAGTTGGAATCTGAGCTGAAAGAAGAAACAACTGAACGAGTGAGAATGAGTGATGCATGGGTAAAAGCCGCACGACGCGTTGATATTGTGGAAACAGATGTCCAATCTAAGAAGGCTAAAATAGATGATATGTATTTCTCTTTTTGGACAGCAATTGAGAGAACCCAACATCGAGTTTTGAATTACCCTGTACATTGCGGTCAACCCCAATTCGATATGGATCAAAGATTAATGATTCAGATCATGAAACAAGAGTATGATGAAGCAATTGAGGGTGGAATATGCCCTATAGAAAAGTCAATTTCAATGGTAGTGATGACACCAAATGATGCCCCAGACAAGTCAAAGTAGGGTAGTTCAAGGGAGAGCGGTTGTCATGACTTCCCAACAAGTGAGGAACCCAAATGAAGTTATCACGGGTTAGTTAATCATAAATTTTTGCGAAATTTATACCCTGTTAGATACCGGTTCTACCCATTCTTTTATTTCTCTTGCTTGTGCTCAACATTGAAACTTGACTTAGGAGAAATTAGACTTTGACTTCTCTATTGAAACTCCATTAGGAGAAACTTTCGTTACATCTACAGTTTATATATCTTGCTTGATCCAAGTTGGTACAATCACATTACTTGTTGATCTTATATCTTTAAAGATACTTGCATTTGATGTGATTTTAGGGATTGATTGGTTAACCACTCATTATGCCAAAATTGATTGTTTTCGTAAGGTTGTTAGTTTTCATATTCCTAACCAACCTGTTATAAGAATTCAAGCAACCAAACCGCTAAAGTCAAACACTTTCATATTAAGCTATAAAGTCATTCGTTTATTGAAAAATGGATGTCAAGCTTTCTTAGCCCATGTCATGGACTTGAACAAAAATACGTCAGATTTGAATGATATTTTTGTTGTTAGTAAATTTCCTGACGTATTTCCTAAAGAACTTCATGGCCTACCCCCAGAGCGTGATATTGAATTTTGTATCGACTTTGAACTTGATACAAACCCCATTTCTAAAATCTCATATCGAATGGCTCCTATTGAATTTCAGGAGTTAAAAACCAAAGTACAAGAGTTGGTACCCGAGCATCTATCTCGTGACTTCCTTTGTGAAATGCACCAAAGCCAGACTCTCCGTAGGGAACTCTATATTTGTGTGGTGGTAAAACGATAGGTGCCATTGTGATGTGTTATCCAAGATTGGGATATGAATCACAGTTGAGAGCAACCGAAGTCGGTGACCAAAGTACGTAGCTTTCTGGGCTTAGCTGGTTATTATCGTATATTTGTTGAAGGATTTTCTCGAATTGCTACTCCGTTAACTTAGCTGACTCGGAAAGATACAAAATTCGTATGGAGTGAGGAATGGAAGAAGATTTTCCAAGAGCTCAAGAGGCGACTCATTTCGGCACTTGTTCTGACCATACCATCCTGGAAAAACGAACGTGGTAGCTGACGCGTTGAGTAGAAGATCGTACGCGAGTACGAGTACGATATTGTTGAACACAAAGACCTATTTTGTATAATTTATAAACGATAAAGATAGAGTTAAAAACTCTAGGGACCCACATGATGATGTCAAATATACGAGTAGAACCGATCTTAATCGATAAATTTAAAGATGCTCAAGCTACAGACCTGGGGCTGATGAATATGAAGAAGAAGGTGCAAGAAGGAGTTATTCTAGAAGTAAGAGTTGATGAAGAGAAGAAAGCTCAAACCTTTGATTTATTTGAAATCCTCGATCGAGTAGGATCTATGGCCTATAGACTCGCTTTAACGTTAAGTATGTCGCGTGTTCATAACGTTTTCCATGTATCGATGTTACGTAAATATGTGGACGACCCAAAACACATTATTGCGTTAGAACCAAACAAGATAGCTGAAGATTTAACGTACGAGGAGGTACCTGTCAGGATCTTGGATAGGAAAGAGCATGTCCTACGCACAAAGGTTATACCACATGTTAAGGTTTTGTGGAGGAACCATGTTATTGAAGAAATGACCTGGGAGTTGGAATCAAAAATAAAGCTAGGTACCCTCTCCTTTTCAAAACACCAGGTAAGTACGTCAATTTCGAGGATGAAATTTCATAATTAGGGGAGGTTGTAAGACCCCAACTTATTATAAATAAAATTGAATTTCTCTATTTATTATCTTGAAATAATAAGGTGATAATTTGATATAATGCTTTGGTTATGGGTGAAATGTGTAAATTTGATAAAATATGCAAGTGGTTATAAAATAATCATTGTTGTTGGAGAATATTCGTTTGGTCGTGGAATATTCTTTTTGTCAGGAATATCCGTACGACGACGCAGCCATTTGTGGGCCCCATAAAGAATAATTGTCGGATGAAGAAAATGACAAGTTTGAATTTTTATAAATAACGATGTAGTTGTTATCGTTAACACTGTTGGAATACCCGGTGATTAAAATACAGTAATACGCGTGGTTGCACAGTAGCACACGGTATTACACAGTATTTTTGAATTATTGATTCTTACGTAAGAAGGCACTACACAATAATTGTTACAGTAATTACTGTTTAATATTTTATTTTATTGATTCAGTAATTGCTGCGTTGATATTTTATATTATTGTTGTTTTAATAATTGTCACGGCACAGTATTTTCCATTATCATATCAATAATTCATATTATTTGAATAATATTATTAGATAGTATTATTGGAAATATCTAGAAAGTTCTGTCAAGGAGAGGTTTGGTCACCTAATTGCGCGCCAGTAAGGAGAAATCCTTATCAAAAAGCCCCCTCTTTCCTGGGAATGGCCTGGTTGTCATTATTGTGATTCTGTAATATTATTTGTGAATAATTAATTATTGATTTATATAATAAGGAAATATTTATTTTATGTGGATATAAATGATGGTTATATTTTATGTGGTTGTAAATGAAGGAATTAAAGTTGAGGTGTTTTATTAGTATGTTGTCGGAATGGATGTATTAAAAATCATCCGTATGTGGATTTCGAATATTTTCTGTTTGGAATTTGGAAAAACTTTCTTCTGCAAAGTTGTAGAGAATTTGATTTTCTATGGAATGGACATATAATTCATATTTTTCTGATAAAAGGCTATTTATTATGAATTATTAAAGTTTCTGATTATTGTTTAAATGATAAAATATTTTGGAAAATTCTAGAATTGGTGGACCCCACTTTTGGTTGGTGAAAAATGTGCTCAAATTTTATTTTAAATGTAGTGGGTGGGAATAGTAGCAGGTAAAGCCATCGGGTAGCAGGTTAAGTCTGCTTCGACGTTCTAATATTTTCTTATAAATAGGGTGCTTAGTTAGAATTGAAAATCACACCAGAAACAAGTTTTTTTTCTATATATATATATATATATATATATATATATATATATATATTATTGAGCATATTTTTGTGAGTATTTAGATACTTTTAGAGTTTCTATTGATCAGTACAAGTTTCATTTAACATCATATCTGATATTCCATTCCAAAGTACTATTTCTTTGAGGTAAGGAATGATATTTTCTTCTTAAATGATATAATTTTCTTCAATATCATTATGCCAAAATATTGATATGAGTTTGATTATGGAATTTCTACCTTTTTGTGTTGGGGTTACTATTCACGTATACGACACTAATCAAAAATACGACACTATTCACCGAAAAATGAAATTTTCTCTTCTTTGTCCCAGATGTCTATTATGGTTACTATCTTTAATTGTATCCATGTTTTTGATCTTTATTCTTTAATTTTACTCTATTATGGTTTATTATGGAGTATTTTTTAACTTGAGTTATCTAAAGTACGAATCTCTAAACTTTATCCTTTTATCTCACTGGATTCGTTCTCTAAAATATTTTTCATCATTCTCAGTCCTTAATGGTGATACTTGATGAATATCTTTAGCCTGTATTGCAAAGATGTATGATTACCTGATGAATATCTATGGCTCGTAGTGTAAAGATGAACAGGTGTTGAGATGAACATAACCAACTGGTGATACAAATGAATATCTTTGGCCTGTATTGCAAAGATGTATATTGATTGATGTTACAGGATAAAATATTGATGATGGACTTTTAAATTCATAGATGATAGTAGATTTCATTCTCTACTTAACTCTTCTAATGAATTGTTATTTCCGCTGCAGTTGTTGATCTAAAACTTGTTGTCTATTATATGCTATCAGATTTTTCCCTGTTGAAGACTAAGGATAATTTGTTGTACATTATCTTAGTCATAATATTCTTTACTGGGCTAGTTGAGCTCACCCTTTTCCTTTTTTGTTCCATTTTTCTTCTCAGGAGGTGAGAATTTAGCAGGAACTAGCCGGGGTATGAAGTGATAGTCCAAGGCAGTTGCTATAGTAGTCCTCACTATTTTTTAAAATAGTGTATCAATAAGTATAATGATGACTTATTTGAGTGTGGATATTATCTAGAAAATAATATTTGTATTTAAGCTCACAGTATTTGTGTTGTCGTATTTTGCACGACAATTGTATTAATAAAGTTGTAGTTATTTTCTGTACCATGTATTTGGCGATTCAGAATGGGTTGGGTGGATTGAACCTATTTTGGGGGCGTCATAGTTATACTCAATTTTTGTTACAGTAATTGCTGCATCATATCTCTCATATTATTGATTCAATTATTGTCACAGAATCAATATTTTATATTATTAAATCTATAATTGAGACAACAAAGTTATTCATATTATTATTTGCAATATTGACAATGTCTAGAAGTTCTGTCAAGGAGAGGTTTGGTCACCTAATTGCGCGCTAATAAGGAGAAATCCATATCGAAAAGCCCCCTCTTTCTTGGGAACGACCAGGTTGTTAAATATTATGAGTTATAATATTAATGATGAATAAGTTCGTGTTGATTAAAGATGAAATTGATAGTTCCATTGTGTTGGAATTATTAATGTTAGTGGAAATCGACATCTATTCCAATACTAATTGATGTCTGGAGGATATATTGACCAATCGAGTAATTGATCGGATAAATGAGCAAATAATTATTATTAATTCACATGCTTATAATTATTTGTTCATATGTGTGTACTATTGATTCACATGCATGTACTATTAGGGGAGGTGGTGCAAGATTGATAATACTTGCATGACTAAATTAAAAATAGAGGTATAAATGAAGGTACTATACTGTAATTATTTCTTTCACATGTATAGAACTATTAAGTCACATGATTGTACTATTGATTCACATGATGTACTATTAGGGGAGGTAGTGCAAGTTTGATAATACTTGCAGGACTAAATTAAAAATGAAGGAAAAGATGAAGGCATTATACTGTAATATTTTGAGCCCCAAAATGTGCAATTATCAAAACTATATTTTCCTATAAATAGAAGTTCATTCTTCCTTCATTCTCACCAATTCACTAAGACTCGCTCTAGTATTATTCACTCGAGTATTCGGGGCACTTTTCGTGCCGGAGTACTATTCATGAGTTACTATTCATGGGTTACTATTCATCTTGTTATTATTTACTCTAGTATTATTCACTCGGGTATTCGAGGCACTTTTCATGCCGGAGTACTATTCAGGAGTTACTATTCACCCGAATATTATTCACTCGGGTATTTGGGGTACTTTTTATATTGGGGTACTATTCACGAGGTACTATTCCCAAAGTACTATTCACAGGATACTATTCATGGGGTACTATTCACCCAAAAAATATATTTCTTTTCTGTCCAAATTAATTTTGATACATGAATATTATTCTTGAATTTTACTCCACAAAGCAGTATCATGTTGACGATTTGGATATTTTTAAACTCTGGATAAATTTAAAGTCTTTAAATTTTATGATTTGATTTCGTTTGATTAATGCTTATATCATTGTCATCATCATCATGCTTATATTGTGATAAAAGTCATCTTTGGCTTACATGCATAGATGGACTATTGATTTGTATGATTATGACCATGAATCATTCGGTATAATCATGACCCTTAATGTTATAAATGATATGGTAAAAGTCCTCATTGGCCCGTAGTGCATTGATGGATAGTTATTAGTATGATTATGACCAGGGATTATTCGGTATAATCATGACCATTGATGATTACATGAATATTTTTGGCCCGTAATGCAGGGATGATTCGATGATGTGGTTTATTTATTAAGCTGAGTCTCAGCGATAAAATTGATGAAAAACTTTTTAAATCAAAGAAGGTAGTAGATATCATGCTCTACTTGACTTTTCTAATGGATTGCTTATTCCGCTGCAGTTGTTGATCTAAAACTTGTTGTTTATTGTATTCTATTAGTTGTTAAACTGTTGAAGGCTAAGGATAATTTATTCTTCATTATCTTAGTCATAATATTTCTTACTGGGCTAGTTGAGCTCACCCTTTTCTTTCACTGTTCTCTTCAGGAAATGAGAATATAGCTGGGACGAGTCGGGGAATGGAGTGATGGTCTGAGATGTGGCTATATTAGTCTTCACTATTCTGTGAAATAGTGTGATAATAATTGTAATGAGGACTCCATTGAGTGTGGATATTGTTTAGAAGACAATATTCTTGTTTAAACTCTCAACTATGTTTTGTCGTATTTTTACACGACAGTTGTATTATTAAGTTTGTATTTGATTTATGTACCATATATCTGGTGACCCAAGATGGGTGATGTATACCGGTTTTGGGGGCATCACGGTTGGGGTCTTACAAAGAACATAAAGAGTAGAAAGACTAAAAGGAGGAATTCCAAAAAAGGAAATTTTTCCTGACGTCGACAATGACCTAGGTTTATTTCTTCCTTCAATGACCTAGGTTTATTTCTTCCTTCAATGACCTAGGTTTGAACATTCGAATGTCTTCCGCAATCGTCGGTTTGAGACTACCCAAAAATGTCCCTACTATTGCATTTTGGGTCCATCCTTGCATCTGAATCCCGAGCTTTTCAAATTCCTTTTGGTATTCATGCAACGAACCCACTTGTTTCACCCTTGATAAAGCTTCATTAAAGTCTTCGCACTCTGTCGGTTCGAAACGAGCCCACAGTTCTTTTGAAAATTTTGCCCATGATATTTCTCGTCCTTTTTCCTTGTAGGATCGGCGTAACCACTGCCACCATTGATTCGCTTTCCCCTCCAGATGGAATGATGTCAGCAACACCTTTTGGGTTGTCGTAATGCCTTGGTATTCAAAAAATTGTTCCACTTTGTTGAACCATTCTGTTGGGTCGTCATCAAAATACCTCGGGAATTCTAACTTAGCCAATTTGTGCGAAAAGACTTGTTAGCTTCCGTCTGGTTGATCTCGATTGGTGTCACTCATGTTTTTGGAACAACTATGACGATCATTGGTGCTGGTATTTGAGCCTTCTCGGTTGGACATCACAACTTCTGATAATTTATGGATGGTTTCTTCCATTCGTTGCAACTTATCGGTGAGACCAAGTTCCATCCGATTCATGCCATCTTGAAGACCTCCTAGCCCAGGTTTCAGTTGTTCAATCTAATCCATGTTGGTTGACATTGAAGTTCTAGCTCTGATACCAATGATAGGTCCCGATCAAAGCTTTAAAATGATAAATGATGTTTTCTCTTCGGGTGAGAAAGTATTGCAAGATTTTATAACAAATGATTTCTTATTTTCCTCTTCTGCTAACTGAAGATTTAAATACATAAAACTAAACTACTCTCTCCTAAGCTTATGGGCCATAACTATTAAAATTAAGGACTCCACTACTACCACTTATTCACAAAGTAAGACAATAGCTAACAAAAAGACCAAGTCTTCTAATTGACTTTTGCTACTTATCATGTAAGCTCAAAAGTTACGAAAAAGTGTAGAACCAAATGAATTTGGAGAGATTTAAATGAACTTGAGAATGATGAATGAATATATTAATAGAGGTGTGGAAATGCATCTAGACATCTATATACAATGTATAATATTATAACAAATTAAAGAATCTTTGAATTCCTAAGTAATAAAGAGTAAAAATAATCGTAATTATTTTGTACAAATTAAATAATGATACTAGAATACTCTACAATAACTTAAAAGGAATAAAGAATATATAGTCTACTGAAATTAAGCCTAAGAGCCCAAAATAAAAAAAAAGGACCCTTAAAAGACCTTTCTTTAGTTTTTTTAGTGAATTTTTGACCTCGAAAGTGGCCTCAAACAAACATTTAATAATTGGGATGACGTAGAGTTTGGAAAGTGTCTTTCCAATTCAACTTCTTCATTTTATAACTTCTCCTAAATCAAAAGTTATTATCCTTTGAAATTGGACTACATCCATAAATGAATTTTTTTAGCCCCGATTTGTTCCACTACACTAGTGACGCACAAATGGCCTACGACCTGGAGCCTGGCCTTGATACAGCCTGAGCCTGACCTAGTCAAAACTCCACCTAGTGAAAGTCCTAAGCGATCAGGCCCGACCTGGTCTACGACCTGATTCATAGCCTAACTTGGCCTGGTTCATAGCCTAGACTAGCCTGTTATATAACCTACACTAGCCTGCAGCCCAAAATCTTTACTTGGGTAAATACTAGCAAGTCTTTTTATAAGAAAATCCTCCTTATGCTTGCATCCCCTTTTCAATGTGGGACTTTACATTTACTAGACAAACATTGGAATTTAGGATTGCTATTATAGAGTGAAGTCATATGTTCAATTCAAGTTCAATTCGATGTGGGACTTTGAGATTATAGACTATGGGCCACAACTATTGTCAATGAATCAATGTGGGACTTTACCAAGTGTTACCAATGCCCACCTCAACTACCACCACCACCGCACCTCCTCAAATTTGAAGCTAATGCGGAAGGATGGATATGAGACCACTGCTTCTATAACCCAAGTCTTTTACTGACTTGTTATTTGGTTCTCCTGCTTGAATATTGTTTACATTTTATAAAGACTTCTGTACATCCACTTCTATACTGCATAGTGGTGATACATGTGCCCATCTTTTGATGATCCAGTGTCCCAAGTGCCGATATGTATAGAGCAATATTAATTTTCTTAAAAATGACAATTCATTTATGTTCAGAAAATTAAGAAACTTTTGGCTCACTTTGTGGACGGTTGGACCATGACTTTATTTGGACTCTCTAATGGCTTCCTTATAGATATTTTATTTTCGTATAATTATGCAATTGCATATATACTAGGGTGCTAATTGGGTGGGGATAGAAGCTCCTCCCACCCGCGCACACATGTAAGGGAGATAACATTTCTACATTGTGGGAACAATTTTTGAACTTTGGGTAGAGCAAGTTTTTTGTCAAGTAAAGACACGAGGCACATGAATGGCAATTGATAAGCCTGCAGTTTTTATATAAGCACAGTATTGCAGAAGGTTTTTTAGATTCCATGGGAAGTGAATGCTACATAAACTCTGTTAAGGGATGTATCTAATTCTCACTATTATTATCATTGTAGACCCAGTAGTCCCACATAGACTAGTTAACATCTCTTATCCCTACTTTTCTTCTATAAACAGAGGAGAGGTCAAGTCTAAAATTTTGAACTACAATGCACTTTGTTTAGTCTAGTTAAGTAATGCATAGTCCCATATAGTCTAACAAAATGTTTTTGTTCTTGCGTTAATTTTATTAAGTGGAGGCCAAGCCTGGCATAATCCCGCTTAGTCTTGCCTTTGTTTAAATTTTTTTAAAGTAAAAGAGCTCTTGAGCCTAATGAGGCCTGGCCTGTAGGCCTCAACAGGTTGTATTTTTTTTTCCAAATCTGGCCTGTCCTTGCCTGCAGTTAAAAAGTCAAGGCCTGACCTGGCTTGGTCAACAGTTAAGGCCTGGCAGGCTTAGGCCGGGTCAACAATTAAGGCCTGGCAGGCTTAGGCCGGACCAGGCCAGGCTGACCTGTTCTGCATCACTACACTACACCATCTGAGACACTTAATCATGTGTTAAGGATATTATCAAAGTGAATTTTTTTTATTATGATTAATTTTTAACTTAAATGAAAAATGTGTTGTCACATATAGCTAATACAAATATCATTTATAGACAAATATGTAGCTTGTTAGTCTTGGTTCATGTATTTTTCTCTATGGTGTAAAGGATGTAAATGAATTGAGTGAGCTAGCTGAATATTGAGTTGCTCAGATTTAGTTCACAAATTTTATCGAGTATAAAATAATGTTTGATTGAGATTTGTTTAGCTAATGAGTCAAACACGATCTCAAATCGAACCCGAATAGTTTGAATTTTCAAGCGAATATGATCCAAATATAAATAGAAAATTATAATTTAAGAATGTTTGAGTAATTTATTGAACTTTAAAATTTGTTCATATATGAATCATTTATATTTTGAGTCGAGCTCGAATCGAATTTTTAGTTGAGTGAGTACGAATCGAACTTGAATTATTTGCTCATTTTACAGTGTCAAATGTATGGGATGGGATGGGATGGGGTGGGGTGGGGTGGGGTGGGGTGGGGTGGGGTGGGATTTCAGTATATTTGTATTTTACCAATGGAAATGAATAATTTACTGTCTTCAATTATCATTACGCGTTGCTTTATTCTGAATCTATCTCCATAACTTAATGTAAACAAAGAATCGAATTATCAATCTCTATATTAATAAAAATAAGTCATACAAATAGACTAAGCTGTCATCAGAATCTGTCTTCGTAACATGCAGTCAACAAAAATCGACCAAGTGGTCATGGGTGATCTTTGTAATTCGATTTGTCAAGTAGAGATTAAAAGGGTTTGTACTTTGATCAAGTGATAGGCTTAACCATTAATGAATTAATTTCCGCTTGACTTAAGTCAAACCAATATTGGGTCTTGTGGCCACATGTGGCCCATATGATGTCATTCCACACGTAGGGGTATGTGTCTGTGGAGAGAGAGATGACAATGAAATGATAAAAGTGATGTTATAGCTAGGCTAGGGTCAGATGGACACAAAAGGTCAGATGGACACAAAAGGAAAGACAATAGTATGGGCTTTTTCTCTATATTTCAACAAACAAACCATCCTTACACATATCTATCATTGAGAGACATATAGAAAGTATGAATCCTGATTTCCAGCAATTTAAAATGTATAATTTATTTAGTTTCTTATAAAAATAAATTACATTTGTATTAAAAAAAGTAATATTTTTTAGATAAATTTTTTTATCCAAGCATTATATAAACATAACTATTTGTTATATATATTTAAATTATTTTTGCAGAACTGTGTAAGTAGACTGTTCATTTTAAATTAGTTAGAAACCAAATCCAGAAAGTATGTGTGGAGGATAATTAAAGGGAGGAGAGATGGACTCTTCTCCAACATTGAGTAGTACTATACTACTTTGCTTTTTAATAGACAAAAGGGATTGTTAGGGTCTTTGAGATAAAGGGTATGCTTGTGTATTTTCTCACCTTTTCCTTCACTTTTCTTAGTCTCCCCCTAATTTCTCTTCCTCTTATATTCCTTTTCCTTCTATGTTCTTCCTATCTAGAAAGAATGGAAGGAGATGAAGCTGGGACATCTAAAAATGATGAAAAGAAAATATTAACCAGATTTAACAGAATTTGTGTATTTTGTGGGAGTAGAACTGGTTATAGTTCTTCATTCACTGATGCTGCTTTAAGTCTTGGTAACCAGCTGGTAATACTAATAAATTTTATATTAGTCATATATATAATTTATTCTTCACTAAATTTTTTTAACTCCTATTGGCATGAAATAAAAGTGTCATTACATAGTTTCTTTTTAATATGATTGTTCAATTTATTTTAAATAACTCATTGCATGTTCTAAATTTGATATATAGTATTATATCTTGTTATATATATATGATCAGATTGAAAGAAAGATTGATTTGGTTTATGGTGGAGGAAGTGGTGGTTTGATGGGATTAATCTCTCAAACTGTCTTTAATGGTGGTTGCCATGTCCTTGGGTATGTTTGTATACATGCATGTTCATATTTTTCATTTTTTTTTGTTTCATTAGGGTTTTACAAATTTAGAAATTTACATATACCTACATTTTTTTCTTTTGCAATTTGTATAGAGTGATACCTAAAGCTTTGTTGCCAGCTGAGGTACAGTTTTCAATTTTTTTATTGTATAGAAATAGTTAATCATATATATATATATATATATATATATATATATATATATATATATGTTTAATAATTTATCTAATTGAGTAGCACATATTTAATTAGTTAAAGGATAATTAAAAATAAAATAAATTAATTGTTGTGGCAGATATCAGGAAAAACAATTGGAGAGGTGAAAATAGTGAAAGATATGCATCAAAGAAAGTCTGAGATGGCAAAACATGCTAATGCTTTCATAGCACTTCCTGGTACAATTATATTTCAGCATATATATATTCTATATATATATATATGTGTGTGTGTGTGTGTGTGTGTGTGTGTGTGTGTGTGTCTGTGAGTGGGTGTGGGTGTGTGTATTGTAATAATATAGATCATATATAATAATATATTTTTATTAATTATTATGGTATTTTACCATTTGATTCATCAAAACTATATCATATCAAGTGCAAGACACAGAAATTGTGAGCATATATATATATATATATGCATACTTAAATACTTAATTACCGACAAACTCAATACTTTAGCTATTTGGTATAGGAGGATATGGAACCATGGAAGAACTGTTGGAGGTGATAACTTGGTCTCAACTAGGAATTCATGAAAAACCAGTAAGATATATATTTTACTTTTTATTTTTAATATTTCCTTTTTATTTTCTGTGTTATATATATATATATATATTAATTTAGAAAATTGTTATATATATGGATTGTATTAATGCTTGTGTTATGCTTTCCCTTTGAAAATCTGTGGGCATATATATGCAGGTGGGGTTGTTAAATGTAGATGGTTATTATGATAGCTTGCTTGCTTTGTTTGACAAAGGAGTGGAGGATGGCTTCATAGAAGGTTCAGCAAGACATATTGTGGTCTCAGCAAACACACCACAAGAGTTGATCAAGAAAATGGAGGTACATATTCTCTTATTTTTCATAATAGTGAGGGATATTTTTTGAATAAGTTAAAAAAATAAGAGTACATGTTTTTTTCAAATCATAAAAAAGTTTGACAACTAAATTGGGACAGAGGAGGTATAGATCTATGTATTATAAATGTATATTGTGATACGTTGGAGTGGTGAGGTTGGTTCATGAATTATTGGAGAGGTCAGATGTGACAAATAAGAGTTTATAGGAAAAGTACGGAATGGATGAATGATATGTTATATATATATATATGTAATTAATTCATAGTAAATAGTGATTATGAACCAATCATATCCCCTTCCACTTTTGTAAAATGATAAAATGGATCCGATTATCATGAAAATTCAATTGATCAATACAGTGCTGACATGCAGAGAGATCACCTTCCGGACTCACGTATCGACATTATATTTGTCAATTGACTAAAATTAACTTCATGTTAACCACTCATGACCAATCATATCTCTTCCCTTTTTGTAAAATGATAAAATGTTTTAATGATACCAAAATAATAAATAAATTATAACCGTTAAATGAGAAATATAAAATATGATAACCTTGTTAAATTTTTTTAGTGACAATTTATTATGAATAAATTCTTATACATAAATATATAAATATATGTATATATAACCTACTGGCAATGTATATTTCTTGGTGTAGGAATATAAACCGGTCCATGACCGTGTTGCACCAAGACAATTGGGAAGTGGACCAATCATTAGACTCTACCACAAGTGGGGAACCTCTATAATGCGTACATATATATTTTTATATAACTTGTGTGATGGTTTAGTTCCATTTCAATCAACTAGAAAAAGACAACAATCTATCTCTCAAGTGGGGAGATCCGTATATCCCATATCTTAATCATCAATTTTACTATTATGGCGTCTAATTTTTATACCTCTTTCTAATCAATTCAAAACGTCAAAAGAGCATTAACGGTTGCTTTGGGGACAATTGGGCCTATGCCAATTTTTTTTATGTAAATAAAAACTGATTTTTTTAACTTTTTTATTTTATTGGGTTAAGTTCAGATGACCACCTGGGGTTTGAGCAGTTTCTCACTAAATCACATGTAGTCAGTAAAGCTACATTTAAACACCCGACCTTTTAAATTAAAGTGAAAACGTTACCTTTTCCGTCCAAATTAACCGTGCGTGCATGTCAGACGCCAAAAACACGTGATAAGACGGTGTAACAACAAAAAAACTAAAAAAATGTCTAAATTACCCTTCTTCTTCCTCAAACCACAGTATTCTCCATCATTTCTCACTCGTGCGTTCTCTCTCTCATTTATCTCTCATTTCAAGCAAAAGATTCACAGAGATTTCTTGGAAGAAAGTGGAGATTTCGACGACTCAACATACTCCAACTTTTCCTCCGCAACCGTTCCTCCGTTGGCTATGGATTCGGCTTGGATCCAAGCCCTAACTACCATAAATCCACTCCGTTTGGCTCTTCGGTCCCACTGTCGAACGGGAATGGCAAGAGCTATGATATTGGAGAAGATACTGATGAATTCCCATGTGGGTATATTAGCTTCATTCCACAAATCAATCCCCATCTGGTTTTTTTTCACTAAAAAATTCATACATTTTTATACTTTTTTATTGCAACTTTTTTGGGGACATTTTTAGAGTTTTTTACTGCAACTTTTTAGTGCGAATTTTGGGGACAGAATGATTCTGGTTTCAGATCTGATTTTGGTTTGTTTCAGATCTGATTTTGGTTTGTTTGCAGGTTTGTGATTTTGGTTTGTATACGTTGGTGAGGAAATGGAGTTACTAAATCACCCGATTTTCATGAATCTGTTCAATAAATCGGCGCAGGAGTACGGATACGAGCAAAAAGGTGTTCTTCGGATCCCTTGCCGTGTGCTCGTTTTTGAAAGAGTACTGGAAGCTTTGAGAGTCGGTGGAATTTAATTACACCTATGCCCTGACTGTTGCTACTTGCACTACTGGAATACTAGAGAAAGACACATTTCTTCAAACCAACAAGGTTATCTCACGTAACTCTGCTGACACATTACTAGTGAATTCTTTGGGTGTCTTGATTATTGTTCTCTGTGGTTTTGTTATTCTCGCTGTTATTTCTCCTGGAAATGGCAAAGGAGAAATTCTTAGAGGATCAATAGAATAGGTTGAGGCATGAGTTGTGACTGATTAAATTCAACTGTGACAGAGGTGTATCTTACTGTAAGCATCAAGAAGAGATTTTTCCTCCCATACAAAAATTTCTCCTCTTTTAGCAATAGATCTAATTAAATTTTGGGGGAGCTGTCAATAGATTTGATCTTTTATCTCCTCTTTTAGCAGCTAAACATAAGGTTAATTCTTCCTCGCATACAAAAATTTCTCCTATAGCTTTTGCATTTCTCGGATTCATAATTCAGTATGGTCTGTGATTCGAAATGGCTTTTTCTTCATGAATTTGTTCAACGACAAGATCTTGTATATTATTTGCTCTATTTTGGGCCTCCCTTAATATTTCCAGTATATATGCTTTATAACTTCCATACAGAGTTTTGATAGAATTGCTTAGTTTTTAGTAATCTTGTGATATGATTTGGTTCTGGGGATTTGAATGATTGTGAGATTTATTTGATGAAAACATTTTATATATAACGAGGAATTATTGTTTCGCTGCATTTGAGTTGAGTAAGGTGTTTACTCTGTTTTTTGTTTGTTAGAAAAACAGAGAGAGAGAGAGAGATGAACAAGCATCTGTCTTTTATATATAACGAGGGTAATTAAGTATTTATCCAACTTAAGTAACAGAGTTATGACAGAAAACAGTTTTTCACTTCAACTCAAAAGGTCGGGTGTTTAAATGTAGCTTTACTGACTACAGGTGGTTAAGTGGGAAACCGCTCAAACCCCAGGTGGTCATCTGAACTTAACCCTATTTTATTTATATATTATAAAGTCTTCACGGAGGTTTTTGTGAAGTTATGTCGCATTTTTTAAGGGCGACTTGCACTTTTTATGGGAGACTTTCACCAATTTATTTTTCTTGAAACAAAATTTAAAGTCATAATATTAAAATAAATAACAACATTCAATTCTTAATGCTGTATCAAGTATTGATATTGGTATCATAGGCAAGAAAAATTATATACTTCCTCCTCAATTTTAAATTATAAAATTATTATTGACTTTATAAATATCAATTTGAGATATTTTTAAATTTAAAGTTGACATAATTTAGTTATGTTTAGAAAACAAAAATCTTATAAGTTTTAGTATGTTTTAGGTAATTTATGATATTCATAATTATATAAACACAAATTAAATGAATTTATGTTAATTTTAAATTTAAAAATATTTGAAATTGAATTTTAAAAAAATCAATATTGATCTTATAATTTAGAACAAAGATAGTATTATTTATTAAACTGTAAAAAATTCTAAAACAAAAAAATAAGTATAACAATAAAATAAATATTATAAAGTTATAATTTAATACATATAAAATTATATAAGTCATATGATACATAATTATTCAACTTGTTGACATTTTTATTAACACAATTGTTAAATAAATAAATAAATAAAATCATCTTGCATATAATCAATGACGATGCTATCGGTATCAACCGATATTTTGAACCATGATGAATTTTGCTCTTGTCCTTATATATTGTACTCTTTTAATTTTGATAATGTTCTTGTTTTATCCTTTGAGTTTCTCCTATTTGTGTTATATATACTTTAAGTTTGAGATTTTTTCTATTTTATCCTTTAAGTTGGAATATTTTAGTTTTTAGATTTAATAATACTAGTTGATATTCCGTGCAATGCATGAGCTAATTTGAATAATGGATTGACTAACCTAAATCTAAATATATCTAACAAAAAATACATTCATTACAGCATAAGAACATCTTCTTAGTCTAATTTCATCAAAAGCTTGAAATGCACTAACCAACCGAATTAAGTATCAATGCTATATGAATAATTTTGATTTTTTTTAATATTTCACTCAAATTATGAATTCTCAAAGTAGTAATAGGAAGCTCATCCGATGGAAGGTTTGTCCATGTAATCGGAAGTAAGGACCTCCATCATTGTTCAAGCTTTTAACAATCGCTCCATCCATCGATGTAAAAGTAAAAATATTATTATAAAATCTGTTAGCGAGAAATGCATTAGCCTCTCCGTCTAGCTACTGTAATAACTTAATTGGTGTCTCACGCAAGGCTAGTAACTGAACTTTGCCCTTAGAGCAGCATAAAGAAAAACTTAACGACTTATTTTGTTGTTGGGAGATAGTGTGTTCATGCTCCCACATAACTGCATAGCAGTGGCGACAAACTTGTTCTAGGAAGCCTATATTTAGTACCCTCCTGCTTATAGCTGCAACAATTGAAAAATTATTTAGTGATACATTGTTATTAAGTATTCAAATTATTTGAGTGGTGTACAATTATGCCTTTACCTAAATTTAATTTTTGTAAATTAATCTTATTATGCGTCCTCCTACTCTCTGTGACAACACTTGTAACCAAATCGTCATCATCACACAATTTGTTGTTGTACAATATGAAATGTGTTAAAAATAATAAAAATAGTAACTGATTTAAATAATAATTTACACCAAGTCTAAACAACCACAAAACGGATAATAAATTCATTACCCAACAAAATGAAAAATGTTATATCATTTCAAACTCCAAACAAAAGCAACTCAATCATTCATCAGTAAACAAAAAATATATTCGTTAAAGCATAAGAACATCCTCTTAGTCTTATTTTATCAAAAGCTTGAAATGCACTAACCAACCGAATTAAGTATCAATGTTTTATGAATAATTATAAAAAAATTTAAGATTTCACTCAAATTATGATTTCTCAAAGTAGTAATAAGAAGCTCATCCGATGGAAGGTTTGTATATGTAATCAGAAGTAAGGACCTCAATCATTGTTCAAGCTTTTAACAATTGCTCCACTCATCGATGTAAAAATAAAAATATTATTATAAGATCTATTTGTGAGAAATGTATTAGACTCTTCATCTAGCTACTGTAATAACTCAATTGGTGTCTCACACAAGGCTGGTAACTGAACTTTGCCCTTAGAGCAGCACAAAAAAACCAAACGACCTGTTTTGTTATTAGGTGATAGTGTGTTCATGCTCCTACATAACCGCATAGTAGTGGCGACAAACTTGTTCTACGTAGCCTATATTTAGTACACTCCTGCTTGTAGTTGCAACAATCAAAAAATTATTTAGTGATACTGTGACGCCCCTAAAAATAGGTATACATCACCCATTCTTAGTTGCCATATACATGGTACAAAATACAAATACAAACTAATTATACAACAGTCGTGTAAAATACGACCAAACATATGTTGTGAGTTTTAATACAAATATTGTCATCTAGACAATATCCACACTCAATGGAGTCCTCATTACATTTATTATTTCACTATTTCACAGAATAGTGAGGACTACTAATGCACCATCTAGGACCATCACTCTGTTCCCTGACTAGTCCCAGCTATGTTCTCATTTCCTGAAGAGAAAAATGAAAGAAAGGGTGAGCTCAACTAGCCCAGTAAGAAATATTATGACTAAGATAATGCAAAATAAATTATTGTTAGCCTTCAACAGTGTTAAACAGATACAATCTAACAAACATCAAGTTTAACTGTAGCGGAACAAGCAATCCATTAGAAGAGTCGAGTAGAGAATAAAATCTACCATCTTTTATGATTTAAAAAGTTTTTCATCACTTTTATCGCTGAGACTCAGCTAAAAAGAATAATCCACATCATCAAATCATCCCTGCACTACAGGCCAATGATATTATTTAGTATCACGACCACGAATTATCCATGCACTACTGGCCAAATATAATCGTGTTTTCATCAACGGTCCTGATCATGCCATAAAATAATTCATCTTTGCTCCCTTGACCGAAGAGAATCCATAGCCATAATCATACCAAAAACTGTCCATCAATGCACTACGGGCTAATGAGGACTTTTTTCACATCATTTGTAACATTACGGTCATGATTATACTGAATAATCCCTAGTCATAATCATATCAAGTCCATCTATGCAATACAGGCCACATAAGACTTTCAACAAAATATAAACACGAGGATGATGACAATGACATAATAATTCAATAAAACAAGTTCAAGAATTAATTTATCCAAGAACCAATAATGTCTCCAGATTGTCAACATGATACTGCTTTGTAGAGTAAATTTCAAGAATGCTCAGAAGAATATTTTCACGAAAAAATACTGGAGGAAGCACAAACATCAAGGATATTCCACTAATTTCATGGAGTATAGAAGTTAAAACTTTAACTAACTGAGTATGATAAAGAATGGAATAAAAAAAGAAATCACCATACATACAGTACTTCGCATAGACAGGTTATTCCAACAGAATAATAAATAACGGAACCAGGTCAGGCGTAATACGCACCGACAGTATATTCCAACAGAATAATAAAGAATGAAATAACAACAGAAATCACCATACATGCGGTACGACGTCGCATAGATAGGTTTTTTTAATAGAATAATAAATAACGGAACCAGGTCAGGCAAAATTCGCACCGACAGGATGTTCCAACAAAATAATAAAGAATGGAATAACATTAGAAATCACCATGCATGCGGTATTTTGCATAGACAGGTTATTTTAATAGAATAATAAATAACAGAACCAGGTCTGGCGTAAAATGCACAGACAGGATATTCCAACAGAATAATAAAGAATGAAATAACAACAGAAATCACCATGTATGCAGTACGTCACATAGACAGGTTATTCCAACAGAATAATAAAGACGGAACCAGGTCCGGCGTAAAACGCACAGACAGGATATTCCAACAGAATAATAAAGAATGGAATAACATAAGAATTTCACCAAGTATAGGGTAGCCCGCGTATACAGGTTATTCCAACAGAATAATAAAGAATGGAATAACATAAGTTCTCTTCATGAATACAAAAGAAATAATACCCTTACGGGTACAACAAATAATATCTCTTACCTTTGAAAGAAGAGTATTCCGACTGGTAGGGCGAGGATATACTCAAAAAAAAACTTGCACTACGCTCAAAGCTTTCTTAAACTCTAAAGAAATACGCTCAAGATTATAGAAGAATAACTCTCTCTATAGTTTCTCTCTCTAGAGTTTTAGTGAATTCGTAAGAAATAATGAAGGAATGATCTTCTATTTATAGAAGAATGAACTGCATATTAACTAATTCATGAACGATTCAGATTGATTTACTTTTAATCGGATGGTCCATATTTAAAGCAAAATCTTTTAAATAAAATATAATATATTCTATTTATAATCTAATAAAACGAATAACTTTATAAAAGTATTTTGTTTTATATAAAAAGATTTTACTATGCAAAACACTATACATGCACTATGCATAATAAAATATAATATATTCTAATTATTATCTAATAAAACAGATAACTTTATAAAAGTATACTGTTTTATATAAAAAGATTTTACTATTAGACTAATAAAATGAATAACTTTATAAAAGTATTCTGTTTTATATAAAAAGATTTTCTGTTTTATTACATTAATAATACTAATAAAACAAAACTCATATATATATATATATATATATATATATATATATATATATATATAACAATCGACAATAATTGAATCCAATAACGGGAGATAATATGCAACAACTACTGTGGCAATAATTGAACAAAACTGAGTGACTTCTCACGTAAACATCAATAATCAATACCGTGTGCTACTATGCAACCACGCGTATTACTGTACTTTTACTACCGAGTAGTTCAACAGTATTAACGGTAAAACTTCCGCCGTTAATTTCATAAAAATATTTTTGTCGTTTTCTCAATCCGATAATAATTCCGTTGTGGGGTCCACAAATGATTGTGCCATCGTACGAATATTCCCTGTTAAAATGAATATTCTCCGACCAATCGAATATTATATAACAACTTGCGTACTTTACAAAATTTATAAATACTACCCACAACTATAACATTATCTCAAATTCACACCATAATATTCAAAAAAATATTTCGAGAAAATTAAATCTTTATTCGTAAAATTTGGAATTTTACAATCTCCCTTCCTTATAAAATTTCACCCTCGAAATTTACGTACGTATCTGGTATGCCGAACAGATGAGGACGCTTCGTCAGATTCTAACTCTTGAGGTACAACCTTTAAGCGTAGACTATATTCCAGGATTTTAACATGTACATCTTCATACGTTAAATTATCCACTATCTCATCCGGTTCTAAATCAATAATTTGGTTCGGGACGTCCACATATTTACGTAACATCGATACGTTAAAAAAGTTATGAACACACGACATACTTGGCGGTAAAACGAGTCTATAGGCCACATTTCCTACTCGATCGAGGATTTAAAATGGGCCAATAAAATCAAGGGTTGAGATTTCCTCTCTTCATCAATTCTTGCTTCTAGAATAATGCCCTCTTGAACCTTCTTTTTTTTCACATTCATCAGCTTCGGGTGTGTAGTTTGAGCGACTTTAACTTTATCGATTAAAGTCGATTCTACTCGTATATTTGTTATCTTCACGTAGGTTCGTATATTCACACTCATAAACGCATACGATCTTCTACTCAACGCGTCAGCTATCACGTTCGCTTTTCCATGATGGTATTGAATGGTACGATTGTAATCTTCAACAGCTCGAGCCAACGTCTTTGGCGCATGTTACGTTCGTTTTGGGTGAAGAAAATATTTGAGGGTTTAAGAAATGAGTTTTGTACTGGGGTCAATACAAAATTCGATTTCATGCTCTAGGGGTAGGCTAAGAAGTCTTCAAGAATACGTCAAGAAATTTATTAACAATAGAAATATCATTCACAATTGTCTAAGACTTGGATAACATGTCACAATGATACCTATCAACTTGCCATCGTTATTCACAACGTCCCCTACGGAAAGACTGGCTTCGGTGCATTCCACACAATGAAAGGACCGGGGCTCTTTACTTATGGCTTGATATGACAATGATTGACTTTAGTGGTTTGGTTGCTTGAATTTGCATAACAGGTTGGTTAGGAGAGTATGAAAGCTAACAACCTTACGAAAAGTATGATGAGTAGTTAACCAATCGTTTCCAAAAATCACATCAAAGGCAAGTATTTTCAAAGAGATAAGATCGACAGGTAACGTGAAAGTGTCGATTTTAATCAAACAAGATTTATAAGCAATGGATGTAACGAAGGTTTCTCCTAACACAGTTTTAACAGATAAGTCAAAGTCTAATTTCTCAATAGCCAAGTTCAAACATTGAACACAACTAGGTGAAATACAAGAGTGGGTGGAACCGGTATCGAATAAGATATAGACTTCGTAAGCGTTTATGATTAACTTACTCGTGACAACTTCGTTCGGGTTCCTCGACAAACACTCTCACTTAAACTACCTGCTTTGACTTGTTTGGGACACCCTTTGATGCCTCCATCCCAGCTGGACTTTACTTTGGTGCACGACAGAATCGGGCTAAATGACCTTCTCTTCTTGAAATTTCTACTTCTATTATCTTGGCCATGATTACCACCGAAGTGGTTACCATTCTTGGCGTGATAATTTCCCCCACGATGGTTATCATTGTTCCGATGGCCGTTGCCACCGGTACGATTATTATCGTGTTGTTGCTCGTTACCTTTTGGTTGAGCCGACTCAACGGTCTCATGTGCTTCATTGCTTATCTCAATATTTTCAGATGACATCCGCAAACACTGTCACAAAACAAGGGTTAATTAACATATCACATATTATCCATATACTCTGACCGACCAATTAAATACCAAATAAACTTAAGTAGGTCATACTAGCAAAGGAATTCCACGTCTCTCCCCTCCTAGTTCTTGTCTCACATCTCAGCCAGGGATCATATCCCTAAGCTTTGATACCAACTGTGACGCCCCTAAAAATAGGTATACATCACCCATTCTGAGTCGCCAGATACATGGTACAAAATACAAATACAAACTAAATTATACAACACTCGTGTAAAATACGAAAAAACATATGCTGTGAGTTTTAATACAAATATTGTCATCTAGACAATATCCACACTCAATGGAGTCCTTATTACATTCATTATTACACTATTTCACAGAATAGTGAGGACTACTAATGCACCATCTAGGACCATCACTCTGTTCCCTGACTAGTCCCAGCTACGTTCTCATTTCCTGAAGAGAACAATGAAAGAAAGGGTGAGCTCAACTAGCCTAGTAAGAAATATTATGACTAAGATAATGCAAAATAAATTATCGTTAGCCTTCAACAGTGTTAAACTGATACAATATAACAAATATCAAGTTTAACTGCAGCAGAACAAGCAATCTATTAAAAGAGTCAAGTAGAGAATAAAATCTACCATCTTTTATGATTTAAAAAGTTTTTCATCACTTTTCTCACTGAGACTCAGCTAAAAAAAATAATCCACATCATCAAATCATCCGTGCACTACAAGCCAAGGATATTATTTAGTATTATAACCACGAATTATCCATGCACTACGGGCCAAAGATAATCGTGTTTTCATCAATGGTCCTAATCATGCCATAAAACATTTCATCTTTGCTCCCTTGGCCGAAGAGAATCCATAGCCTTAATCATACAAAAACTATCCATCAATGCACTACGGGCCAATGAGGACTTTTTCCACATCATTTGTAACATTACGGTCATGATTATACCGAATAATCCCTGGTCATAATCATACCAAGTCCATTTATGCACTACAAGCCACAGATGACTTTCAACAAAATATAAACATGAGGATGATGACAATGACATAATAATTCAATAAAACAAGTTTAAGAATAAATTTATCCAAGAAGCAATAATGTCCAGATTATCAACATGATACTGCTTTGTAGAGTAAAATTCAAGAATGCTTAGAAAAATATTTCCACAAAAAAGATACTGGAGGAAGCGCAAATATCAAGGATATTCCACTAATTTCATGGAGTATAGAAGTTAAAACTTTAACCAACTGAGTATAATAAAGAATGGAATAAAAAAAGAAATCACCATACATACGGTACTTCGCATAGACAGGTTATTGCAACAGAATAATAAATAACGGAACCAGATCAGGCGTAATACGCACCGACAGTATATTCCAACAGAATAATAAAGAATGAAATAAGAACAGAAATTACCATGCATGCAGTACGACGTCGCATAGATAGGTTATTTCAACAGAATAATAAATAACGGAACCAGGTCAGGCAAAATTCGCACCGACAGGATGTTCCAACAGAATAATAAAGAATGGAATAACATTAGAAATCAAAATGCATGCGGTACTACGCATAGACAGGTTATTCCAACAGAATAATAAATAACGGAACCAGATCTGGCGTAAAATGCACCGACATGATGTTCCAACAGAATAATAAAAAATGGAATAACAACAGAAATCACCATGCATGCGGTACGTCGCATAGACAGATTATTCCAAAATAATAATAAAGACGGAACCAGGTCTGGCGTAAAACGCACAAACAGGATATTCCAACAGAATAATAAAGAATGGAATAACAGAAGAAATTCACCAAGTATAGGGTAGTCCTAGTATACAAGTTATTCCAACAGAATAATAAAGAATGGAATAACATAAGTTCTCTTCATGAATACAAATGAAATAATACCCCTTACGGGTACAACAAATAATATCCCTTACCTTTGAAAGAAGATAATTCCGACTAGGAGGGTGAGGATATACTCAAAAAAAACTTGCACTACGCTCAAAGCTTTCTTAAACTATAAAGAAATACGCTCAAGATTATAGAAGAAGAACTCTCTCTATAGTTTCTCTCTCTAGAGTTTCAGTGAATTCGTAAGAAATAATGAAAGAATGAGCTTCTATTTATAGAAAAATGGACTACATAGTAACTAATTCATGAACGATCCAGATTGATTTACTTTTAATCGGACGGTCCATATTTAAAGTAAAATCTTTTAAATAAAATATAATATATTCTATTTATAATATAATAAAACGAATAACTTTATAAAAGTATTCTGTTTTATATAAAAAGATTTTACTATGCAAAATACTATGCAGGCATTATGCATAATAAAATATAATATATTCTAATTATTGTCTATTAAAACAGATAACTTTATAAAAGTATTCTATTTTATATAAAAAGATTTTACTATTAGCCTAATAAAATGAATAACCTTATAAAAGTATTCTGTTTTATATAAAAAGATTTTCTGTTTTATTACATTAATAATACTAATAAAACAAAACTCCGTTCTTGAGTGTGTATATATATATATATAACAATCGATAATAATTGAATTCAATAACGTGAGATACTATGCAACAACTACTGTAGCTGTGACGCCCCCAAAATAGGTATACATCACCCATCTTAAGTTACCAAATACATGATACTAAATTCAAATACCACTTGATTATACAACAGTCGTGTAAAATACGATAAAATACATGCAGTTAGTTTTAATACAAATATTATCTTCTAGACAATATCCACTCTCAGAATAAGTCCTCATTACATTTATTATCACACTATTTAACAGAATAGTATGGACTACTAATACTATCATCTGGTTCATCACTCTGTTCCCCGACTCGTCCCAGCTATATTCTCATTTCCTGAAGAGAACAGTGAAAGAAAGGGTGAGCTCAACTAGCCCAGTAAGAAATATTATGACTAAGCTAATGCAGAATAAATTATCATTAGTCTTCAACAATGTTAAACTGATAAAATATAATAGACATCAAGTTTAACTGCAGCGGATCAAGCAATCCATTAAAAGAGTCAAGTAGAGAATAAAATCTATTATCTTTTATGATTTAAAAGATTTTTCATCACTTTTATTGCTGGGACTCAGCTTAATAAATAATCCATATAATCCATGCACTACGACCAAGGATATTCATTAGTATCACGACCACAAATTATCCATGCACTACGGGCCAAGGATATTCGTGTATTCATTAATAGTCATTATCATGCCAACAACTGTCCATCAATGTACTACGGGCCAATGAGGACTTTTATCACATCATTTGTAACATTACGGTCAGGATTACACCGAATAATCCCTGGTCATAATCATACCAAGTCCATCTATGCACTACAGGCCACAGATGACTTTAAAAAAAATATAAACATGAGGATGATGACAATGATATAAGAATTCAATAAAACAAGTTCACGAATTAATATATTCAAGAACTAATAACGTCCAAATTGTCAACATGATACTGCTTTGTCGAGTAAAATTCAAGAATTCTCAGAAGAATATTTCTATAAAAAGATACTGGATGAAGCGCAAATATTAAGGATATTCCACTAATTTCATGGAGTATAGAAGTCAAAACTTTAATAAACTGAGTATAATAAAGAATGGAATAATAAAAGAAATCACCATGCATGTGGTACTTCGCATAGACAGGTTATTCTAACATAATAATAACGGAACCAGGTCAGGTGAAATTCGCACCGACAGGATGTTCCAATAGAATAATAAAGAATGGAATAACAACAGAAATCACCATGCATGCGGTAATTCGCATAAACAGGTTATTCCAACAGAATAATAAATAACGAAATCAGGTCCGGCGTAAAACGCACAGACATGATATTCTAACAGAATAATAAAGATGGAACCAGGTCCGGCGTAAAACCCACAGATAAGATGTTCCAACAGAATAATAAAGACGGAATAATAGAAGAATGTCACCAAGTATAGGGTAGCTCGCGTATACATGTTATTCCAACAGAATAATAAAGAATGGAATAAGAGAAGTTCTCTTCATGAATACAAAAGAAATAATATCCCTTACCGTAAAATAAACTTGATATCAGAGTAGTGAAGTAACAGAAAACTCTTCTTCTTTCTCTCTATAATTTCTCTCTCTAGAGTTCAGTGAATTCGTAAGAAAATAATGAAGGAATAAGCTTCTATTTATAGAAGAATGGAATGAATAGTAACCAATCTATGAACGGTCCAGATTGATTTATTTTGATCGGATGGTCCATATTTAAAGCAAAATCTTTAAAATAAAATAAAATATATATTATATATTATATTCATATACATATAAGTGCTCGGGTTATTACCCTTGTGACTTTGCTTTATTCCTGTCTGCAAATTTCCCAACCTACATATATATATATATAATACATATAGTACACCCACCATATATATATATATATATATATATATATATATATATATATTTATAATACACCCATCACTCCACCACTTTTCCCATTTACGGTTGAAAATCCTTCCACCAAAATCATTCATCCCACTTTTCCACCAAAACTCACTATCACACACACACTCCTACACACACATAAACACACACACACACATGTCAAATATATATATATATATATATATATATATATATATATATATATATATATATATATATATATATATATATATATATATATACACTTTATAACTTTCTTCCGATAATTTTGAAAAAAATGAGTGAATGGGAATCTAAATAATAAGTAACAAAATATCTCATAAAAATTACCTCAATATTTTTAACAACATTTATCATCATTATTATAATTCACAATATTAATCGACCAGGTTATTCCCAAGAAAGAGGGTGCTTTCTAATAAGGATTTCTCCCTATTGGCGCGCAATTAGGTGACCAAACCTCTCCTTGACAAAACTTCTAGACATCGTTAATATTATAAATAATAATATTAATAACTCTGCCATCTCAATTATTGATTTAATAATATATAAAATATCGACAATAATTGAATAAAACTGAATGACCTCTCACGTAAGCATCAATAATCAATACCGTGTGCTACTATGCAACTACGCGTATTACTGTACTTTTACTACCGAGTAGTTCAACAGTATTAACGGTAAAACTTCCGCCGTTATTTTCAATAAAATATTTTTGTCGTTTTCTCAATCCAACAATAATTCTGCTGTGGGGTCCACCAATGATTGCCGTCGTACGAATATTTCCTGATAAAAAAAATATTTCCCGACCAACCGAATATAATATAACAACTTGCGTACTTTACAAAATTTATCAATATTACCCACAACTATAACATTATATCAAATTCATTCCATAATATTCAAAAATGATATTTATAGAAAAATCATCTTTATTCATAAAAATTGGGGTCTTACAGTAGCAATAATTGAACAAAACTGAGTGACTTCTCACGTAAACATCAATAATCAATACCGTGTGCTACTATACAACCACGCGTATTACTGTACTTTTACTACCGAGTAGTTCAATTGTATTAACGGTAAAACTTCTGCCGTTATTTTTATAAAAATATTTTTTTCGTTTTCTCAATCCGACAATTATTTCGTTGTGGGGTCCACAAATGATTGTGCCGTCGTACGAATATTCCCTGTTAAAATGAATATTCCTCAACCAATCGAATATTATATAACAACTTTCATACTTTATAAAATTTATAAATACTACCCACAACTATAACATTATCTCAAATTCACACCATAATATTCAAAAATATATTTCGAGAAAATTAAATCTTTCTTCGTAAAATTTGGGATTTTACAGATACGTTGTTATTATGTATTCAAATTATTTGGGAGGTGTACAATTATGCCCTTACCAAAATTTGATTTTTGTAAATTAATCTTTTTACGCGTCCTCCTACTCTCTGTGGCAACACCTGTAACCAAATCGTTATCATCACACAATTTGTTGTTGCACAATATGAAATGTGTTAAGAATTAAAAATAGTAACTGAATTACATAATATATAATTTACACCAAATCTAAACAACCACAAAACGGATAATAAATTCATTGCGCAACAAAATGAAAAATGTTCTATCATTTTAAACTCCAAACAAAAGCAACTCAATCATTCATCAGTAAACAAAAATACATTCGTTAAAGCATAAGAACATTCTCTTAGTCTTATTTCATCAAAAGCTTGAAATGCACTAACCAGCAGAATTAAGTATCAATGTTATATGAATAATTATGGAAAATTTTAAGATTTTACTCAAATTATAAATTCTCAAAGTAGTAATAAGAGGCTCATCCGATGGAAGGTTTTTCAGTGTAATCAGAAGTAAGGACCTCTATCGATGTTTGAACTTTTAACAATTGCTCCACCCATCGATGTAAAAGTAAAAATATTATTATAAAATCTGTTTGTGGGAAATGTATTAGCCTCTCCGTCTAGCTACTGTAATTACTCAATTGGTGTCTCACGCAAGGCTGGTAACTAAACTTTGCCCTTAGAGTAGCATAAAAAAAACCCAACGACCTGTTTTGTTGTTGGGTGAGAGTGTGTTCATGCTCCTACATAACCGCATAGTAGTGGTGACAAACTTGTTCTAGGTAGCCTATATTTAGTACCCTCCTACTTGTAGCTGCAACAATAAAAAAATTATTTAGTGATACGTTGTTATTATGTATTCAAATTATTTGGGAGGTGTACAATTATGCCCTTACCAAAATTTAATTTTTGTAAATTAATCTTATTACGTGTCCTCCTACTCTCAATGGCAACAACTACAACCAAATCGTCATCATTACATAATTTGTTGTTGCATAATATGAAATGTGCTAAGAATTAAAAATAGTAACTGAATTAAATAATAATTTACACCAAGCCTAAACAACCACAAAACGGATAATAAATTTATTTCCCAACAAAATGAAAAATGTTCTATCATTTCAAACTCCAAACAAAAGCAACTCAATCATTCATCAGTAAAGGTCAAATTATTAAGAGAGTAATGTAATGACAATGCAAGTATCTATAAGATTTATGGACTGCAATTCAATTTTTACTGCATTCCTACTTACGTCTGATGAGGAATTCTTGCTTACTTTGGGAGTTTAAGTTGCCATCCATGCTCAGTATTCTGCAATAGAAACTACCTCAAGCAAACTGCTACTTTGTTAATGTTCATGGTCGATTTATTTGATTCATCTTGTAATCCAGGATCTGACCATTATTCGTAAGAATGCCCTACCATTTTTTCATCTATAATGTGGTCCTTTTCCAAGTAACGTTTGGTGGATTTGCCATCCATTCTCAATATTCTGTAATAGCAACCACCTTAGGAAAACTGCTACTTTGTTAATGTCTAGGGTCAATTTATTTGATTCATCTGGTAATTCAGGACCTTGGCTACACCTAATAACAACTATAGGATGACTATATGGCTTTTGAAAATCTATCAAACCTAAACAACTACAAAATGGATAATAAATTCATTACCCAACAAAATGAAGAATGTTATATCGTTTTATACTCTAAACAAAAGCAACTCAATCATTCATTAGTAAAGGGCAACTCAAACTCCTAAAGTAAACATGAAACATCAGGCGCAAGTAAAAATGCAGTTGTAGTCCATAAAAGTAGTGGATGCTTGCATTACCATTACATTACTCTGTCAAAATCCCAAGTGATCGATGTTAAATGTAGACAACAATCGTCTAAGCAATCAAAATTGAAAACATTAAACGATCTTAAAAACACTTAACCACTGTTTTACTAAACGCACAAAAATGTATTACATACATTCAGTTCCAACTCAAATCAATAATTATAAAATAGTTTATTTTAATACACTGTCAAGAGGAATGGAAGCAACTGCATCATAAACCTCCTTAGAAAGAATCGTTCATTATGTTAGTAGGCAGCTCACTGGCCTTTTCAGTTTTTACAGTCATGCAATCACACGAATTCCATATATTTCATACCATGCATGAAGAGTTTTAGCACAAAATAAATGTGTTTTTTTGATACGCAAAATACTACCTTTATTCCAAAAAAAAGATACATATTTATTGAAAAAGTTAAAAAAAATCCACATAACGAATCCTCTTTTTACTTGTAATAATAAAGAATGACACAATGTTCTCAAGTTTGATGTCTGAATTACATAATCAAGTAACACTGCTAAATTACTAACTTGTTATTTTTAGAGTAAACATGGAACAAAAAAATCCTTAATATTTGAAAATTACAATGCTAATGGAATCCAAATTGCCTATTAATTTCATACTCAATATGATTCCAAGACCAATCTGACCAAAGAAAATTTGCAGGGTTGAAGGTGCATTACCATCAATATTAGCAATTATGTTTACGGTTGCCTGCATGTCATACTTCGTCTTTAGGAGCACCATGTGTCAATCCATTAGGATTAAAATGTGGTCATGTAATAACATTAGCCAACAATAAAATCTAATATAATAAATCACCAATAAAAACACAGCTAAAACCAAAACTTCAACCAATTAAATCTCAAAAGTAAAAATACAATCAAATCCAACCTGTTAAGATACATCCATTTGTGGTATCACCAAATTCGTGCTACACAATAGCCAAAATAATTATAAAATTTTTAGAATCACATATGATTTTAAGAAATATAACAACAATCAACAACTTCACACCAAGTTTACATACTAAATGAAACCCATGAGGTTCAGGAGTAAGTCCAGGAACTTGAACATTCACTTTTGTTAGACCTATAAAAGAAAACCCTAAATAAATTTCACATTATATTGAGAATATATAAATACATGTACATGAATTCTATTACCTCTGTCCCAGAAAAAAGTCCCATTTACTAATTTTTGTTGTATCAGAAAATTAATAACTTAACATTAGCAAACTTTGCAATGAGACTTTTTTTATGGGACGAATATAGTATATATAAGCAATAAAAAAGTGGGAGATAGAGCGACCGTTTTCATCTTGGGTAAGGGTAACAACACCCTCGACATTGGAGGCGCCCTTGAGGACGACGACGACTTTCTTGTTGGCAGGGACAATGGTGAAGGGTTTAGGGGCGGCGAGGGGGTGGCGGAGAAGGAAAGGGATTGGCGGGTGAGTTTGAGAGAGAGGCCCTGAAAGGAAGAGTAAAGTGAAGGGCAAGAGTTAGGGTGTGAAAGAGCGAATAAAAGAGGATAAGATTCGACAACAATGGGACTTCTAGGTTTATGATAATGGGGTTTGAAGAGATTTGATACTTGAAACCAAAGGACTTTAATAATCAAAAAATCCAGAAAAGGAATCGACCGCAAGTGGAAGAAGATGAAGATGAAGATGATGGTTTCAGAATAGGAGGAGATTAAAGGGACTAAATAGAGATGGGATTATAGAGGAGGAGATAAAGAGATTGAGTTTCGTAGTGGAACAAATTGTTGTAATCCGCAGTGGAAAGCAACCCAAATCAGTGATGGAGAGGGAAAGAAGGAAACAAAATGAATATATAATGACAGAAAAATTAAATGTGGAAGATGAGTAGGAAGAAGAATAGGAATTGAGGAAGGTGAGGAGATGAAGACATGGGTAGATGATTGGCAAATTGAGAATTGATTCCAAACTTTAATGACAAATTAGAAGCAGAAGAGGAGGGAAGTAGAAGATGTGGTCTGAATTAAGGGAGAAGAAGAAACAGAAGAGGAAGCCTAAGACAAAGATCGAATGGACTGAAGTGAAAATTAAATAACTCTTAAATTTGACTCAGCGAGTTTTCCAATCAATTGAAATTAGTGACATCATCATTGGACGTGTTTTATATATAAGAATTGATACTCCCTCTATTCCTAAAGAAATGATAAAATGTAGAAAAGTTTTTGTCTATAAAGTACATAAAGTGAATGGTAAATATGTTATTAAGTACGGTCCATTAGTATAAAAAAATGTTAGTTTCTCATAGGCACACTAGAGATTTAGAAGGGGAGGCTGAATAAATCTTTAAAACTTTTCGATTAATTAAAGATGTATTGCCAGATAATCAGTTAATCATGATTAATTATGCACAATAGAATATACTTTAGAAAAATCCCTTTAAAGATTAAGGAATATCTCAATTCTAAATTTAGTCTTATAGTTATAAGTCACTTAGTAGATATAAGACATAATGTAAATGACTGAAAGTAAATAAAATAAGATGTTTTAAATGGTTTGGAGGCTGAATAACTCCTAGTCCACTCTTTTACTTCAACAAGTAGGATATCCACTAAGGATAGGTCACTCAGATCAGATCACACAAATCTTATACAATTAAACCACTAAGGTTACTTCTAGTCACGTAGTCTTGGTAATGGTCACACAGACCAGGTCACTTAGATCTCTACAAGTCACTTAGATATGGATGAAATTTACTAAGATAATCGATTTTCTGTTGAATGATAGATGTTTGGATTGCTGCTAAGATGTTATTTCAGCTCCTCTTTCTTCTGGTATTTACCAGCTTGAATGTGATCATCTTTGAGGTGTTGCCAAGCTTTGCAATGAGGCTTAACTTCTTCTAGTACTTACAGCTTGGAACACATCTTGAGTCATAGAGTCGAGCTTGCTCTACTTCTGTATCAATTCAGCTTTGTGTTCTTGGTGATTTGTAAAGTGAGTTCTTGACTATTCAGAGTTTTGGCTTTTTGATCTGACTGTTTACTTTTACCATAATCACCTCTTAGTTGAATTTGAATTCTTGAGGTCTCTTAGTCTACCAGAAGATTTCCCGTTGTAAAGTATCCGTTGAGCATTTAATTAAAGCAGAGATACCTTTAGATCCTTGATGTTGACATTTGTTATTCCAGATTGCTTTTCAGCTTGGACTTGTCACATCAGTCTGCAACTTTACCTACCACCTGATAGTTATTGTAAGACCCCAACTTATTATAAATAAAATTAAATTTTCTCTATTCATTATCTTGAAGTAATAAGGAGTTAATTTGATATAATGCTTTGGTTATGGGTGAAATGTTCAAATTTTGCAAAATAAGCAAGTGGTTATAAAATATTCATTTTTATCGGGGAATATTCGTTTGGTTGTGGAATATTCTTGCTATCGAGAAATATTCGTACGACAGCGCAGCTATTTGTGGGCCCCATAACAGAATAACTATCGGATGAAAAAAATGATAAGTTTGAGATTTTATAAATAACGGCGTAATTATTACCGTTATCACTGTTGGATTACCTGGTGGTTAAAATACAGTAATACGCGTGGTTGCACAATAGCACGCGGTATTGCACAATATTTTTGAATTATTGATTCTTATGTAAGAATGCACTACTCAATAATTGTTAAAATAATTAATGTTCAATATTTTATTTTATTGATTCAATAATTGCTACAGTGATATTTTATATTATTGTTGTTTTAATAATTGTCATTGCACAGTATTTCCTATTATTAGATCAATAATTCATATTATTTGAATAATATTATTAGATAACATTATTGACAATGTCTAAGGAAGTTCTGTCTAGGAAAGGGGTTTGGTCACCTAATTGCGCGCCAGTAAGGAAAAATCCTTATCGAAAAGCCCCCTCTTTCTTGGGAACGACCTGGTTGTCATAATTTTAATTCTGTAATATTATTTGTGAATAATTAATTATTTATTTATATGATAAGGAAATATTTATTTTATGTGGACATAAATAATGGATAGGAGAATATTTGTTTTGTGTGGATATAAATGAAGGAATTAATGCTGAGGTGTTTTATTAGTATTTTGTCAGAATGGAGGTATTAAAAATCGTTCGTATGTGGATTTCAGGCATTTTTCGTTTGGAATTTGGAAAAATTTAAATCTACAAAGTTTTAGAGAATTCGATTTCCTATGGAATGGACATAAAATTTTTATTTTCCAAATAAATGAGCTATTTATTATAAATTATAGAAGTTTCAGAAATAAATATTTTTATTAAAATTATGGGTGGGACCCACTTTTATTTTTTTTTGTAAAAACATGTGCTGAGAATTTTCAAGGATGGCATGCTCAGTTGGTTCAAATGAGGTGTGTGTATAAGTGAAGAAAAAAAATATTATTTTATTATTTTAGTCTGCTTTGGCGTTCTGGCATTTTCCTATAAATAGGTGCTTAGGTTAGAATTGAAAATCACACCAGAAACAAATGTTTTTTTTTTCTCTCTCTCTATATATATATATATATATATATATATATATTATCGAGCATATTTTTGTGAGTATTTAGATACTTTGAGAGTTACTATTCAGTGCAAGTTTCTTTCGGCTTTACATCCGATATTCCAGTCAGAAGTACTGTTCTTTTGAGGTAAGGGATGTTATTTTCTTTGTAAATGATATTATTTCTTTTAATATCTTTATTCTAAAATATTGGTATGAATTTTATTGTAGAATTTTTACCTTTTTGTGTTAGGGTTACTATTCACGTATACGTCACTATTTACAAATATGACACTATTCACCAAAAAATAAAATTTTCTCTTTTCTGTCCTAGATGTCTATTATGGTTACTATCTTTGATTGTATCCATGTTTTGATCTTATTTTTTAAATTTTACTCCACTATGATTTATTATGGAGTATTTTTGAACTTAGATTATCTAAAGTACGAATCCCTAATATTTGTCCTTTTCTCTCACTAGATTTGTTCTCTAAAATGTTTTTCATCATCCTCAGTCTTTAATGGTGATGCTTGATGAATATCTTTGGCCTGTAGTGCAAAGATGAATGATTACCTGATGAATATCTTTGGCCCGTAGTGCAAAGATGAACATGTGTTGAGATGAACATGACCAACTGGTGATACAAAAGAATATCTTTGGCCCGTAGTGCAAAAATAAATATTTGATTCAAGAGGTATATTGATTGATGTTACAGGGATAAAATATTGATGATGGACTTTTAAATTCATAGATGATAGTAGATTTCATTATCTACTTAATTCTTCTAATGAATTATTGTTTACGCTGCAGTTGTTGATCTAAAACTTGTTGTCTATTATATTCTATCATATGTTTTCTCTGTTGAAGACTAAGGATAATTTGTTGTACATTATCTTAGTCATAATATTCTTTACTGGGCTAGTTGAGCTCACCATTTTCCTTTTTGTTCCATTTTTCTTCTCAGGAAGCGAGAATATAGCAGGAACCAGTCAGAGTATAGAGTGATGGTCCTAGATAAATGTTTTAGCAGTCCTCACTATTTTTGTAAAATAGTGTATCAATAATTGTAATGAGTACTTATCTGAGTGTGGATATTGTCTAGAAGATAATATTTGTATTTAAACTCACAGTTTATGTGTTGTCGTATTTCGCGCGACAATTGTATTAATGAAGTTGTAGTTGTTTCTGTACCATGTATTTGGTGACTCAGAATGGGTGGTGTATACCTATTTTGGGGGCGTCACAGTTATTCTTTTCAATAAACTAGCGGTTTAGACATAACCTTTTGAACTTTGATTCTGATCAATGATTTATTTTTGGATGCCTCGGGACATTCAATTCGCAACATTCCATTGTCTGTTTTCTTGTCAAACTTGACTTTGTTCTACGATTTTTGTTATTAGTAGAGTGATGAGAATCATAAAGTTTACCTCTACATTTTGCTCTATGATTAGGACTCAACAAACTGCTCTATCATATGCTCTACTCTCTACTCTATGAATGAGTACTCTACGATACTTGAGTAGAATTTATAGACTTCTCTTTATCCTCTGAATACTTTAACATCTCTATGATGACGAAGAAAACTTTACAATATTTTTTGTCTCTTTGTAACTTTACTCTTCTTAGTTGTTACTCTACGAACTCTAGGTTACTATCTGCGAACTGACTTATTTTGTATGAATAGGCAGAGTAACTATACGAATTAATCTTTATAGAGTTATTCTTAATTAGGTCTATACTCATCATCATTAGAGTATACTTCTTTGATTAGCCTTCACTTATTCGATCTTCAACTTATCATTATGACTAAAGAGAAAACTCTACGATCGATCATCTGATGCATTTCATACGGATGAGTTAACTCTATTATACATGATGACATATTAATAGGCAAGGTATCTATACGATCAGCTGGACCTATAAACTATACATCAGAAAGTTTCAATAAGATCAACCTAGCAACCTTGATCTTTCTATCCTAAGTCCTTGTACATATTTTTCTCAGATAAGGATTTTACGAAAATTATTAGTACACATAAATTAATCATATTAATCACCAGATAAAGTTAATTCAATAAGATCAACATAATAACCTTCATCTTTCTATTCTAAGTTCTTGTACAATTATGACATTATTAAGGACTTTACAAAAATTACTAATACAAATATACATTAATCGTTAGACCATATATTAAAAATTAACTAGATCAACTCAATATGATCAACCTAACATGTTTGATCTTTTTATTCTAAGTCATCGTACATATGATGCCGCCAAATTCGGGTCTAAACCACGCCCAAAACATAGGTCGCCAACACTACTGACAAACACAAATTTTCCTATTTATAACTATTACTACAACGACAGTATTCACACTCAAATCCAATAACACTCTACATAAAGGTACAATCAATAAATGTTTTATGAATTAAAATCTTTGGAAAATGCTCAAAGAAACCTTCGTACATGGAAGGCCATTCTTTTAAGTTATGATATCTGACTTAATAATTAACCTTGGTTGACTCAATAAACCCCAAAGAATAACAAAAAGATTATTATCTTGTTCATTTCAATGGTGTGTATCTTCTTGCCATTTAAATATCTCCATTGTGTTAAACTGAGGATTATATTCCAACCATACTCCAAGATTATATAGGTAATGCTCATAAATATAATCATCAAGTGGATGCACACAACCATATCTTATGGTAACATGAATTTCTATGTGGTTAAACACCTTGTATGTTAGTGGCAACAGACACCTTAAGTTCTCAGTACAATATTTGTCACACTTTCTTATAACTTGATGAGGACAACCACTAACTTGGAGCACTATGGTTAGTAACTCGGACCATTACTCCACTCCCCTACTAGTCCCAGCTACACTCTCATTTACTGAGAAGAACAATGGAACGAAAAGGAAAATGATGAGCACAAATAGACCAGTAAAGAATATCATGACTAAGATAATAAAGAATAAATTATCTTTAGCATTCAACAGTGAAAAATCTGATAGAATATAAAAGATAACAAGTTTGAGATCAACAACTGCAACGGAACAAGAAATCCATCAGAAGATTCAAATAGACCATAATGTCTATTATCTTCTCCAATTTAAAAGTTCACCAACAATATTCTTATTCATGTAACACCAATCAAAGTTCTTGTTCATAATCATATCTATGAGACCCCAGATTTTATGAATAAAGATTTAAATTTCTCGAAATATTTTTTTGAATATTATGGTGTGGATTTGATATAATGTTATAGTTATGGGTAATATTTACAAATTTTGCAAAGTAAACAAGTGGTTATATAATATTCGATTGGTCGGGGAATATTCGTTTTAACAAGGAATATTCGTACGACGACACAATTATTGGTGGACCCCAAAACGAAAGTATTGTCGTAGTAAGAAAACGATAGAATTATCTTTTTATAAAAATAACGGCGAAAATGTTACCATTAAAACTGTTGAGCTACCCGGTAGTGAAAATACAATATTATGCGTGGTTGCATAGTAGCACACAGTATTGATTATTGATGCTTACGTGAGAAGTCACTCAGTTATACTCAATTATTGCTACAATAATTGCTGCACCATATCTCTCATATTATTGATTCAATTATTGTCACAATATCATATGTATAATATGTTATATTATTAAATCAATAATTGAGACGGCAAAGTTATTCATATTATTATTTTCAATATTGACAATGTCTAGAAGTTCTGTCAAGGAGAGATTTGGTCATCTAATTGCGCGCCAATAAGGAGAAATCCTTATCGAAAAGCCCCCTCTTTCCTAGGAATGACCTGGTTGTTAAATATTGTGAGTTATAATATTAATGATGAATAAGTTCGTGTTGATTAAAGATGAAATTGATAGTTCCATTGTGTGGGAATTATTAGTGTTAGTGGAAATTGACATTTATTTCGATAATAATTGATGTCTGTATGTTATATTGACCAATTGGGTAATTCACCGGATAAATGAGCAATTAATTGCTATTAATTCACATGCTTATAACTACGTGTTCACATGTGTGTACTATTAATTCACATGATTTACTATTAGGGGAGTTGGTGCACTTGCACGACTAAATTAAAAATAGAAGTATAGATGAAGGTACTATACTATAATTAATTTTTTCACATGTTTAAAACTATTGAGTCAAATGATTTACTATTGATTCACATGATGTACTATTAGGGGAGGTGGTGCAAGTTTGATAATACTTACAGGACTAAATTAAAAATGAAAGAAAAGTTGGAGGTATTGTATTGTAATATTTTGAGCCTCAAAACGTGCAATTATCGAAACATAATTTTCCTATAAATAGAAGCTCATTCTTCCTTCATTTCTCACCAATTCACTAAAGCTATAGAGCAATTATTATAGAGAGAAATTATCAACAGAAAGAAGAAGAGAAGTCTGCTACCTCACTATTCCAGTATCTAGTTTCTTCTAAGGTAAGGGGTGTTATTCTTTCGTATTCATGAAGAGAGTTATTTTCTTTCAATACTCGTAAGAGCTGTTATTCCATTCTTTATTACTCTGTTGGAATAATCTGTCTATGCGGTCTATCACATGCCTAGTGAATTCTGTTGTTATTCAATTCTTTATTATTATGTTGGAATAACCTGTCTATGCGAAGTACCACATATATGGTGAATTTCTTCCGTTATTCCATTCTTTATTATTCTGTTGGAATAACCTGTCTGTGCGGTCTATCGCATGCCTGGTGAATTCCGTTGTTATTCCATTCTTTATTATTCTATTGAAATATCCTGCCTGTGCGGATTACGCATGACCTGGTTCCATTCTTTAATATTCTGTTAGAATATCCTGTCTGTGCAAATTACGCCTGACCTGTTTCCATTCTTTATTATTCTGTTGGAATATCCTGTCTGTGCGGATTACGCATGACCTGGTTCCATTCTTTATTATTCTATTGGGAATAACCTATCTGTGCGGTCTATCGCATGCATGGTGAATTCTATTATACACAGTTGGTCAAAGTTTTGACTCCTATACACTATGAAATTAGTAGAATATCCTGGATATTTGTGCTTCATCTAGTATCTTTTCATGGAAATATTCTTCTGAGCATTCTTGAATTTTACTCCACAAAGAAGTATCATGATGAAAATTTGGACGTTATTGATTTCAGGATAAATTAACTTATAAATCTTTAAAATTTATTCTTGAACTTGTTTTATTGAATTATTATGTCATTGTCATCATCCTCATGCTTATATTGTGATCAAGGTCATCTTTCGCTTACGTGCATAGATGGACTCGGTATAATTATGACCAGGGATCATTCAGTATAATCATGACCTGTAATGTTATAAATGATGTGGTAAAAGTCCTCAGTGGCCTGTATTGCATTGATGGACAGTTTTTGGTATGATTATGACCAAGGATTATTCGGTATAGTCATGACCATTGATGATTTAATGAATATCCTTGGCCCGTAGTGCAGGGATGATTCGATGATGTGGTTTATTTATTAAGCTGATTCTCAGCGATAAAAATTGATAAAAACATTTTAAATCATAGAAGATAGTAAATATCATGCTCTACTTGACTCTTCTAATGGATTGCTTATTCCGCTGCAGTTAAACATGATGTCTATTGTATTTTATCAGTTTAACATTGTTGAAGACTAATGATAATTTATTCTGCATTATCTTGGTCATAATATTTCTTACTGGGCTAGTTGAGCTCACCCTTTTGCTTTCATTGTTCTATTCAGTAAATGAGAACGTAGCCGGGACTAGTCAGGGAACGAAGTGATGGTTCGAGATGGTGTATTAGTAGTCCTCACTATTCTGTAAAATAGTGTGACAATAAATGTCATGAAGACTCTATTTGAGAGTGGATATTGTCTAGAAGGCAATATTCCTGTTTAAACTCTCAACTATGTTTTGTCGTATATTACACGATTGTTGTATAATTAAGTTGTATTTGAATTTATGTACCATGTATCTGGCGACTCAAGATGGGTGATGTAGACCTGTTTTGGGGACGTCACAATATCGATCAATAGTTCATGGTTATAATTATTTATTAATTAATATTTTCACCCAGGCCGAAGAGAATTTTCATCATCTGTCTTTACCTGTAACACCAAAGATTATGGTTATATCAACTCGCAGTTTATGTTCATAATCATATCAATCAACACTTTCTCATTGCCACAAAGGCTAGAGAGAACTTTCACTCCATGTCCTTGCCACAAAGGCTAAAGACACTCTTTAATCATATCGTCTTTACACCCTACGCCAAAGACATTTAAATGTAATAACAATGGTTATGATCATACCAATCAATTCATCTTTGCCACAAATGCTAAAGAGAATATTTACTATGTGTCCTTACCATACAGACCAAAGACACTCAACAATCATATCGTCTTTACCCTATGCAAAAGACATTCCCCAATCACATTATCTTTACTCTCAGGCCAAAGATATTTACAACAAATTGATTCTTTGAGGATTAGTACAAACCAAAGTAATATAGAGGATGAAAGGAAGTTGTAATAATTTAAAAGAATAAACATTCAGGATTTGACATTTAGTTTGTCAAGAGTCCAATAGTATCCAAATTGTCAACATAATAACCAAAGTGTGGAGTCAAATTCCAGAATGATATTCAAGTTTCATATTTCAAAGATAACAATTAAATTTAATACGAAGATTTCGGTAAATAAAAATTCAAGTGAAATGATATTAGATGAAATGCAAACCTCAAATGAATTTTTAATTATTTCAAGAATTATAGAAGCAATACTTATAACCATGTTGATCAATTCATCCTTGCACCTAAGCCAAGGATATTCAATTATAAAATCAATTGTCATGATCATATAAATCAACAAGTCATCTTTAAACCCCTCGTTGAAGAGAACTCATGGTCATGATCATACCAATAATCTACTCATCTTTGCACTCAAGTCAAAGAGAACATTCATCACCATGATTATAAAAATGTTATATATGATAAATAAAAATAATAAGAACATTAAGATTAAGGATAAACATTAGAGATTTGTAATTTAATTTATCTAGAGTCCAAACCGTTAACACGATATCCAGAAAATAGATTAAAGTTCTTGATAAAATATAAAGTTCAAGAAATGTACGCTTCTCAGTTCAAATATAACGATTAAAAATTTAATGGAAAGATTCAGGTCAAAGATGTTAGATGAACCAAAAACTATTAAGGATATTCTAATCATCACAGGAATTTTCACATTTAATTATAAAGCTGTAAAAAAAATAATACTTTCCTATCATAATATGAAGTATGAAAGAAAATGATCTCCTTTATGATTACTAAAAAATGATATCCCTTTAGGAGTATGAAGAAAATGACATACTTTATGTGGAAGAAGGAAAATGATATTCATTTACGAGTATAAAAAGAATGATAACCCTTACCTCGATATTGTGAAACACAAAATTAATAATTGAACAAATCTTTACATGTTCATCTTTGTAGCAGTAAAGAATATGACTTTCATGTCTTCTAGAGTTTTCAAAATCTCTTCTTGTTTTCACAAAAATGTAGCTCTCTAAAAGATATATGAAATAGACTCAAGAATTACTCCATTTGGAGTTAAATATTGGACTTTGGAAATGTAGTTTAGAGAAGTGTAAACAAAGGTTTGGTTGGCATGTGGGATGTTTTAATCATATGCAATGGCGTATTGGTTAAGCATTCAGGGTAGAAAAGTCAGGTGTATGACGTGCGAACATTGAAACATCGAATCGAAGGTTAACAAACTTAAATAGTGTTCCAACTTTTATGAGATAGACATTATAGAACATGGATAGAGTTAAGTAAACCATGAGGGACGTTTATACATGGTTAATTAATTGGTATGTTTATGTGCACTAAATGTGTAGGACTGTTAAGGAGTGATTAACGCTAATTAAGGTTATCAAGACCGCTAAGGCAAGTATTATAACTTCATTCAACTTTTGATTTTGAATGTAGTTTTTAAGAATGTAAATGTATATTCTTATGAATAATTTGTATGTATGCTATGTTTTGCATAATAATTGGATATTGTGTAAATTCCAGACTTATGCACAGTCTTTATTGGTTGTATAAGTTTTCAGCTATGCTATAATGCATCAAATGTTTAAAGCTTCACTTTAACGCATGAAATGTTCAAGTTTTCAATTTCTGATATGCATGAATTGTTTAAGAAGTATATCAATGTCATTTGTATCAGCTAAACACATGTTAAAACTTTTCAATGATCTATTTATGATTTTTTTTGAATTGTTATTGAGTTTAAGTTAAATATCCAAACTAATTTCTACTTGGTACGGATTCAGTCTGAGAATGAACAACCCTAATATTGGGAAAATATTGTATGTTGTTGACATGTAATGTCGAGTGATAGAAGAACGCAAATTAAGTCGTTCGCCATGTAGTATTGATCAATATAGGGTACAATGGGTTGATCACCCAACTTACTTGATAAATAAGTTTTATACCTACGAATTCGATATTTATTAACTAAATTTGTTGCTTAAAACCATATTTTGTAGTTACTTTTCATGCATTTCACTTCCATTTTGTAGGATGCATATATGCGAACTGATTTGGTGGCATTTGAGGACAAATGGATGTGATGGGTGCTTAAAGTGATTATGACTTGAAGAAATAAGGAAGCTGCAACAGAAGATCAGAAAAACTAGCACTATTACACAGCGCGACAACGCCCAAAAAGACTTATGATGCAGTGCGGCTGCGCCAATTAATTGCCAGAGATTCCCTATAGCGCGACCACACCTAGTGAAGGCTTATGGGCAGCGCAACCGCACCGGTTCAACTTTGACCAGAGTTTGAATTTTCATTTTAATTAAGCAATTGGATTGTAGCTTGGGCAAGGGGTTAGAATAGGTTTTGGACTCGTATTAGTGCTGATAAATAGAAGACATATCAACTTGTAAGAATTAATTCCTCTTTAGGGGATCCATCTTGTATATTGTTGGTCGAAAACCCGATCACTAAACACGCGCAAGTATACGCGATCTAACAATTAATACAGTGGTAAGGAAAGTGTCGAACCCACGAGGAACTATCACTAATTTTTACCAAGTACCGATTTTGTATCGCTAAAGTCTTATTCAAACAACAATTAATAGAAGTGTGATTAATCTAATTATAACTAATTATTAAAGCAAGTAAATGGATAATGAATGGTAATCGAAGGAATTATAAGCTAAGGTTACAACTTCACCCCACACAGGCATTCTATCGAACACCTGGAGTGCTATGCTTCATCAAACTCCCTACCCTTCTCTCTTTGGTCTTAATGGCCACGACAATTTGTCGACTGAGAACACACAGGTGCTCATACACCTCTGTCGAGGTATGCATAAACATATCCTTTCCAGATCCACCCGTTAGGAAATTGAACATAAAAGAACGTCCAAGCTAGATACAATCCTACACATGTCTATGCGAATTAATCATAACAAGGATTTAAGCATAAGTTCTCAAATAGGTCGCACGTGGAGCACAGATATATGTCTATTCTACACACAACTTATACAGTTAAAACCCATAATCACATGCCAATATATTACGCTGTAAATCTACAATCCTTCTTTCAATATCATGTAAATTACCAAAATTATCACTAATGTCTTAGTGAGAATCGTTACGCATAAATATATTGAACCAAATCATATGGTGCCAACCAAAGAGATAAGAAAATCAATTTAAATAACAAAGGGTTCCATTATAACCTTAGAGAAAATACTCATTTTACAGCTATTGAACAAAGTATAAGTAGCAATAAAGACAATATTTATGGATTACAAAATCAGAGAAAATAAATGGATAAGAGGAAACTCTGTCAAAGCCCTTCAATCTCCAAGCATTCCGCTCAAATCAAGCTTTCCAATCCGTGTAGCTCACTGCTCGTATCGCTCTAAGGAAAACCCAAACTTCTCCCTAATCTATATTTACAAATATTAACTATGAACTAGAGAGAGAAAGTACAAAAGAAGAGAAAGAACTAAGCTAATCAATTCTAAGCTATCCTTATGCTCTGATATATGATATCCGATCCCCTATCTGCAGAGGCTTGCTTCCTTTTATATATGTGTCTCCATCTTTTGCTAGGTCAAACCAAGGTCTTCTCTGCCTGGGCACCGGAGGTGGTGCCGCGACGTGGATAATAAGCCTCTGGGTGGCGCTGCAGCGCCACATTAGTTTGGAAAACACCGGAGCTCGCGCTACAGCGCGAGTCCATAAAGGAATAGTGGCGCTGCTGCACCATGATGACATCAGCAAGGATCAGGGGCTCGCACTACGGCGTGAGATATAGACTAGGCATTTGCGTCGCGGCGAGGCTACATGCAAAATGACCGTTTTGTTCCTAAAAGCTTGGGAAAGACCTAATAAGCCCTATATTGCATCAGTTGAGCATAATAACACCATAATCATATAAAACTATATAAAATCTACGAGATCAGGCAACTATTTAAGTCATAAAGTATCCGATTCGCGGGTATAAATCCCACTCATAAAATACCCCCAAAGTTAAGTCTTTGCTTATCCTCGAGCAAACTGTCTAACACAAAAATAACAGTAGTAAATCATACGAAAAAGAAAAAATATAACTGTATACTAGTATCATGGTTTCTAAGCTTGATCATAGCTACTCCCAGAGAATAAGGTAAACACATACATGAGTAAGGGTTCATTCTATTTCAAGCATAAGACTGTATTCGATCCATTCTATGTGTGTGTGGAGACAAACCATCCTAACTAATCATAACTCAAATAAGTTAGCACAGTCGATTGTTAATACTAATATGCACACTCCATAACATAAACATTCAACAAGCATTAAGAATAAGACACAAGTGCAAGAAAGGACAAAAAGACTCTAACATAAAGACAGTAAAATCTGACTCAGATAATCCTTAATTACCTTAGGCTAATTAGAACTACCCATTAATGAGCTTTTGATCAGTGACTCCCAAGTCAGACGACTTTAGGGCACTAGGTGTAGAACACCCGTAAGAGTCTAGTAACTCGAGCAACAAAGGCCACGTAATCAACATAAGCCAAATTAGACTTTACGAAAATCGAAGATTATTAGGCGAGTGCATTTTCTGCTCCATCTCAATATCGGTCCTGTGTTTATGGGCGAGTGCGTTTTACGCTCCATCTCGACCCACCGTAAGACTTTTGATATTCAATCTTCATTTCTTTTTATTCTCATTAAATTATTTAATTATTTATTTATTTTTATATATGTCAGCATGCCAGAATCCAAGATCCAAAACTGTATAAATATCTAAGTCTTTTATTACCTTGTAAAAATGAGAGTTTATAAGAGTGAATAACTATTAAAGCAATAAACACGCGAACTAAATTCAAAAAATAACTAGTTAATACAGTTGGTCGGTACTTGCTAGAAAGACAGATCAATAACAGTCTCAACTTATCAACTAACAAACCCCTAGTTCATGCATGCTTGACACGACTCTAAGAGTGACAAAATCATTTGGTGCTTGTCATTAGCCACAATAAAAAATTAATAATATAGATAACACCCTTCCTTAATAGCAGCTCAAAAAAGGGTAAAAAGGCCATTAACATGGCATAAACATATAAATCTCTATAAGCCCCAAAAAGATGGCTATAAACTATAAATCATGTTGATAATAATTAAAGAATTAAAAAATAATAACCAAAAGCAGTTCATTGCATCCATAATAATAAAACATAATCCCTCAGTTCAAAAATGACTACATCAAAATACTGAAAATAAACAAAAGTAATGTACTAGATATGCGACCTAACATGGCATTAGACATAAATAATAAGATAATAGGCCCTAACACCCCCAAACTTAAGGTGAGCAATGCCCTCATTGCTAAACATATAACAATCTATACAAGAGGGCTTCCCTGAAGATCGCTCACTCGGCATCAGCATCGTCCTCATCAACTTCAACGGATGGTGATGGAGGAGGGTATGATGGGAAGACATGAGGCTCTAGGAACAGGTATGGCATGAAATCAGTGTTCTCACCACAGTAATCAGTGTATATACTCTGCATGGTGTTCACCAGCTCAGCCTAGTACTACATAGCAATGTCATGCCTCTGCGCCACTGCTGCAATGTGCCTCTGCAGCCTTCGAGCCTCAACGTCGTGCTTTTGATGCAGCAAGGTGAGGGATGCCATGATGTCTGCCAGTAGTCCTTGTGGAGCTAGGCCTGCATCTGGAGGCTGTGAGGGCGCGGCCTCTACTGTGTGAGGTGGCATAGTAGGTGGGTCGTATCGTTCACCTCTGAAATGATACTCTGCCCCATCCCATATAGTATAGTGGGCGATGGTCGGATGGTCAACGACTGACATGGGTGGCAAGGCTATCTCCTCTGGCCCCCACTGAATACCTACTTACTTGCACAAGTGGGTGATCAATGATGGATGTGGAAGTCCTGCAGCGACGTTACTCTTGATTGCCTTCAGAATTGACTCATAAATTAGAACTCCAATATCCACATGCAGACCTGTGACAATGGTGAATAACAAAATTGCCCTATCCTTAGTCACGTCACTCAAGTGATGGGTCGGGATCATGAAGCTGAATCACGCCTTCCCATAGCGACTGAGTGATGAAGACGGGTAGTCACCCATGTAGTCATTTGTCTTCTATATAGTCCTGGGCTTACAGAGCTGACTAATGATATCCTCGAGGTCATAGCTGCGGAGTCCTGGCTCTAGATAGTCCCTGCCCTGATAATTGTGTGCCGCAAACAGTGCGTTGATGGCCTGACTTCCAAACGCCACTGACTTACCCCTAACTTAGACAACAACAGGACCATCAGGATTGGCGTTTGCATAAAACTCTCGAACCACAGATACAATAGCTGACCCGGGTGGTTTTGTGAAGTGGATCTAATTACATTCAAGTATCATGGTGGTTAGCTCACAATCCTTCTTGTCCGGCCTGAACCCCTACTCATTAATCAAATTGCGTGTGACAAAGGAGCTTTTGTACATTTTCCAGGCCTCCTCATTGATGAACTTGGTGTTGTCCCAAGCCGTTGGTGGTGCTGCAGACGATGATCCTCCCATACTAAGGCGTTGCATCTTTTGTACCATGTCAGAAATTGCAGCAATTGGTATGAACACAAGCATAAAGCTGAAGCACACTCTCCCCCAAACTTAGTTCAGATAATCCCTAATGAAATCCCAGTGATTCCAAGTCAAAACAGTCCAAATTTTCTCTCAAGCAAATTATCGAACACCTTGTATGCGTTCTGAAGAACCCAACTAGACAGACCTTGCTTGAACGAGCTCTAACCAGATTTTTGCCAGTGGAAATCACACAAACAGATAACAAGAATTTCACAAAACCCCAATAAAACCAAAAATATTTCTGCTTGAATGAAATCTAGCAAAAATACATTGAGTTGAAAACCCTAGTTTGATTCTGCCCCCTTTATCTGTGTGAACTGGCTTGGGGCTTTTGGCAAGGATGTGAGAATTGCTTTATTATAGGTAGAATTGATCGAAGGCTAGGGTGGGAGAAATACGGCGACTTTTGGTTTTGGGTTGCTTGGGTAGCTTGTGTGATGCCGAGTCTGTCGAAAAAAATGGGAGGAGTGGCCTAACTGTTGGCTTAAAACTGCTTTTCAAAACCTAAAATTCGCTGCCGGCGCCGCGACGCGAGCTATCCTCCTTTACTTGGCGCCTCGGCACGAATTAGCAGTATTCTAGACTCGTTGGTGGAGCCACAACGTGGGTTAGCCTTTGTTGGTTAGTGCTGCGACGCGGATTAGCAGTAGGCAAGACTTCTTGATAGCGCCACAGCGCGAGGTCTTCTTTGTTCCTTGGCGCTGCGACGTGAGAGAGAAAATCTGGTTTTTGAAGATGGCGTTGCGGCGCAAAATCCAATGTATATGCTAGCGCTGCGGCTCTAGTGTTGTATCTGAGTTTTTCCTGCACAAAAGCCATGTATTAGCTAACATACCTTACACAGATATCATACAAGCTAGATACCCCTTATTTCTAACTAAGATAAACACTAGTAACATACTAAATAAACATGCTGCCTGCATCCTATAATTGCAAAATTATGCACATCTGATACGACAATGCATTATAATTAAACTGGCAACCATGTAAAAATAGTAAAGAGAAAAGATGCAATATTAACTAGACATAAGTAAAGAAAAATAGGAAAAATTGATACTGAGATGGGGGTGCCTCCCCACCAAGCGCTTGTTTTAAAGTTGTCGGCTTGACTATACTGATGTCGCTCAATCTAGCTCATAAGCGAAAATGACCATCTCGTGCCGCCTATTCATAAATTCCTGTAAATTTTTGGCCGACATGGACGGTTGGCCATTCTCGTTTTCATCACCCATTGGCACGAAGAATCTTTCACCACTGGAATTATCCACTAATTCACCTTTGTCATCAAGTTGAAAGCGTTCCTTGTGCACTAGTGGACCCTCCAGGGTTTCCACAGTCGTGAGTGTGGTTTCTGATTGTTGATTTGTCTTAACTATATAACCACTGTTGATCCTCTTTTCTCCAACTTCAGATTCCACCGGTTAGATAGTTTATACCATGACGTCTCCCTCAACAACTGTGCGAGACTCATCGCCTTCTCCTTGCGTATCCACCCTACAAAGCTCTATTGCTTCATTGTCGAGATCAATTATAACCGGTAGATTGCCTTGCGGTGGATTTGTGATGGCATTGACAAGTTGTGTGACGCCCCCAAAACAGGTATACATCACTCATCTTGAGTCTCCAAATACATGGTACAAAATTCAAATATAACTTAATAATACAACTGTCGTGTAAAATACGACAAAACATAAACTGGGAGTTTTAAAACGAATATTGTCTTCTAGACAGTATTCAACTTAAATGGAATCATCAATACATTTATTATCACACTATTTCATAGAATAGTGAGGACAACTAATGCTATCATCTGTACCGTCACTCCGTTCCCCGACTAGTCCCGGTTACGTTCTCATTTCCTGAAGAGGACAATGAAAGCAAAAGGGTGAGCTCAACTAGCCTAGTAAGAAATATTATGACTAAGATAATGCAGAATAATTTATCGTTAGCCTTCAACAGTGTTAAACTAATAAAATATAACAAACATAAAGTTTAACTGCAGCGGAACAAGCAATCCATTAGAAGAGTTAAGTAGAGCATAAAATCTACTATCTTCTATGATTTAAAAGGTTTTTCATCACTTTTATCACTGAGACTCAGCTTAATAAATAATCCACATCATCGAATCACCTATGCACTACGGCCAAGGATATTCTTTAGTATCACGACCACAAATTATCCATGCACTATAGGGCCAAGGATATTCGTGTATTCATTAATGGTCATGATCATGCCAACAACTGTCCATCAATGCACTAAAAGCCAATGAGGACTTTTACCATATCATTTGTAACATTACAGTCATGATTATACCGAATAATCCCTGGTCATAATCATACCAAGTCCATCTATGCACTATAGACCACAGATGACTTTCAACATAATATAAACATGAGGATGACGACAATGATATAAGAATTCAATAAAACATGTTCAAGGATACATTTTTAAGGATTTATAATTTAATTTATCCAGAAATCAATAACTTCCAAATTGTCAACATGATACTACTTTATGGAGTAAAATCAAAGAATATATTGTACCAAAAATAATTTGGACCGAAAACGAATCAATTTTTATCATGAATAATACCCTGGGAGAATAGTACTCGAGTGAATAGTACCTCGTGAATGGTACTTCGGGAATAGTAATCCCGTGAATAGTACTCCGATATGAAAAAGCTAAAACTTATCAAGAACGCTCAGAATAATATTTCCATGAAAAGATACTGGATGAAGCGCAAATATCAAGGATATTCTACTAATTTCATGGAGTATAGAGGCCAAAATTTTAACAAAACGAGTATAGAATTTGAAATCTGAGATGAAATAATATTACTTACATACTACAGAGTATGGAAAAAATATTATTTCAAGCGAATATCGAACAAAAATAACATCCCTTACCTTGAAAAGAAGAGTATTCCAACTGGTATAGCGGGGATATTCTTGAAGAAATCTTTCACTGTTTTCTACGCTCAAAGCTTTCTAAAACTCTGAAGAAATACGCTCAATATTATAGAAGAAGAATTCTCTAATTCTGGTGTGATTTTTAATTCTAACTTAAGTGCCTATTTATAGAAAAATGTTAGAACGCCATAGGAGACTAAATAATAAAATAATATTATTTTTTTTCTACGCACACTTCTTTGAAAAAATTCAGCCACCATAAGTGGGGCCCACTAAAATCAGCCACCTTTCCCAACAACCAAATGTGGGGCCCACCAATATTTTTAATAAAAACATTTTAATTTCCAAAACTTCAATAATTCATAATAAATAGCCTTTTTATCAGAAAAATACGAAATTTATGTCCATTCCATATGCAATCGAATTCTCTACAACTTTGTAGAAGAAAATTTTTCCAAATTCCAAATAAAAAATATCTGAAATTCACAAACGGATAATTTTCAACACCTCTTAAAATTCATAACAAATCATACATTAATTTTTAACGGTTCAAAATTTGTGGACATATACTCAACTTATATATGTATAACATATCCAAAAGTCACAACGGTCCATTGGTTGGATCAAAATTATAACTCATGCAATAGAGCTTAAGAACACCGATTTGATTTTGTAAATACCTCTAATCCGACAAAATACTGATAAAATACCTCAACATTAATTCCTTCATTTATAACCACATAAAATAAATATTTTCCTATCCATCATTTATGTCGATATAAAATAAATATTTTCTTATCATATAAATTAGTAATTAATTATTCATAAATAATATTACAGAATCACAATATTGACAACCAGACCGTTCACAGGAAAGAGGGGGCTTTCCGATAAGGATTTCTCCTTACTGGCGCGCAATTAGGTGACCAAACCTCTCCTTGACAGAACTTTCTAGACATCACCAATAATGCTATCTAATAATATTATTCAAATAATATGAATTATTGATTTGATAATGGGAAATACTGTGCAGTGACAATTATTGAAACAACAATAATATAAAATATCAATGCAACAATTATTGAATCAATAAAATAAAATATTGAACAGTAATTACTGTAATAATTATTGAGTAGTGCCTTCTTACATAAGAATCAATAATTCAAAAATACTGTGCAATACCGTGTGCTACTGTGCAACAATACGTATTACTATATTTTAACCACCAGGTATTCCAACAGTGTTAATGGTAATAACTACGTCGTTATTTATAAGACTCAAACTTGTCATTTTCTTCATCCGACAGTTATTCTGTTATGGGGCCCACAAATGGTTGCGCCGTCGTACGAATATTCCCCGACAACTAGAATATTCCACGACCAAATGAATATTTTATAACAACTTGCTTTACTTTACAAAATTTTAACATATAACCCTTAATTTTAATCCTTTTATCAATTTAACCATTTAATAAATGAAATAATAATTATAAAAAAATTGAATACTTTTATTTCATAAAATTCGGGGTCTTACAATCTCTTCTTCTTATGAAATTTTGCCTTCGAAATTAGGGTACGTACCTGGTATGTCGAATAGGTGAGGATACCTTGATTTCATTTCAGATTCTAACTCCCAGGTCATTTCTCAACATCGTTGTTTCTCCACAAAACTTTGACTTGATGTATAACCTTGGAGCGTAGAATATGTTCCTTCTTATCCAAGATTTTAACAGGAACCTCTTCATACGTTAAATCTTCCATTATTTCGTTCGCTTTTAACTCAATAATGTGGTTCGGGTCTTCAAAATATTTACGTAACACAAAAATGTTAAAAACGTTATAAACAAGTGACATACTTGGAGATAAAGCGAGTCTATTGGGCACAACTCCTACTTGATCGAGGATTTCAAATAAACCAATAAAATCGAGGATTGAGATTTTCTCTCTTCGTCAATTCTTGCTTCTAGAAGAACACCCTCTTGAACCTTCTTCTTCACATTCATCGACTCTGAGTCTGTAGCTTGAGCGGCTTTAACTTTATCGATTAAAGTCAGTTTTACTTGTATATTCACTATCTTCACTTAGGTTCTTGGAGTCTTTAACTCTATCCCCATCTTTTATAAGTCGTACGAAATGTAACAACTACGCCGTTATTTATAAAACTCAAACTTGTCATTTTTTTCATCCGACGGTTATTCTGTTATGGGGCCCACAAATGGCTGCGCCGTCGTACGAATATTCCCCAACAACAAGAATATTCCACGACCAAACGAATATTTTATAACAACTTGCTTTACTTTGCAAAATTTTCACATGTCACCCTTAACTTTAATCCTTTTATCAATTTAACCATTTATTAAATGAAATAATAATTATAAGAAAATTGAATACTTTCATTTCATAAAATTTGGGGTCTTACAATCTCCCCTCCCTATAAAATTTTGATCTCAAAATTAGGGTACATACCTGGTATGTCGAATAGGTGAGGATACCTTGATTTCATTTCAGATTCTAACTCCCAGGTTATATCTCAACACCGTGGTTTCTCCACAAAACATTGACTTGAGGTATAACCTTGGAGCGTAGAATATGTTCTTTCTTATCCAAGATTTTAATAGAAACCTCTTTATACATTAAATCTTCCTCTATTTCATCCGCTTCTAACTCAATAATGTGGTTCGGGTCTTCCACATATTTACGTAACATAGAAACGTTAAAAACGTTATGAACACGCGATATACTTGGCGATAAAGCGAGTCTATTAGGCACAACTCCTACTTGATCGAGAATTTCAAATAAACCAATAAAATTGAGGGTTTAGATTTCCTCTCTTCGTCGATTCTTGCTTCTAGAATAACGCCCTCTTAAACCTTCTTCTTCAAATTCATTGACTCTGTGTCTGTAGCTTGAGCGGTTTTAACTTTATCGATTAAAGTTGGTTCTACTCGTATATTCACTATCTTCACTTAGGTTCTTGGAGTCTTTAAATCTATCCCCATCTTTTATAAGTCGAACGAAATGGGTCTTTGTGTTAACAACATCACACTCGTAACCGCATACGATCTTCTACTCAACTTGTCAGCTACCACGTTCGCTCTTCCACGATGATATTGAATGGTATGGTTGTAATCTTCAACAGCTCGAGCCAACGTCTTTAGCGCATTATACGTTCGTTTTGGTTGAAGAAATATTTAAGGGTTTTAGAAATGGGTTTTGTACTGGGGTCAATACAAAATTCAATATCACACTCTGGGGTAGGCCATGAAGTTCTTCAGGGAATACGTCGGGAAATTTATTAACAATAGAAATATCATTCAAAACTGATGTATTTTTGTTTAAATCCGTGACACGAGCTAAGAAAGCTTGACATCCGTTTTTCAATAAACGAATAGCTTTATGGCTTGAGATGACAGTGATTTATTTTAATGGTTTGGTTGCTTGAATTCGCATAATAGGTTGGTTAGGAATATGAAAGCTAACAACCTTACGAAAATAATCAATTTTTGCATGATGAGTAGTTAACCAATCAATCCCTAGAATTACGTCAAATGCAAGTATTTTCAATGAAATAAGATCGACAGGTAATGTGAGGATACCGATTTGAACCAAACAAGACTTATAAACAGTGGATGTAATGAAGGTTTCTCCCAACGAAGTTTCAACAGATAAGTCAAAGTCTAATTTCTCCGGAGTCAAATTTAAACGTTGAGCACAAGTAGAAGAAATAAAAGAATGGGTAGAATTGGTATCAAATAAGGTATAAACTTTGCAATAATATATAATTAACTAACCCGTGCTGCGTTCAGTTGTAACATACTTTTGACTGCGGCGTACAGTTTGGACGAATGTGTCCCTCTTGTCCGCATTTGAAACATACGACCGGTGGTCATTCTTCTTCCTTTGAAACGGGTGTTAGTGCTGCTGCCGGCGTCTTTCCGTCATTATTGAATCTTCTCTTTTTGAAATTTCCACTTCTATTATCTTGACCATGATTACCACCGAAGTGGTTACCATTTCTGGCATGTTGATTCCCTTCACATTTGTTGTCACCGCTTCGATGATTGTAATCACTGGTATTATCAACTTGTCGGCTGCTCTCTCTTGGTTGGGTTGACTCATTATCGCGTTCCAATAACTGAGCCCTATTTACAACATCTGAATACAAACACAGTTTGTGAGAAATGTGGTATTGGCATATTTTGGGTCTCAAACCTCGAAAAAACATTCGCGTCATTCTCTCCTCATTATCAACCAAATGGGATATAAACTAGGACAACTTGGCAAACTTAGCCTTATACTGCGACACGGTCATGTTGTTTTGCTCCAGTTTAATGAACTCTACCTCTTTCATGTGACGAATACTTTCGGGAAAGTACTTTTCGTTGAACAGTTCTTGGAACTTCTCCCAAGACATTTTCAGTGCGGCAGGTTGAGTACGCTTATAGATTCCCACCAGTAATCTGCCTCTGCCCACAACATGAAGGTGGAAAAGGGAACCTTTTGCTCCTCGGAGCATCCTAAGACATCAAATATCTTGTTGATCTGCTTTATCCACGTCTCCGCCTTAAGTAGTTTTGGCTCTCCAAAAAATTCTGGTGGTCACAGCTCCTTGAACTGTTTAGCAATGACCGTCCGAGAGTTGCCAGTGTTTCCACCTGCATTTCAGACAGGAGTCTCTCTTGCCTGATGTTGCATGAATTACAGAAAGCCTCTGAACATTCCATAGTTCATAATTTGTTCAGTTTTGTTGTTTGCATGAGGATTATTGTCATCCTGTTGCACATTATCCTAGGTATTCATTTGTGGTGACTCTATGGTCTCTTGTGCTCCATTGCTATTCTCAATATTCTCGGATGTCGTTTTCAAATACTGCAACAAAACAAGGGTTAATTGACATGTCACATATTATCCCTATACTTTGACCGACCAATTAAATACCAAATAAACTTAGTAGGTCATTCTAGCGAAGGATTTCTCCGTCTCTCACCCTAGTTCTAGTCTCATATATTAGCCAGGGATCATATACTTAAGCTTTGATACCAACTGTGCCGCCCCCAAAACAGGTATACATCACCCATCTTGAGTCGCCAAATACATGGTACAAAATTCAAATACAACTTAATAATACAACTGTCGTGTAAAATACGACAAAATATAAACTGAGAGTTTTAAAACGAATATTGTTTTCTAGGCAGTATTCAACTTAAATGGAGTCCTCAATACATTTATTATCACACTATTACATAGAATAATGAGGACTACTAATGCTATCATCTGCATCGTCACTCCGTTCCCCGACTAATTCCGGCTACGTTCTCATTTCCTGAAGAGGACAATGAAAGCAAAAGGGTGAGCTCAACTAGCCCAGTAAGAAATATTATTACTAAGATAATGCAGAATAATTTATCGTTAGCCTTCAATAGTGTTAAACTGATAAAATATAACAAACATCAAGTTTAACTGCAGCGGAACAAGCAATCCATTAGAAGAGTCAAGTAGAGCATAAAATTTACTATCTTCTATGATTTAAAAGGTTTTTCATCACTTTTATTGCTGAGACTCAGCTTAATAAATAATCCACATCATCGAATCACCCCTGCACTACAGCCAATGATATTCTTTAGTATCACGACCACAAATTATCCATGCACTACGGGCCAAGGATATTCGTGTATTCATCAATGGTCATGATCATGCCAACAATTGTCCATCAATGCACTACGGGCCAATGAGGACTTTTACCACATCATTTGTAACATTACGGTCATGATTATACCGAATAATCCCTGGTCATAATCATACCAAGTCCATCTATGCATTACAGGCCACAGATGAGTTTCATCATAACATAAACATGAGGATGGTGACAATGATATAAGAATTCAATAAAACAAGTTCAAGGATAAATTTTTAAAGATTTAGAATTTAATTTATCCAGAAATCAATAACGTCCAAATTGTCAACATGATGCTGCTTTGTGGAGTAAAATTCAATAATAATATTGTACCAAAAATAATTTGGATCGAAAATGAATTAAGTTTTATCATGAATAGTACCCCGGGTGAATAGTACTCGAGTAAATAGTATTATGTGAATAGTACTTCAAGAATAGTAACCCCGTGAATAGTACTCTGGCATGAAAAAGTTAAAACTTATTAAGAACGCTCAGAATAATATTTTCATGAAAATATACTGGACGAAGCGCAAATATTAAGGATATTCTACTAATTTCATGGAGTATAGATGTGAGACCCCGAATTTTATTAAATGAAAGTATTCAATTTTCTTATAATTATTCTATTTAGTAAATGGTTAAATTGATAAAAGGTTAGAGTTAAGGGTGATATGTGAAAATTTTTCAAAGTATGCAAGTTGTTATAAAATATTCGTTTGGTCGGAGAATATTCTTTTTGTCGGGGAATATCTGTAGGACGGCACAATCATTGGTGGACCCCACAACGGAAGTGTTGTCGTAGTAAGAAAATGATAGAATTATCTTTTTATAAAAATAACAGTGAAAGTGTTACCGTTAAAACTATTGAACTACTCGGTAGTAAAAGTACAGTAATACGCGTGGTTGCATAGTAATACACGATATTGATTATTGATGCTTACGTGAGAAGTCACTCAGTTATACTCAATTATTGCTACAGTAATTGCTGCATCATATCTCTCATATTATTGATTCAATTATTGTTACAGTATCATCTGCATAATATGATATATTATTAAGTCAATAATTGAGATGACAAAATTATTCATATTATTATTTTCAATATTGACAATGTCTAGAAGTTCTATCAAGGAGAGGTTTGGTCACATAATTGCGCGCCAATAGGGAGAAATCCTTATTGGAAAGCCCCCTCTTTCTTGGGAACGACCTGGTTGTTAAATATTGTGAGTTATAATATTGATGATGAATAAGTTCGTGTTGATTAAAGATGAAATTGATAGTTCCATTGTGTTGGGATTATTAGTGTTAGTGGAAACTGACATTTATTTCGATTATAATTGATGTCTGGAAGTTTTATTGACCAATCGGGTAATTAATCGGATAAATGAGCAATTAATTTCTATTAATTCACATGATTATAATTATTTGTTCACATGTGTGTACTATTGAATCACATTCATTTACTATTAGGGGAGTTGGTGTAATTTTGATAATACTTGCATGACTTAGTTAAAAATTGAGGTATAGATGAAGGTACTATACTATAATTAATTTTTTTTCACATATTTAGAGCTATTGAGTCACATGATTTACTATTAGGGGAGGTGGTGGAAGTTTGATAATACTTGCAGGACTAAATTAAAAATGAAAGAAAAGCTGAAGGTATTGTACTGTAATATTTCGAGCCCCAAAACGTGCAATTATTAGAACTATATTTTTCAATAAATAGAAGCTCATTCTTCCTTCATTTCTCACCAATTCACTAAAGCTATAGAGTAGTTATTATAGAGAGAAATTATAGAGAGAAAGAAAAAGAGAAGTCTGCTACCTCACTATTCCAGTATCCAGTTTCTTCTAAGGTAAGGGGTATTATTCTTTCGTATTCATGAAGAGAGTTATTTTCTTTCAGTACTCATAAGGGTTGTTATTCCATTCTTTATTATTATGTTGGAATAACCTGTCTATGCGAAGTACCGCATACATGGTGAAATTCTTCTGTTATTCCATTCTTTATTATTCTGTTGGAATATCCTGTATGTGCGGATTACGCATGACCTGGTTCCATTCTGTGATGCCCCCAAAACAGGTATACATCACCCATATTGAGTCGCCGTATACATGGTATATAAATTCAAATGCAACTTGATTATACAACAGTCGTGTAAAATACTACAAAACATAACTGAGAGTTTAAACAAGAATATTGTCATCTAGACAATATCCACACTCAATGGTGTCCTCATTAAAATTATTATCACATTATTCCGTAGAATAGTGAGGACTACTAAAGCCATTTATCCTGGATCATCACTCCATTCCCCGACTCATCTCAGCTATATTCTCATTTCCTAAAGAGAACAATGAAAGAAAGGGTGAGCTCAACTAGCCTAGTAGGAAATATTATGACTAAGATAATGTAGAATAAATTATCCTTAGCCTTCAACTGTATAACAACTGATAGAATACAATAGATAACAAGTTTTAGATCAACAACTGCAGCGAAAATAAGCAATACATTAGAAGAGTCAAGTAGAGCATAAAATCTACTATCTTCTATGATTTAAAAAGTTTTTCATCAACTTTATCGCTGAGACTCAGCTTAATAAATAAAATCGAATCATCCATGCACCACGGCCAAGGATATTCATGTAATCATCAATGGTCATGATTATACCGAATAATCCTTAGTTATAATCATACCAATAACTGTCCATCAATGCACTACGGGCCAATGAGGACTTTTACCACATCATCTATAACATTACTGATCATGATTATACCGAATGATCCCTGGTCATAATCATACCAATAAACAGTTCATCTATGCACATAAGCCAAAGATATTCATCAATCAATAGTTCATCTTTGCACGTAAGCCAAAGATATACAACTGTAAAACCAATAATCAATAGTCCATCTTTGTACGTAAGCCAAAGATATACAACTGTAAAACTAATAATCAACAGTCCATCTTTGCACGTAAGCCAAAAGTGACTTTCATCATAATATAAGCATGAGGATGATGACAATGATATAAGCATTAATCAAACGAACTCAAGGATAAATATTAAAGACTTTAAATTTATCCAGAGTTTAAAAATATCCATATTGTCAACATGATATTTCTTTGTGGAGTAAAATTCAAGAATAATATTCATGTACCAAAAATAATTTGGACAGAAAAGAAAAATATATTTTTTGGGTAAATAATACCCCGCAATAGTACCCTATAAATAGTACTTTGGGAATAGTACCCCGGCATGAAAAGTACCCCAAATACCTGAATGAATAATATTTAGGTGAATAGTAATTTGGGTGAATAGTAACCTGTGAATATTAACTCGTGAATATTACTCCGACACGAAAAGTGCCCCGAATACCTGAGTGAATAATACTAGAGTGAATAGTAACTGGGTGAATAGTAACTCGTAAAAAATACCAAAGAAAATGATATTCCATGATGAGTACAAAAGAAATGATATCTCATACAAGTATAATAGAATATACGAAACTGCATATGGATTTTCACCCGCCATGCGGTAATTCACTTATACAGATTATTTCCACAATTTAATAAAGAATGAATATGAAAGATCATTCACCATGCATGTGGTAATCCACATAGACAGGTTATTCCAACAGAATAATAAAGAATGGAATAACAGAAGAATTCACCATGTATGCGATAGACTGCACAGACAGGTTATTCCAACCGAATAATAAAGAATAGAACCAGGTCATGCGTAATCCGCACAGACATGATATTCCAATAGAATAATAAAGAATGTAATAACAACAGAATTCACCAGGCATTCGATAGACCGCACAGACAGGTTATTCCACATCGAATAATACAGAATGGAACCAGATCATGTGTAATCCGCACAGACAGGATATTCTAACAGAATAATAAAGAATGGAACCAGGTCATGCGTAATCCTCACAGACAGGATATTCCAACAGAATAATAAAGAATGGAATAACAACAGAATTCACCAGGCATGCGATAAACCGCACAGACGGGTTATTTCAACAGAATAATAAAGAATGGTATAATAGAAGAATTTCACCATATATGTGGTACTTCGCATAGACAGGTTATTCAAATATAATAATAAAGAATGGAATAACAACCCTTACGAGTATTGAAAAAAAATAACTGTCTTCATGAATACGAAAGAATAATACCCCTTACCTCAAAAAAAGACTGGATACTGGAATAGTGAGGTAGCAGACTTCTCTTCTTCTTTCTCTCTATAATTTCTCTCTACAATAATTTCTTTATAGCTTTAGTGAATTGCTGAAAAATAATGAAGGAATGAGCTTTTATTTATAGGAAAATATAGTTTCGATAATTGCACGTTTTGGGGCTCAAAATATTACAGTACAATACCTTGAACTTTTTTTTTCATTTTTAATTTAGTCCTGCAAGTATTATCAAACTTGCACCACCTCCCCTAATAGTAAATAATGTGAATCAATAGTTCAATCATGTGAATCAATATTTATAATCATGTGAAAATATGAATTACAGTATAATACCTTCAACTATATCTCCATTTTTAACTTAGTCATGCAAGTATTATCAATCTTGCACCACCTTCCCTAATAGTACAAGAATGTGAATCAATAGTACACACATGTGAACAAATAGTTATAATCATGTGAATTAATAGCAATTAATTGCTCATTTATCCGGTTAATTACCCGATAACTTCCAGACATCAATTATTATCAAAATAAATACGGATTTCCACTAACACTAATAATTCCCACACAATGGAACTATCAATTTCATCTTTAATCAACACGAACTTAATCATCATTAATATTATAATTCACAATATTTAACACCTAGGTCGTTCCCAGGAAAGAGGGGGCTTTCCAATAAGGATTTCTCCTTATTGGCGCACAATTAGGTAACCAAACCTCTCCTTGACAGAACTTCTAGACATTGTCAATATTGCAAATAATAATATGAATAACTTTGTTGTCTTAATTATTGATTTTATAATATATCACATTATGCAGATGATACTGTGACAATAACTGAATCAATAATATGAGAGATATGATGCAACAATTAATGTAGCAATAATTGAGTATAACTGAGTGACTTTTCACGTAAGCATCAATAATCAATACCGAGTGTTACTATGTAACCACGCGTATTACTGTACTTTTACTACCGAGTAGTTCAACAGTTTTAATGGTAATACTTTCGCCGTTATTTTTATAAAATGATAACTATGTCGTTTTCTTACTACGACAATAATTTCGTTGTGGAGTCCATCAATGATTGTGCCGTCGTATGAATATTCCCTGTTAAAACGAATATTCCCCGACCAATCTAATATTATATAACAACTTACTTACTTTCCAAAATTTATAAATATTACCCACAACTATATCATTATATCAAATCCACACCATAATATTTAAAACAAAAATATTTTGAGAAATTTAATTCTTTATTCATAAAATTTGGGGTCTCACACATTCATTATTATTCTATTGGAATATCCTGTCTATGCGGATTACGCATGACCTGGTTCCATTCTTTATTATTGGGTTGGGAATAACCTGTATGTGCGGTCTATCGCATGCCTGGTGAATTCTGTTGTTATTCCATTCTTTATTATTCTGTTGGAATATCCTGTCTGTGCGGATTACGCATGACCTGATTCCATTATTTATTATTTTGTTGGAATATCCTGTCTGTGCAGATTACGCATGACCTGGTTCCATTCTTTATTATTCTGTTGGGAATAATCTGTTTGTACGGTCTATCGCATGCCTGGTGAATTCTTCTGTTATTCGATTCTGTATTATTCTGTTGGAATAACCTGTCTATGTGGATTACCACATGCATAGTGAATGATCCTTTGTATTCATTCTTTATTAAATTGTGGAAATGATCTGTCTACTTGGATTACCGCATGGCGGGTGAAAATCCATTTATAATTTCGTATATTCTATTATACTCGTATGCGATATCATTTCTTTTGTACTCGTCATGAAATATTATTTTCTCTGGTATGCTTTTTTACGAGTTACTATTCACCCAGTTACTATTCACTCTAGTATTATTCACTCGGGTATTCAGGACACTTTTTGTGTCGGGGTACTATTCACGAGTTACTATTCATGGGTTACTATTCACCTAAATTACTATTCACCCGAATATTATTCACTCAGATATTTGGGATACTTTTTATGCCAGAGTACTATTCACGAGGTACTATTCCCAAAGTACTATGCATAGGGTACTATTGCAGGGTACTATTTACCCGAAAAATATATTTCTTTTCTGTCCAAATTATTTTGGTACGTGAATATTATCCTTGAATTTTACTCCACAAAGCAGTATCATGTTGACAATTTGGATATTTTTAAACTTTGGATAAATTTAAAGTCTTTAATATGTATTCTTGATTTCGTTTGATTAATGTTTATATCATTATCATCATCATCATGCTTATATTATGATGAAAGTTATCTTTGGCTTACGTGCAAAGATGGACTATTGATTATTGGTTTTACAGTTGTATATCTTTGGCTTACGTGCAAAGATGGACTGTTGATTATTGGTTTTACAGTTATATATCTTTGGCTTACGTGCAAAGATGAACTATTGATTGATGAGTATCTTTGGCTTATGTGTATAGATGAACTGTTTATTGGTATGATTATGACCAGGGATCATTCGGTATAATCATGACCCGTAATGTTATAGATGATGTGGTAAAAGTCCTCATTGGCCCGTAGTGCATTGATGGACAGTTATTGGTATGATTATAACTAGGGATTATTCGGTATAATTATGACCATTGATGATTACATGAATATCCTTAGCCGTAGTGCAGGGATGATTTGATGATGTGGATTATTTATTAAGCTGAGTCTCAACGATAACATATTGATTATACACTTTTAATTCGTAAAAGATAGTAGATGTCATGCTCTACTTGACTCTTCTCAAATACAGTTGTATGTTTTTGGTCTGTAGTGCAAAGATGAATTGTTAATGAGTATCTTTGTTCGTAGTGCAAAGATGAATTTATTAGTATGATTATGAGCGAAAATTGTGATTTGGTATAACCATGATTTTTGATGTTTCAGGTGAAGATAGGTGATGAAAATTATTTTCGTCCTGGGTGCGAAGAGGAATTTAGAATCACAATTATGATTATGAGTTTTTCATATGATTGTGAACAGAAATTGTTGATTGATGTTACAGGGATAAAACATTATTAGTGGACTTTTAACATGGAGACGATAATAGACCTGATGGTTTATTTGACTCTTCTAATGGATTGCTCGTTCTGCTGCAACTATGGTTGAAAAGTTTTATCAACTACCATATGTTCTAAATCTCTAATTTATTACTGATGAAGTCTATTGATGATGTAAATTATCTTTAGTAATGGTATTCTTTACTGGGCTAGTTGTGCTCACCCTTTTTGCTTCACAATTCCTTTTAGGTAATAAGAGTGTAGCTGGGTCAAGCGAGGGTAACAGGAGAATAGAACGGTGGTCTATAGCTGTTGATGTTCTCCCTAAATAGTATGGAAATAATTTTATTGAGAACTTTAGATAAATGTGCCGTATTGTTTACGTCATTTGATATTTAATTTTGGTGAAACCCAACTTTGGAAGGGCGTTTTGTCACTATCATACAAGATTTCTAATGACATACAACCTTGTGTTATCATAAGACAGGGTTGTACACATCCACTTGTTAAGTATATCTACGAAAACTACCTATATGATCTTGGAGTTTGGTTGAAACATAATGTTCAATTGCAGACGATGGAGATAGTTATATGTCAAGAGAAGACTCACCATTGGAAGGAACATGATAGTAATCTTCTCATTTTTCTTTGGAGTCTATTGGGTCAACCAAGGATAATTCTCTAGACATGTGATATCTATCATAACTTAGATTCATAGCCTCCTATGTACAAAGGTTTTCTTGAGCACTTCCCAAAGATTTTAATTTCAAAAACAGTTTTTGACTGTACTTTTATGTAAAGAACCATTGTAAGGTTGTGGTCGAGGCACCATTAGAGTTACATACATTTGTATTAAAACTCACAGTTTAATTGTGGTCGTATTCTGCACGACAGTTCAGCAATTGTATAAATAAAGTTGTATTTGATTTTTATAGTATGATATCTGGCGACTCAGAATGGCTCGTGTGGACCTATTTTGGGGGCGTCACAATAGAAACCAAAACTTTAACAAAACGAGTATAGAATTCAAAATCTGAAACGAAATAATATTACTTACATACTACAGAGTATGGAAGAAAATATTATTTCAAACGAATATTGAACAAAAATAACATCCCTTACCTTCAAAAGAAGAGTATTCCAACTGGTATAGCGGGGATATTCTTGAAGAAAACTTTTACTATTTTCTACGCTCAAAGCTTTCTAAAACTCTAAAGAAATACGCTCAATATTATAGAAGAAGAATTCTCTGATTCTGGTGTGATTTTCAATTCTAACCTAAGCGCCTATTTATTGGAAAATGCTAGAACGCCATAGGAGACTAAATAATAAAACAATATTATTTTTTTCTACGCACAGTTCTTTGAAAAAATTTCAGCCACCACAAGTGGGGCCCACTAAAATCAGCCACCTTTCCCAACAACCAAAAGTGGGGCCCACCCATATTTTTAATAAAAATATTTTAATTTCCGAAACTTCAATAATTCATAATAAATAGCTCTTTTATCAGAAAAATACGAATTTTATGTCCATTCCATACGAAATCGAATTCTCTACAACTTTTTAGAAGAAAGTTTTTCCAAATTCTAAACAGAAAATATCCAAAATCCACAAACGGATGATTTTCAACACCTCTTAAAATTCATAACAAATCATACGTTAATTTTTAACGATTCAAAATTTGTGGACATATACTTAACTTATATATTTATAACATATCCAAAAGTCACAATGATCCAACGGTCGGATCAAAATTATAACTCATGCAATAGAGTTTAAGAACACCGATTTGATTTTGTAAATACCACCAATCCGACAAAATACTGATAAAACACCTCAACATTAATTCCTTCATTTATAACCACATAAAATAAATATTTTCCTATCCATCATTTATGTCGACATAAAATAAATATTTTCTTATCATATAAATCAATAATTAATTATTCACAAATAATTTTATATAATGACAACCATGCTGTTCCCAGGAAAGAGGGGGCTTTTCGATAAGAATTTCTCCTTACTGGCGCGCAATTAGGTGACCAATCCTCTTCTTGACAGAACTTTCTAGACATTGCCAATATTGCTATCTAATAATATTATTCAAATAATATAAATTATTGATTTGATAATGGGAAATATTGTGCACTGACAATTATTGAAACAACAATAATATAAAATATCAACGCAGCAATTATTGAATCAATAAAATAAAATATTGAACAGTAATTAGTGTAATACAGTGCGCTATTGTGCAATAACGCGTATTACTGTATTTTAATCACTAGGTATTCCAACAGTGTTAATGGTAACAACTACGCCGTTATTTATAAAAATCAAACTTGTCGTTTTCTTCATCTGACAGTTATTCTGTTATGGGGCCCACAAATGGCTGCGTTGTCGTACGAATATTCCCCGACAACAAGAATACTCCACGACCAAACGAATATTTTATAACAACTTGCTTTACTTTGCAAAATTTTCACATATCACCCTTAACTTTAATCCTTTTATCAATTTAACCATTTACTAAATGAAGTAATAATTATAAGAAAATTGAATACTTTCATTTCATAAAATTTGGAGTCTTACAATCTCCCCTCCTTATGAAATTTTGCCCTCTAAATTAGGGTACATACCTGGTATGTCGAATAGGTGAGGATACCTTGATTTCATTTCAGATTCTAACTCTCATGTCATTTCCTCAACATCGTGGTTTCTCCACAAAACTTTGACTTGAGGTATAACCTTGGAGCGTAGAATATGTTCCTTCTTATACAAGATTTTAACAGGAACCTCTTCATACATTAAATCTTCCGCTATTTCGACCGCTTCTAACTCAATAATGTGGTTCCGGTCTTTTACATATTTACGTAAAATAGATACGTTAAAAATGTTATGAACACGCGGTATACTTGGCGGTAAAGCGAATCTATTGGGTACAACTCCTACTTGATCGAGGATTTCAAATAAACCAATAAACTCTAGGGTTTAGATTTCCTCTCTTTGTCAATTCTTGCTTCTAGAATAATGTCGTCTTGAACCTTCTTCTTCACATTTATCGACTCTGAGTCTGTAGCTTGAGCGGCTTTAACTTTATCTTTTAAAGTTGGTTCTACTCGTATATTCACTACAGTAATTGATGCATCATATCTCTCATATTATTGATTCAATTATTGTCACAGTATCATCTACATAATATGTTATATTATTAAATCAATAATTGAGACGACAAAGTTATTCATATTATTAAATTACAATATTTAAAATATCTAGAAGTTCTGTCAAGGAGAGGTTTGGTCATCTAATTGCGCGCCAATAAGGAGAAATCCTTATGAAAAAGCCCCCTCTTTCCTGGGAACGACCTGGTTGTTAAATATTGTGAGTTATAATATTATTATTGAATAAGTTCGTGTTGATTAAGATGAAATTGATAGTTCCATTGTGTTGGAATTATTAGTGTTAGTGGAAATCGACATTTATTTCGATATTAATTGATGTTTGGAAGTTATACTGACCAATTGGGTAATTAATCGGATAAATGAGCAATTAATTGCTATTAATTCACATGATTATAACTATTTGTTCACATGTGTGTACTACTGATTCACATTCTTGTACTATTAGGGGAGTTCGTGCAAGATTGATAATACTTGCATGACTAAGTTAAAAATGGAGGTATAGATGGAGGTACTATACTGTAATTCATATTTTCACATGATTATAACTATTGATTCACATTATTTAACTATTGATTCACATTATTTACTATTAGGGGAGGTGGTGCAAGTTTAATAATACTTGCAGGACTAAATTAAAAATGAAGAAAAATAGGAAGGTATTGTACTATAATATTTTGAGCCCCAAAATGTGCAATTATCGAAACTATATTTTTCTATAAATAGAAGCTCATTCTTCCTTCATTTCTCACCAATTCACTAAAGCTTTAGAGCGATTATTATAGAGTGAAATTATAGAGAGAAATAAGAAGAGAAGTTTGTTACCTCACTATTCCAATATCCAATTTTTTTAAGGTAATTGGTATTATTCTTTCGTATTCATGAAGAGAGTTATTTTCTTTCAATACTCATAAGGGTTATTATTCCATTCTTTATTATTATGTTGGAATAACCTGTCTATGCGAAGTACCACATAAATGGTGAAATTCATTTGTTATTCCATTCTTTATTATTTTGTTGGAATAACCTGTCTGTGCAGTCTATCGCATGCCTGGTAAATTCTGTTGATATTCCATTCTTTATTATTTTATTGGAATATCCTGTCTGTGCGGATTACGCATGACATGGTTCCATTTTTTATAATTTTGTTAGAATATCCTATCTGTGCAGATTACGCATGACCTGGTTCCATTCTTTATTATTCTGTTGGAATATCCTGTTTGTGCGTATTACGCATGACCTAGTTCTATTCTTTATTATTCGATTGGGAATAACCTGTCTGTGCGGTCTATCGCATGCCTGGTGAATTCTATTGTTATTCCATTCTTTATTATTCTGTTGGAATAACCTGTCTATGTGGATTACCACATGCATGGTGAATGATCCTTCGTATTCATTCCTTATTAAATTGTGGAAATGATCTATCTACGTGGATTACCGCATGGTGGGCGAAAATCCATTTGCAGTTTCATATATTCTATTATACTCAGTTGGTTAAAGTTTTGACTTCTATACTCCATGAAATTAGAATAATATCCTGGATATTTGCACTTCATCCAATATCTTTTCATGGAAATATTCTTCTGAGCATTCTTGAATTTTACTCCATAAAGAAGTATCATGTTGACAATTTGGTCGTTATTGATTTCAGGATAAATTAACTTATAAATCTTTAAATTTTATTCTTGAACTTGTTTTATTGAATTATTATGTCATTGTCATCATCCTTATGCTTATATTGTGATGAAAGTCAACTTTGGCTTACATGCATAGATGAACTTGGTATAATTATGACCAGGGATCATTCGGTATAATCATGACCTGTAATATTATAAATGATGTGGTAAAAGTCCTCAGTGGCCTGTAGTGCATTGATGGACAGTTTTTGGTATGATTATGACCAGGGATTATTCGGTATAGTCATGACCATTGATGATTTAATGAATATCCTTGGCCCGTAGTGCAGGGATGATTCGATGATGTGGTTTATTTTTTAAGCTGAGTCTCAGCGATAAAAATTGATGAAAACATTTTAAATCATAGAAGATAGTAGGTATCATGCTCTACTTGACTCTTCTAATGGATTGCTTATTCCGCTGCAGTTAAACATGATGTATATTGTATTTTATCAGTTTAACATTGTTGAAGACTAATGATAATTTATTCTGCATTATCTTGGTCATAATATTTCTTACTGGGCTAGTTGAGCTCACCCTTTTGCTTTCATTGTTCTATTCAGGAAATGAGAACGTAGCCGGGACTAGTCAGGGAACGAAGTGATGGTTCGAGATGGTGTATTAGTAGTCCTCACTATTCTGTAAAATAGTGTGACAATAAATGTCATGAGGACTCTATTTGAGAGTGGATATTGTCTAGAAGGCAATATTCCTGTTTAAACTCTCAACTATGTTTTGTCGTATATTACACGATTGTTGTATAATTAAGTTGTATTTGAATTTATGTACCATGTATCTGGCGACTCAAGATGGGTGATGTAGACCTGTTTTGGGGGCATCACAGGAAATACTGTGCAGTGACAATTATTAAAACAACAATAATATAAAATATCAACGCAGCAATTATTGAATCAATAAAATAAAATATTGAACAGTAATTACTATAACAATTATTGAGTAGTGCCTTCTTACGTAAGAATTAATAATTCAAAAATACTGTGTAATACCGTGTGCTACAGTGCAATAACGCGTATTACTGTATTTTAACCATCAGGTATTCCAACAGTGTTAATGTTAACAACTACGCCATTATTTATAAAACTCAAACTTGTCATTTTCTTCATCTAACAATTATTCTGTTATGGGGCCCACAAATGGCTGCGCCGTCGTACGAATATTCCCCGACAACAAGAATACTCCACGACCAAATGAATATTTTATAACAACTTGCTTTACTTTACAAAATTTTAACATATCACCCTTAACTTTAATCCTTTTATCAATTTAACCATTTACTGAATGAAGTAATAATTATAAGAAAATTGAATACTTTTATTTCATAAAATATTGGGTCTTACAATCTCCCCTCCTTATGAAATTTTGCCCTCGAAATTAGAGTACGTACCTGGTATGTCGAATATGTGAGGATACCTTGATTTCATTTCAGATTCTAACTCCCAGGTCATTTCCTCAACATCGTGGTTTCTCCACAAAACTTTGACTTGAGGTATAACCTTGGAGCGTAGAATATGGTCATTCTTATCCACGATTTTAACAGGAACCTCTTCATACGTTAAATCTTCCGCTATTTCATCCGCTTCTAACTCAATAATGTGGTTCGGGTCTTCCACATATTTACATAACATAGATACGCTAAAAACGTTATGAACACGCGACATACTTGGCGGTAAAGCGAGTCTATTGGGCATAACTCCTACTTGATCGAGGATTTTAAATAGACCAATAAAATTGAGGGTTGAGATTTCCTCTCTTCGTCGATTCTTGCTTCTAGAATAACACCCTCTTGAACCTTCTTCTTCACATTCATCGACTTTGAGTCTGTAGCTTGAGAGGCTTTAACTTTATCTTTTAAAGTCGGTTCTACTCATATATTCACTATCTTCACTTAGGTTCTTGGAGTCTTTAACTTTATTCCCATCTTGTATAAGTCGTACGAAATGGGTCTTTGTGTTAACAACGTCACACTCGTAACCATATACGATCTTCTACTCAACTTGTCAGCTACCATGTTCGCTCTTCCACGATGATATTGAATGGTATGGTCGTAATCTTCAACAGCTTGAGCCAACGTCTTTGACGCATCATACGTTTGTTTTGGTTAAAGAAATATATAAGGGTTTTAGAAATGGGTTTTGTACTGGGGTCAATACAAAATTCAATATCACACTCTGGGGTAGACCAGGAAGTTCTTCACGGAATACGTCAGTAAATTTATTAACAATAGAAATATCATTCAAAACTGATGTATTTTTGTTTAAATCCGTGACACGAGCTAAGAAAGCTTGACATCCTTTTTTCAATACACGAATAGCTTTATGGCTTGAGATGATAGTGATTGATTTTAATGGTTTGGTTTCTTGAATTCGCATAATAGGTTGGTTAGAAATATGAAAGCTAACAACCTTACAAAAACAATCAATTTTTGCATGATGAGTAGTTAACCAATCAATCCCTAGAATTACGTCAAATGTAAATATTTTCAATGAAATAAGATCGACAGGTAATGTGAGGGTACTGATTTGAACCAAACAAGACTTATTAACAGTGGATGTAATGAAGGTTTCTCCCAACGGAGTTTCAACAGATAAGTCAAAGTCTAATTTCTCCGGAGTCAAATTTAAACGTTGAGCGCAAGTAGGAGAAATAAAAGAATGGGTAGAACCAGTATCAAATAAGGTATAGACTTCACAAGAATATATAATTAACTAACCCGTGCTAACTTCGTTTGGGTTACTCGTTTTTTGAGAAGTCACAAAAAATGCTCTTCTTGAAACCACCGACTTTGTTTTGCCCGTATCTGCCTTTGGTGCCACCATCCCAACTGGACTTGATTTCGGTGCATAACAAAATTGGGCTAGGTGACCTTCTCTTCCACAATTGTAACATGCTTTGGACTGCTGCGTACAGTTTGGACGGATGTGTCCCTCTTGTCCGCATTTGAAACATACGACCGGTGGTCATTCTTTTTCCTTTGAAACGGGTGTTGGTGCTGTTGCCGACATCTTTCCGCCATTATTGAATCTTCTCTTCTTGAAACTTCCACTTCTATTATCTTGGCCATGATTACCACCAAAGTGGTTACCATTTCTGGCATGTTTATTCCCTTCACGTTTGTTGTCACCGCTTCGTTGACTGTTATCACTAGTATTATCGACTTTTCGGTTGCTCTCTCGGTTGGGTTGACTCATTATCGCGCTCCAATAACTGAGCCCTATTTACAACATCTGAATACAAACACAGTTTGTGAGAAATGAGGTATTGACGTATTTTGGGTCTCAATCCTTGCAGAAACATTCGTGCCATTCTCTCCTCATTATCAACTAAATGGGATGCAAACCGGGACAACTCGACAAACTTAGCCTCATACTGCAACACGGTCATGTTGTTTTGCTCCATTTTAATGAACTCTACCTCTTTCATGTGACAAATACTTTCGGGAAAGTACTTGTCGTTGAACAGTTCTTGGAACTTCTCTCAAGACATCTTCAGCGCGGCAGGTTGGGTAAGCTTTACAGATTCCCACCAGTAATCTGCCTCTGCCCGCAACATGAAGGTGGCAAAGGGAACCTTTTGCTCCTTGGAGCATCCTAAGACATCAAATATCTTGTCAATCTACTTTATCTACGTCTCCACCTTAAGTGGTTTTGGCTCTCCAAAATATTTTGGTGGTCACAGCTCCTTGAACTGTTTAATAGTGACCGTCCGAGAGTTGCCAGTGTTTCCACCTGCATTTCGGACAGGAGTCTCTCTTTCCTGATGTTTCATGAATTGCAGAAAGCCTCTGAACATTCCATCGTTCATCATTTGGTCAGTGTTGTTGTTTGCATAAGGATTATTGTCTTCCTGTAGCACATTATCCTAGGTATTCATCTGTGGTGACTCCACAGTCTCCTATGATCCATTGATATTCTCAATATTCTCGGATGTCATTTTTAAATACTGCCACAAAACAATGGTTAATTGACATGTCACATATTATCCCTATACTCTGACCGACCAATTAAATACAAAATAAACTTAGTAAGTCATACTAGCGAAGGATTTCCCCATCTCTCCCCCTAGTTCTAGTCTCACATCTTAGCCAAGGATCATATCCCTAAGCTTTGATACCAACTGTGACGCCCCCAAAACAGGTATACATCACCCATCTTGAGTCGCCAAATACATGGTACAAAATTTAAATACAACTTAATAATACAACTGTCATGTAAAATACGACAAAACATAAACTGAGAGTTTTAAAACGAATATTGTCTTCTAGACAGTATTCAACTCACGAAGAACTATCACTAATATTTACCAAGTACCGATTTTGTATCGCTAAAGTCTTATTCGAACAACATTTAATGGAAGTGTGATTAATCTAAGTATAACTAATTATCAAATCAAGTAAAGGGATAATGAATGGTAATCGAAGGAATTACAAACTAAGGTTACAACTTCACCCCACACAGACATTCTGTCGAACACCTGGCGTGCTATGCTTCATCAAACTCCCTACCCTTCTCTCTTTGGTCTTAATGGTCACGACAATTTATCGACCAAGAACACACAGGTGCTCATACACCTCTGTCGAGGTATGCACAAACATATCCTTTCCAGATCCACCTGTTAGGGAATAGAACAGAAAAGAACGTCCAAGCTAGATACAATCCTACACATGTCTATGCGAATTAATCATAACAAGAATTTAAGAATAAGTTCTCAAATAGATCGCACGTGGCGCATAGATATATGTCTATTCTATACACAACTTATGCAGTCGAAACCCATAATCACATGCTAATATATTACGGTGTAAATCTATAATCCTTCTTTCAATATCATGTAAATTACCAAAATTATCACTAATGTCTTAGCAAGAATCGTTAAGCATAAATATATTGAACCAAATCATATGGTGCCAACCAAAGAGATAAGACAGTCAATTTAAATAACAAAGGGTTCCATTATAACCTTAGAGCAAATACTCAGTTCATAGCTATTGAACAAAATATAAGTAGTAATAAAGACAACATTTATGGATTATAAAATCAGAGAAAATAAATTGATAAGAGGAAACTTTATCAAAGCCCTTCAATCTCCAAGCATTCCGCTCAAATCAAGCTTTCCAATTCGCGTAGCTCACTGCTAGTGTCGCTCCAAGGAAAACCCAAACTTCTCCCTAATCTATATTTACAAACATTAACTAAGAACTAGAAAAAGAAAGTACTAAAGAAGAGAAAGAACTAAGCTAATCTATTCTAAGCTATCCTTATGCTCTGATATATGATATCTGATCCCATGTTTGTAGAGGCTTGCTTCCTTTTATATATGTGTCTCTGTCTTTTGCTAGGCCAAACAAAGGCCTTCTCTGCCTGGGCACTGGACGTGGCGCCGTGGCGCGGACAATAAGCCTCTGGGTAGCGCTGCAGAGCCACATTAGTTTGGAAAACACCAGAGCTCGCGCTGCAGCGCGAGTCCATGAAGGAACAGTGGCGCTACAACGCCATGATGACATCAACAAGGATCAGAGGCTTGCGCTACAGTGCGAGATATAGACTGGGCATTGGTGTCGCGACACGGCTACATGGAAAATGACCATTTTGTCCCCGAAAGCTTGGGAAAGACCTAATAAGCCCTGCATTGCATCAGTTGAACATAATAACACTATAATCATATAAAACTATATAAAATCTATGAGATCAGGCAACTATTTAAGTCATAAAGTATCCGATTTGTGGGTATAAATTCCACTCATCATATATTCCATCTTATAAACCATCTTAGGGAGATTCAATTCCATTAGATTAGGGAAAACCCTAGTTGAGATTAGATTTGGAGATTAAAGCAACTTGGAGATCATTAAAAATTCAAAGTAGGAGGGAGATTCAAATTTATAGAAAACAGATTTCAATCTTTCCTCTACTTCTATTTTTATCTTTCAATGCTTATTCAATTGTGGATTATAGGTTTTAATTCAATCATAAATTAAACTCTATTTTAAGATTACAATGGATCTTATTGAGTAGAGTATTTTGATATGCTTCCTTGTTAGTCTTGTTAACTATTGTGAGATTTTCTATTATAGTTTGTATTTATTGCTTAATTGCTTAATCAATAGTTACCGTGATAATCTATATAAAATCGAGAGACGAATTATAGGTTTAGATTTGATTATAATAGCATGTGATTGTGTTTTCTTCATGGCGTTGGAATTCATGTAATCAGATAGAGAAATTATGCTTTAAATCCTTATTACTTGTGATTCACATAGAGATATAGTGGATTAGTTAATTAGGGTGTTCATTTTAATTCTATCATATGTGGACTTAAGTTGATTAGTTTATAATGCATCGAGAGATGGTCATATATAATGATGTGGTCTTGATTAGCAATTCATAATAAGTAGCATGACTTAACATGAAGTGTATTGATCTAGATGAAATAATAAGTGAAATTATAATCTTAAGTCTTCATTATCTAGTTTCATTCTAGTGCTATTTGTTAGTTCCCAGAGGCACAATAGTTATCTAGAAGGGGGGTTGAATAGATATTTTTAAATTTTCTTTTTGAAAATACTTGTCAGATTTGTTAATAAATTAACCAAAGGGGAATATCAGATTTGATTGTTCCTCTTCAAGATAAACCAAGATAATAGGTGATAAGCAGTTATGACAGATATAGCAGCTATAGCAAGAATATAAAAGACACAGTGTTCTTAAGTGGTTCAGAGCACTTAAGACTCCTAGTCCACTCTTCTACTCCTCGAGTAGGAAATCCACTAAGGATATCCTTACAATCTTTGAATCATTTAGATTCCTTCAAGACCAGCAATCTTGGAACTTCTTTGTTCACTTAGAAATCTTCAAGTCCAGCAGACTTGGAATACACTTGATGAGAGCTGAGTTCTTGGGTAGTTCTACTCAGTTGTTGTTAAGAATATGTTCAAAAGAACTGAGTAGCTGAGCAAGCTTTCTTTTTAGATTTTGGAGTTGAACATTGAGTGTTCTTTAGCTTTTGTTGTGTACTTGTTTGCTTGTTGCATCTATGTTTGATTTGTATATAAAGGAGCCTTTGAAATATATGTGTTTGAAGGCGTCAATTGAAGCATTAAAAGCATCAGACATTTCTGAGCACCGATCGATGGTGACTTCCTGGAAATTTTTTGTTCAGCCGTCTGACCCACTAACATGAAAAATTGCTATCTCACCTAACACCTGAAAAAGTGTTTTCAGCAGGCATGCAATCATTTTCCTTATTTTCTTCAATATGTTTCTTCGATACATACTAAGGAAGAGCATTAGGATTCCCAAAAGTCTCAACGTCTATAATCCATTCTTCATTTGTAGTATTTTATCCTTCAACTAATGGACAAGGCTCGATGCTTCTGATGCTGATAGGAGATACACTACGTTCATGATCGTGGTGTCTTGTCATATTCATGCTTAATTCAGTCTGATAGAGGAGAACACTACAATTTCTCTTAAGCACTGGTAAACTACGATCTTTACTTGCTTGTTTTGCAAACTTTACGCTTTTGAGAGCAGACTATGATTCTTGACATGGCTCGGCAGGCGCTTAGACTAACTCTACTATTCTGAGTGAAGCCGTCCAAAGTAGACTATGATAATGTAGTAACTTTCTCGATACTCTACGATTCTGCCTTGGATTCTGCAATCCCTTGGATGGCTCGACAGACTAAGATTCTGTTGATGCCTATCTATTACCCCTTGTGAGCTAGGAGATGGCCCTTGACTCCTTAGCGGTTGCGCCATGAGAATTTTTGGATGTATAGATTAGGAGTTATGAATTTTATGAGAAAAGACTATTTTAAAAGTAAACCCTTATAACTCCTTGTGGTTAACTCTAAAATTGGTGAAATTTTTATTGGGAGTACATATATATAATAGCAGTATACTCTGTAAATTTTGGAATTTTTGGGTAAAAGTACAATTTATGATAAATATCTAAATATTCGGCAGTTTTGGCCATATGAAAAATAGTAAACGAATTTTAAAAATTCCGAGAAAAATATATGTTCAATATGGGACTATATTCTGCTAAATCCCAGAAAAGAAAATTTGTTTGTACTACTTTGGTATTTTTCATGAAAATGGACTAGTTATGAGTAAATGAATTAAATATGTTATGTGAAGTAATAAGATTGGAAAATAGGATTTTATGGCTTTGGAATCCTATATAAGGTATATGAAGATTTTTGATGAGGGTTTTGATTATTGGTGATGAAATTTTATGAGTTTGGCATTTTAAGATGACTAAATGCATTAATTAGTAAAGTGTAAACAATTAAAATAAATTATTTATAAGTTTAAGAAATGATTAAAATATTGTGGGAATATTAATAATATTAGATTATGAGATTATTAAGTGATTTATAACATTTAGATTAAGGTGTTATAAAATCATGGATTTATGAATCTTACTCTTGAAATTAAATCCATATTTTCATCATATTATTTTTATTATCATATACTCCCTCCGTCCCAAATTAATTGCTCAGTTTTGACTTTTTAAAGTTAAATTGACCATTTTTAAAACTAATCATTTTACTATTTTTGCTAAAATATAGGTGAAGAGATTATAACCAAAAGAAAACATAAACAATTTATTACTAATCCTAATTTTTATAATTTTAGAAATATATTTATATATGCTTAATTATTAATTCTAAAAATAGTCAATTTGACTTAAAAAAAGTCAAAACTGAGCAATTAATTTGGGACGGAGGGTGTATAACATTTTTATAACCCTAGTGATAGAATTTCTCTTTTACTTGAGTGTAAAAATGGGTAGATTATTGGTATGATCGTGACTACAGGTTCTCTTTGGCCAATAGTGCAAAGATGAATTGTTGACTGGTATGATCATGACTATTGAATTTATAAACGATTATCTTTAGCTTAAGTGCAAAGGTGAATTGATCAACATGGTTATAATTATTGTTTATATAAATTCTGAAATGATTATATATTTTTTTGAGATATTAATATCTTTGGCCCGTAGTGCAAAGATGACCTGTTGTTGAATATCTTTGGGCTGTAGTGTAAAGATGATCTGTTGTTGAATATCTTTGGCCTGTAGTGCAAAGATGACCTGTTGTTGAATATCTTTGGCCTGTAGTGCAAAGATGAACTGTTAATGAATATCTTTGGCCCGTGGTGCAAAGATGAACTTATTTGATTATGAACAGGAACTGTGATTTGGTATAACCATGATCTTTGTTGTTTCAGGTAAAAACATGTGATGAAAATTATTTTCGTCCTGAATGAGAAGAGGAATTTAGAATCACAAATATGATTATAAGTTATTCACATGATTGTGGACAGGAACTGTTGATTGATGTTACAGGGATAAAACATTATTCGTGGACTATTAACATGGAGAAGATAATAAACTTTATGGTCTATTTGACTCTTCTAATGGATTGCTCGTTCCGCTGCAACTATGGTTGAAAAGTTTTATCATCTACCATATGTTCTAAATCTCTGATTTATTACTGATGAAGGCTATTTATAATTTAATTATCTTTAGTCCTGATATTCTTTACTGGGCTAGTTGTGCTCACCCTTTTGCTTCACAATTCCTTTCAGGTAATAAGAGTGTAGCTGGGTCGAGCGGGGATAACAAGGGAATAGTGTGATGGTCTGAGACTGTCAAAGTTTCTCAACACATTATAAAATGGCATGACATACAATATATAATTGTATTGAGGACCTAAGATGTGTTTGTCATATATTATACGTCACTTAATAATTGATTTTTGTGAACAACAATAGGGTGAGGTGAACCCAACTTTGGAAGGGTGTTTTGCCACTATCATACAAGATGTCTAATGACATACAAGCTCGTGTTATCATAAGACAGGGTTGTGCATGTGTTGGTCGATTTTGCAATCGATAAACACACGCAAGTATATGCGGTCAACAAGTAATATATTGATAAGAGAGTTGTCGAACCCACGAGGATAAAGACTTAAAAGAAAACAAATACTAAGGCAAGTCGCTACTAATCGTATCTAAACAAGTAAAAACAAGTGGTTGGTTAAGCTATTTCAATAAGACTATAAAATTAAGAGAAGTAGTTGTGCTAAGAAGTCAAGATAGGATTACAACTCCCATAATGCGTCGCCTAATCTCCTAACTCTCCACATTACAAACGAATTAAGGAATGGTCAACTAAGAACATTAAATACGCATAAGCTTCTGTCGAAGGTCAAATACACATCCATAACCAGCTAAATCACAATATGTCCATTGGTGACAGTAACTAGGTCAAGGTAATTAATCAAAATTTCAAGGCCACACAAGGCAAATAGGGATATGTCTATCCTATTAGCATATTCTGCACACATTCCAATGTCATGGTCATAACAGGTGTTGTTATATTTAAAGATAGATAATAACGTATATTTATCAATTTCCATCACTATCAATACCAATTTCTTTATCAAGCAATTAGACATTAAATACAAAATACAACAACCCATTCAAAAATGATTCATTATATAAAATAAGATAGAAAGTTGATTAAGTTAATCATAAGGTTACATTGCAATCCTAAAAATGGAGTTAGTTCATAACTATGGTACTAACACGCATTTTTAATACATTACACATTATCAGACTAATACAAATAAATGGGAGATTTGGATTAAGAAAACCCCTGTTTTGAAGTGTTCTTCCTCCAAATCTTCTCTTTACGTGTAGAGCTCTGAGTTCTATATCGAATGCAATAACTATCCTTCCATTCACATGCTTCTTTCTCTTCTAGAAAAATAGATGATAGAAAATAAATCCTAGTCTAAGCTGTAATAAGTTCTCTGTAGCTATCTCTAATATCCGATATTGAATGCAGCAACTACGCTTTCTATTTATACCCATCCCCTCTTTCTTCTAGGTCATTAAAGACTCTTTACTATTTGGGAACCGGAGCTCGCGCTACGGCGTGAGCCTAAGCCTTATAAGTGGCGTTGGGGGACCGTAGATGGCGTTGGGGTGCCAACTCCTGGTGCTGGGGCATGAGTTTCCAGTAGCTCATAGCTACATTCAGCGCTGCGGTGCAAATCAATTCATTGTCCATGGCGCCGGGGCACGAGTTTCTAGTGGGCTTAGCAGTAGCCGGCGCTGCGGCGTGACTTCTAAGGGTAACACTGGCGCTGGGGCACCAGTACATTAAAAATGCCCAAGAAAGCTGGAATAAACTGTAAAGCCCGCCTGAAGAGAACTTAAACTTAAATACAAAAAGATATATATATATATAAGCTAACTAAAAGAATGAAAACAGGTAACAACTTAAGCAACAAAGGGTCAAAATCGCGGGTATAAAACCTACTCATCAAATACCCCCCAAACTTAAGCTTTTGCTTATCCTCAAGTAAACTAACAGACACCCATACCCCATAATGCAAGATACAAATAAACACTAATACTAACAACTAAAATTATGGCCTCTAAGCGAAATCATAAACATCCTTTAAGAGCAGGGCAAAAACATATACGAATGAGGGCATAAAGTTTAAAAATAAACAAGAGACTGTAATAGATTCAATCAGTGTGTGTGTGAAGACCACATATCTAAACTAGCTATAACCCAAATTAAGATCATATAATCGACCGTGATAACCAATAGGCAACTATGCAACTCACACATATAACAAGTGCTAAGACAAGACACAAAAATATGAAAGGCTCGAGAGTTCTAGAGTAGCGAAGTAAAATCTAACTTAGACTGTACTCGATTACTTTTAGGCAAAACAGAGCACTCATTACCAAGCTTTTGATCAATGACTCCCAAGGCAGAAGACTTTAGGGCACTAGGTGTAAAACACCCCTAAGAATCTAATAACTCAAGCACAAAGACCACATAAACAACATAAGTCCAAAATAGATTTTACGAGCCTGCATTTATGGGCGAGTGCGTTTCCACGCTCGATCTCAACCCACCGTAGGACTCTAAATATATTTTTTTTATAACTAAAGAGCCGAAAATGCTAAAGCATCTAAGTCTTTTAAAACTTGAAATCAATAAATTATATAACATTGCAGACTCTTTTTCAACATGGTAAAGAGACAATCACAAATTGGAAAACTACTAGGGAGATAATAGGTCGGTGCTCGCTAACGGATGGATCAAAGACAGTATAGACTTATGTGAAACACATGCCCCAAATTCACATAACATTATGCCACTAGTCTAGGAATACTTACAAGATAAACCGTCAACGGCCACAAACAAAACTCAACGCTAAACTACTAACCCAGTATATAGACAGTTACAGACTCGAGGTTAGAGTTAAACAAAATATGATATGTAAAAACTATAGACTATAAAGTGCCCTTTTCATCATAGGGCAAAGCCATAACACATGGCATTGAGTATACCAATTAATCAGTGAAAAACCCAAAAATTTAGGCTTAAGGCAAAAAAATATCTGATTTAGTCAAGATATACCAACAAAAGATATTAAACCATAAGCATGCATTTCACAGTAACTTAAAATACTATTAAGCAAAAACATGCATCCATAAACCAAAAGCTTATCACAATAATAAACATAATAGATAAAATAAAAATTAAACCAAGACTCTGGGGCTATTAAGCCCAAATACCATCCCAACATCCTTATATAGCAGTTGAAATAGAAATATTATAAACCTAACACAATTCATATATATAAATAAATAAAAGGAAGTCTTCCCCAAACTTGAACTTCAGCATGTGTCCTCACTGGCCTTAACTGCAACATCAAACATTAGCAGCATCCCCGCCATCATCACCATCAAGACCAAAGTCTTCATCAGCACCGAACAAATCCAGATCGTCATCCTCCCCATCATCGTCCTCCACGTTGACTAACTCATTCACGCGGGCCTCTTCAGTAGGCGACGGAAACTGCGGCAGATACGGTGCATAAATTGGAGGCACTGGAAATGGGAATGACATGAAGTCTGCGTCCTCACCACCCTGAGCAGCATGATTATTTGCTAACGTATCTGCCAACTCAGCATGATAATGCTGGAATTAGCTATGCCACTGGGCAACTGTGTCCACCTTGCAGTGCAAAAAGTTTAGACTGTTCATAATCTGTGCAAGGGCCCCAAAATCTATGGCTTCAACAGAAGGGGGAACTGGTTCCTGAGTAGAGGTTCCTGCCTCAGTGGAAGGCTGTGGATCATCTGATGGCGGCGACGGAGGTGATGGTAAAAATCCTTGTCCTCGAGGGTACGACGGTGCGCCATCCAAGACAACATAGCGACTAATTAACTGATGATCAATGACGAACATTGGTGGGAGGGTGACATCTTACGCCTCCCACTGAACACCCGCCCTTTTGCAAAGACGGGTAATAAGAGATGGGTGGGGAAGGCCAGACATAACCTTGCTCTTGATAGCCTTTTTGATGGACTCATTGATCAAAGTCCCCACATCAATCTTTAACCCCAACACAATAGCATAGAGAAGAGTCGCCCTCTCCTGAGTGACATCACTCACATGGCGCGTAGGCTGAATATTAGCACAGATAAAGGAGTATCATGCCTTACCGTAACGATTCAGCGCTAGAGAGGGAAATGATGTGCGCCCGCCAGTGTATTCATTCATTTTCCACACTGTCTCGGGCTTATATAGCTTGCTAACAATGTCATCAGACTTGTTACTCCGAATCCCATTCTCCCTGTAGTCATGCTTATCAAAATTTGGAGTTCCATACACTTCATTGATGGCTTTGACATCAAATGGGATCAACTTCCCCCTCACAAGTGCTGTCGGCGGGCCATCCAGAATGGCATTAGCATAAAACTCCTTTACCACCGCTACCACAGTGGATTCCAGTAGATTGGTAAAGTGTACCCACTTCATGACACTTATCATGGAATTCATCTGACCATCCAGTTTGTCAACAAGCCTAAGGCCACGCTCAGGCACAAGACTTCGTAACTTGAAATTTTGGGTGTAGAGCTTATAAGCCTCCTCAGATGGGAACTTAACAGGGTCCCAAGGAGTAATCTGGCTACGGGAGGAGGATGGAGGAGGGGGGCCAATGCTAGTCCTAGGGCACTTTGAAGCCATAATTTACATGAAAAAGATAAACGGAAGGTTTACAGAATTTTCTCTGAAGTATCGTACCTTTTGTTTGGTTGTGCTTGGCTTTTAAAGAGGAGGAGAAAGCAACGGTAAGCAAACGGTTGGGCGCCAAACGGTTGATGAACGGTAAGAATTGAACGGTTGGCAAGCCAAAGGACGAAACCTTTGATTTGGTCTAACAGCTGGAGAGGTACTGGAGATAAGAAGATGAACTGATACGATGAGACTGCGATTTAAAAACTAAAAATTCGCTGGTCATGCTGTGGCGCCGAGCATGGCATCGGTGCGCCGGCACATACTCACTCTGGCGCTGGGGAGCTACTTGCTTCTTATATGACTGGCACTGGGGTGCGAGTTAACAGTATGCATGAATGGTACTTGGCGCTGGGGCGCCAACTATGGCGTCGGGGTGCGAATTAGCAGTGCATTTGGCCAATAGATGGCATCGCGGCGCGGATGATAGTTTAAAGATTGGCGTTGGGGCGCCAATTTACAGTAGCTTTACTCTGGTCCTGACGCTGGGGTATGAACTATGGGGCCAGGGTGCGACTTCAGGAAATCCTGCAGAAATTAAGCTTACATATCAGCAAAACAATCCAAACAGTTCAAACAGAAGAAACATGTGATAGACAAGTTCTAACTAAGGGTTGATAGATACTAATAACATGCATTACACATACTACAAACACTATATAGAACATAGACAATTCACATAGTGTACAAAACATAGACATAAATTAGATAACCAAAATTAGACTTAAGATAATAAGATAAAATAATTTGTTTGATACTGAGATGGAGATACCTCCCATCAAGCGCTTAATTTAGAGTCGTTGGCTTGACTATTCTCCCATCTTACACCGGGTCTCCAAGTGTAATGGAGGTATTCTGCCAGTCGACCTCGCCGTCCCAGTAATGTTTTAACCTCTGCTCATTGACCTTGAAGGTTGTGTAAGAATTCGGGTCCTCAACCTCTATTGCCCCATATGGATAAACCTTGGCAACTGTGAAGGGGCCCGACCATCAGGACTTTAGCTTCCCAGGAAATAACTTTAGCTAGGAATTGAAAAGAAGGACCTTCTGGCCCGATTTAAAGTGTCTCTCGAGGATTTTTTTGTCATGCCACCTCTTTGTCTTCTCCTTGTACAACTTAGCATTTTTATACGTTAGTAGACAAAACTCGTCTGATTCATTTAGTTGCAACAATCTCTTCTTGTCGACTACCTCAAGATCGAAGTTGAGCTTCTGAATGGCCCAGTAAGCGTTGTGCTCCAATTCAACTGGGAGATGACATGCTTTACCATAGACAAACCTATACGAAGACATCCTGATAGGCATTTTATAAGATGTGCGGTAGGCCAACAATGCATCATCGAGCTTCTTAGACCAGTCCTTACGGTTTGGGTTAACAATATTTTCCAAGATTCGTTTCACCTCTCGATTTAAAATTTCAGCCTGACCGCTGGTCTGTGGGTGGTAGGCAGTGGTGATCTTTTGATTTACCCCATACTTGGCTAGAAGGGCTTCAAAGTATTTGTTATAAAAGTACGACCCTTCATCGCTGATAATAGGCCGAGGTATGGCAAAACGGGTGAAAATATTCTTCTTGAGGAACTGAAGCACCACCTTAGCATCATTTGTCGGCAAAGCAACTGCTTCCACCAACTTTGAGACATAATCCCCTACCAAAAGGATGTCGAGATTGTTGAAAGAGGACGGGAATGGACCCATGAAGTTGATGCCCCATACATCAAATAATTCCACCTGCAGGATATTCTACAGTGGTAGCTCATGCCGTCTTGATATAGTGCCCACCCGTTGGCATCTGTCGCAGTGCAACACATATGTGTGTGCATCCTTGAATAGGGTGGGCCAATAAAATCCCGACTGAAGCACTTTAGCTGCAGTTCGTTGGCCTCTAAAATGACTTCTATAGTTTGAAGAGTGGCAGTGATGTAGCACACCTTCAATTTCTTCTTCTGGCAAACATCTTCACAGAATCTGATCCGAACATTTCTTGAATAGGAAGGGCTCATGCCACAGATATTGCTTGGCATCTTTTAGGAATTTCTTCATTTGTTGATAGCTCAGATTTTGGGGAAGCACCTGGAAAGTGATGTAATTGGTGAAGTCTGCATACCACGAAACTTTTCCATTGACAACAAAAAGTTGCTCGTCCGGGAAAAAGTCATTTATGGATTTGTCGGCGTCGCCCGAAGGCGTGTTCTTTTCCAATCTTGATAAGTGGTCGGCAACCTGATTTTCTGTCCTCTTCCTGTCTCGAATTTCTAAATCAAACTCCTAGAGAACCAGAACCCACTGTATCAACCTCAGCTTAGCATCCTTCTTTTCAATCAAATACTTGATTACCGAGTGATCGGTGTATATGATCGCCTTCGTTCCAATGAGGTAGGAACGGAACTTATCAAAAGCATATACTACTAAAAGTAGCTCCTTCTCAGTGGTGGTATAATTTAATTGAGCATCAGTTAATGTCTTGCTGGTATAGTAAATGGTGTGTAAGACCTTCTCCCTTCTCTGACCTAACACTGCCCCTATAGCAAATTCACTAGTGTCGCACATTAGCTCAAAAGGGTAGGCCCAGTCTGGAGCTACCACAATAGGTGCCGACACAAGCCTTTTCTTTAATAACTCAAAGGCGCTCAGGCAGGCGGCATCGAACTGGAAAGGCATGTCCTTTTCCAGAAGCGTGCACAACGGTTTGGTGATCCACAAGAAGTCCTGAATAAACCTTCTGTAGAACCCGGCGTGCCCGAGAAAACTCCTTACCCCTTTCACTGAGGTGGGCGGTGGTAGGTTATTGATCACATCTATCTTTGCCTTATCAACCTCAATTCCGCCAACAGAAACCCGATGACCCAAAATAATGCCCTCTTCGACCATGAAGTGACACTTCTCCCAATTCAGCACCAGGTTAGTTTTGACACATCGATGGAGAACGACGGTCAGATTCGTCAAACAATTATCAAATGATCGCCCAAATACTGAGAAGTAATCCATGAAGACCTCCAGGGTCTTTTCAACTATATCAAAGAAGATCGACATCATACACCGCTGAAATGTTGCGGGAGCATTACATAGCCTGAAAGATATTTTCTGGAAGGCAAAGGTCCCATATGAACATGTGAACGTCGTCTTCTCCTGATCTTCAAGAGCAATAGAAATGTAATTACACCCCGAGTACCCATCTAGCAGACAATAATATTCGTGCCCAGCCAACCGGTCAAGCATCTGATCAATGAATGGAAGGGGGAGGTGATCCTTATAGGTTGATTTGTTAAGTTTCCTGTAATCCATGCACACTCTCCACCCGGTCACCGTCCTGGTGGGAATCAGTTCGTTGTTCTCATTGGACACAACTCTTGGACACACACTGGATTGGACTAACCCAAGGACTATCCGAGATGGGGTAGATAATGCCCGCATCTAACAGTTTAATTATCTCCTTCCGGACGACCTCTTTCATAATGGGGTTTAACCTCCTTTGATGCTCAATAGAAGATTTCGACCCTTCCTCCAGTAATATATTGTGCATGCATAGAGTCGGGCTGATCCCTTTTATATTGGCAATAGACCACCCAGGGTCGTTTTGTATTTCTTGAGCACAAGGAGCAACTTTTCTTCCTGACACTTAGTTAGTGAGGCAGAAATTATCACAGATAAAGAAGATGAATTCCCTAAATAAGCATACCTCAGGTGATTAGGCAAAGGTTTAAACTCAAGGATAGGAGGCTCGATGATCGACGGTTGAGCCTTTGAAGTAGATGCCTCATTATCATTCAGAGACTCGAACTGTCGGTGGAATTGCTTAGATATTTGGGGTTTATCGAGCCACTTGGCACATTCCACATGTGTGGGCTCTTCCGTAGTACTAGCCCCTATTAATGTGGATTCCAAAGGGTCTTGAATGCAAGTTTCAGAGAGTACTTCCTTTACTAAATTATCAATTGTATTAATCTGGAAGCAATCCTCAGGGGTATTAGGATATTTCATTGATTGGAAGACATTAAATGTCACTTCCTGATCATGTACTCTCATTGTTAACTCCCCTTTCTGAACATCGATCAGGGTCCTCCTAGTTGCCAAGAATGGCCTTCCCAATATTATTGGGACCTCCATGTCCTCTTCAAAATCCAGGACTATGAAATCTGCCAGAAATATGAACTTGTCTACCTTCACATGAACATCCTCTACAATTCCCTTCGGGTACGTCAGAGATCTGTCAGCCAATTGCAATTTGACACTAGTTGGTTTGGCTTCATTAAGGCCCAACTTCTTATAAATAGAGAGGGGCATCAAGTTGATGCTAGCCCCTAGATCACATAGAGCCTTCCTAATAAACTGGTCCCCAATGGTGCACGGAATTGTAAAGCCTCCCGGATCTTTTAGCTTCAGTGGAAGCTTATTTTGAAGGATGGCACTACACTCTTCTGTCAGTGCCATCGTCTCATAGTCCCCCATTTTGTGCTTCTTGGACAAGATGTCCTTCATGCACTTGATATAACTAGGCATTCCCTCCAATGCCTCCGTAAACGGGATATTTATATGCAACCTCTTGAATACCTACAAGAATTTGGAAAACTGCTTGTCCAGCTTCTGTTTCTGCAACGTCTGGGGGAAAGGCAACTGAGGGAGAGGCTGATTTACCGTACTCATTGGAGGAGATGGTATTGGAAGGTTGTCTTGACTACTTTCATCACCCCCACATGTCTCTACATTCTCCTGCACTGGAGTTTCCTTGTCAGTCACTACTTCATCTTCTATTGGAGCACTCTCTCCACTTTATTCCTTAGTGGTTCTCCCACTTATAAGGGTTACTGCTTTACACGGTTCCTTGCCTTCCCGTTTCGGGTTGACATCAGTGTCACTAGGCAATGTGCCTTGTGGATGACTGTTTAACGCAGTATCCAATTGTCCCATCTGTACTTTAAGATTCCTAATGGAGGATTCTTGATTGTTACTTCTAGTTTTGTTCTGGGCTATGTACCTGGACAGGAGATCTTTTAAACTGGGCTTCCTCTCCTGTTGAGGTGGTGGATGGTGGAACTGATTCTGAGTGCTCTGTGGCTGTGGGGTGAACTGATTCTGAGATTGGAATCCAGGAGGATTAGCATAATTCTTCCTGGTAGATGAAGGTTATGGTTGATTGGGTTTGTTGCTAATGTTGTTGTTGTTGTTGCCCCATGAGAAGTTTGGATGATTTTTTAAACTCGGGTGGTAATGAGTGGGAAGACTAGTGTTTTGTTACCGCCCGTAGTTGGAAACAAATTTCACTAGCTCAGGGCTTATTGCGCATTGATCAGTAGGGTGGCTCTCTTAACATAATTCACATTGAACCATGACACTCTGCACATTTTGAACCGCTGAAGGTCATATGGTGTCTAGCCTTTATGTTAGCGCTACTACCTAAGCCGCTAACGATGTGAAAGAGTCCACTTCATAAACCCCCGCTGCTCTTCTCGGGGCTTGCCTATCATTTGACCATTGGTAATTATTAGCCGCTATTGTCTCCACCAGTTCGTATCCCGTTGTGTGATGTTTAGCCATGAATTCCCCTCCAGACGCGGCATCTATACTCGAATGAGTTGATCCGGACAACCCATTATAAAAGGTCTGGATGGGAAGCCACTCTGGCAGTCCATGGTGCGGGCATTTCCTCAGAAGATCCTTACACCGCTCCCATGAGTCGTATAAGGATTTAGATTAGAACTGAACAAAGAACATGATGTCGTGCCTGAGCCTAGCTATTTTGGCGAGCGGAAAGAACTTCACCACAAATTTCTGTGCCAGGTCGGCCCATGTGGTAATGGAGTCTGATGGTAATGAATGAAGCCAGCACTTGGCTTTGTCCCTTAAAGTAAATGGAAACAACCGAAGTCTGATGGCATCTTCAGACACTCTGTTGCATTTAAATGTGTCACAGATCTCCACAAAGTTTATCAAGTGAGCATTGAGATCATCATTCGGTAGTCCCCCCAAACTGAATGTTGGTGCACATTTAAATGGTGCCCTGCTTGATCTCAAAATTATTAGCTTGAATGGCGGGCCTTAAAATGCTCACCTGGAGATCGTCAATGTGAGGCATAGCGTACTCCCTCAGAGATTTCTGAAGTTCTTCAGACATAATGATGGGAGCAGGTATGCCCTCGGGTGTGTCCTAGGATTTTTCTCACCACAGTCATCTACATGTTCTATCAACCTTGGGATCGATAGGTATTATATTTTGTCCCTTCCGAGGTGGCATAAACAATGAAGACTACCTGAAAAGAGAATTAAACAGAAAAATTGGTTTAAAGTAAAATCATAATGACTTAGTTTTAATATTATAAACTAATTAATTCTAAGTCCCCGGCAACGGCGCCAAAAATATGTTGATCGATTTCGCAATCGATAAACATGCGCAAGTATACGCGGTCAACAAGTAATATATTGATAAGAGAGTTGTCGAACCCACGAGGACAAAGACTTAAAAGAAAACAAAAACTAAGGCAAGTCGCTACTAATCTTATCTAAACAAGTAAAAATAAGTGGTTGGTTAAGCTATTTCCATAAGACTATAAAATTAAGAGAAGTAATTGTGCTAGGAAGTCAAGATAGGATTACAACTCCCCTAATGCATCGCCTAATCTCCTAACTCTCCACATTATAAACGAATCAAGGAATGGTCAACTGAGAACATTAAATACGCATAAGCTTCTGTCAAAGGTCAAATGCACATCCCTAACCAGCTAAATCACAATATTCCTATTGGTGACAGTAACTAGGTCAAGGTCATTAAGCTAAATCACAAGGCCACACAAGGCAAATAGGGATATGTCTATCCTATTAGCATATTATGCACTCATTCCAATGTCATGGTCATAACAGGTGTTGTTGTATTTAAAGATAGATAATAACGTCTATTTATCAATTTTCATCATTATCAATACCAATTTCTTTATCAAGCAATCAGACATTAAATACAAAATACAACAATCCATTCCAAAATGATTCATTATATAAAATAAGAGAGAAAGTTGATTAAGCTAATCATAAGGTTACATTGCAATCCTAAAAATGGAGTTAGTTCATAACTATAGTACTAACACGCATTTTTAATACATTACACATTATCAGTCTAATACAAATAAATGGGAGATTTGGATTAAGAAAACCCATGTTTTGAATTGTTCTTCCTCCAAATCTTCTCTTCACGTGTAGAGCTCTGAGTTCTGTGTCGAATGCAATAATTATCCTTCCCTTAACAAGCTTCTTTCTCTTCTAGAAAAATAGACGACAGAAAATAAATCCTAGTCTAAGCTGTAATAAGTTCTCTGTAGCTATCTCTATTATCCGATATTAAATGCAGCAGCTTCGCTTTCTATTTATACTCGTCCCCTCTTTCTTCTAGGTCATTAAAGACTCTCTACTATTTGGGAATCGAAGCTCGCGCTGCGGCGCGAGCCTAAGCCTTATAAGTGTTACTGGGGCGCCATAGATGGCGTTGGGGCGCCGGCTCCTGGTGCTAGGACGCGAGTTTCCAGTAGCTCACAGCTACATTCGGCACTGCGGCGCGAATCAATTCACTGTCCATGGTGCCAGGGCGCGAGTTTCTAGTGGGCTCAGCAATAGCCGGTGCTGCAACGCGGCTTCTAAGGGTAACACTGGTGTTGCAGCGCCAGTATATGAAAAATGCCCAAGAAAGTTGGAATAAACTATAAAGCCTACCTGAAGAGACTTAAACTTAAATACAAAAAGATATATATATAAAAGCTAACTAAAAGAATGAAAACAGGTAACAACTTAAGCAACAAAGGGTCTAAATCGCGGGTATAAAACCCATTTATCAGCACGTTCACTTGCTGAGTATATCTACGAGCACTACCTATATAATCTTGGAGTTTGGTTAAAATATAATTCTCAATTGCAGACAGTGGAGATAGTTATATGTCAAGAGAAAACTCACCATTGGAAGGAACATAATAGTAATCTTCTCATTTTTCTTTGGGGTCTATTGGGTCAATCAAGAATAATTCTTGAGTCATTTGATATTTATTATAACTTAGATGCATAACCTCCCATGTACGAAGGTTTTCTTGAACACTTCCCAAATATTTAATTTCTAAAACAGTTATTGACTGCACCTTTATGTAAGGTGAAATTGTGAGGTACTGTCCATGGTTGAGACATGAGTCAGAGTTGGTATATATTTCTATCAAACTCATAACGTATGTGTTGTTGTATTTTGCACGACAATTGTATTAATAAACTTTGTAGTTATTTCTGTACCATGTATTTGGAGACTCAGAATGGGTGATGTATACCTATTTTGGGGGCATCACAGGGGTGGCAGAGATATCAAATACAAAGAGGATTATTCACAGTCAAACATCACAACTCTCATGCACTACAAGAAAAAGTTTTATTTCCGACGAAATTATGGTCGACGAAACGTATTTAGTCGATGATAATCTAAGACCGACTGAATATTTAGTCGACGTTAATTCAGTTGGCATTAATGTATCCTCGACGGACATCAATCGAATTTAAGATCTTCTCCTTGGCGCAAGGGTTTCCTGTAAGACCCCGAATTTTATGAAATAAAAGTATTCAATTTTTCTTCTAATTACAATTCAGTAAAAGGTTAAAGTTAAGGGTGACATATGAATTTTTTTTCAAAATACGTAAGTGGTTGTAAAATACTCATTGTTGTCGGGGAATATTTGTTTGGTCGTAGAATATTCTTTCTGTCGGGAAATATTCGTACGACGGCGCAGCCTTTTGTGGGTCCCGTAACAGAATAACTGTCGGATGAAGAAAACGACAAAATTAAAGTTTTTAAAAATAACGGCGTAGTTGTTACCTTTAATACTGTTAAAATACTCGGTGGTTAAAACACAGTAGCACACGGTATTGCACCAATTATTGATTCTTACGTAAGAAGGTACTACTCAATAATGGTTACAGTAATTACTGTTCAGTATTTTATTTTATTGATTCAATAATTGCTGCGTTGATATTTTATATTGCTGTTGTTGTCATTACACAGTATTTTTCATTATCGAAGCAATAATTCATATTATATGAATAATTTTATAAGATAACATTATTGACAATGTCTAGAAAGTTCTGTCTAAGGAGATGTTTGGTCACCTAATTGCGCTCTAGTAAGGAGAAATTCTTATTGGAAAGCCCCCTCTTTCCTGGGAACTGCCTGATTGTCAATATTGTGATTCTGTAATATTATTTGTGAATAATTAATTATTGATTCATATGATGAGGAAAATATTGATTTTATGTGGATATAGATGGAGAAAATTTTTTAATATGACAATTGTTGAAAAATGGAAATTTTATCTTTTTCTGATAAAATAATTCATTTAAATATATTATTTTAATAATATATTAACGGTGATATTTTTATAATAAATGTGGGATATATGAGTATATGAGGAGGAAGAGTATTTTTGTGGCATTAAATGTTTAACACATATTTTGTGTGTTGGTGAACACAATTATTGACCGAAATTTGATTATAGCCTATAAAATTGCTCTTTTGTGGATTTCGGCCAATTTCTGTTTGGAATTTGAAAAAACTTTCTTCTGCAAAGTTGTAGAGAGTTGAATTTCCTATAAAAATTCGCGAGATTCGAATTTTATAGCAAAAGGACTATTTATTGTGAATTATTGAAGTTCTAAAGCTCCGAAATAATTGATTTTTGGAAGTTTAAAATAATTTAAATTACAAAAACGTTTTTTAGATGTTGAGAGCCTCATGGAACACATGCTAGTTGCTGAAATCAGATCCTTGAATGCGTAGGAAGATGTGGAAAAAAAATATTATTAAATTAAATTTTCTGCTTTGGTGTTCTAAGCATTTTCCTATAAATAGAGTGCTTAGGTTAGAATTGAAAATCACACCAGAAACTGAAGTTTTCTCTCTCTATATTATAGAGCGTATTCTTGTGAGTATTTTGAGTATACTTTGAGTATTGCTATACGGTGCAAGTTCGTTCAGTGTTATTCCAGTCAGAGGTACTGTCTTTCGAGGTAAGGGATAGTAAGGGAGGTTATTTTCTTCTAAAATGATATTATTTCTTCAATATCATTATGCCGAAATATTGGTTGGAACTTTTTATCAAATTTGGAACTTTTTCATGTCGGGGTTACTATTCATGAGTTACTATTCACGAGTTACTATTCATGAGTTACTATTCACAAGTTACTATTCACGAATACTATTCACGAAGCGTGAAGATGTTTTTTTTGTGAAATTACTATCTTTTGGTGTCGGAGTTATTATTCACGTATACGACACTATTCACGTATACGACACTATTCACGAATATGGCACTATTCATCGAAAAATGAAAATTTTCCCTTTTCGTCTAAAATATCTATTGTGGATACTAGCTTTGATTGTATCCATGTTTTGATCATTCTTGAATTTTACACCACTATGATTATTTTTGAGGTATTTTTGGACATGGATAAAATAAAGTACGAATCCTTAATCCTTAATCCTTGTCATTTTGTTTCACTGGATTCGTTTCTTTAAAAATATTTTTTCATCATCCTCAGTCCTAAATGATGATATAATTGAATATCTTTGGCCTGTAATGCAAAGATGAATGATTTCTGATGAATATCTTTGGCCCGTAGTGCAAAGATGAACATGTGTTTAGATGAACATGACCAACTGATGAATATCTTTGGCCAGTAGTGCAAAGATGACTTGTTGATGAATATCTTTGGCCTGTAGTGCAAAGATGACTTGTTGATGAATATCTTTGGCCTGTAGTGCAAAGATGACTTATTGATGTATATCTTTGGTCGTAGTGCAAAGATGAATTTATTAGTATGATTATGAATATGAACTGTGATTTAGTATAACCATGATCTTTGATGTTTCAGGTGATAAAAATTATCTTTGTCCTAGATGAGAAAAGGAATTTAGAACAACAATTATGATTATGAGTTATACATGTGATTGTGGACAGGAATTGTTGATTGATGTTATAGGGATAAAACATTGTTGATGGACTTTTAACATGGAGAAGATAATAGACTTTATAGTCTATTTGACTCTTCTAATGGATTGCTCGTTCCGCTGCAACTATGGTTGAAATTTTTTATCATATACCATATGTTCTAAATCTCTGATTTATTACTGTTGAAGGCTATTGATAATTTATTTATCTTTAGTCATGACATTCTTTACTGAACTAGTTGTGCTCACCCTTTTGCTTCACAATTCCTTTCAGGTAATACGAGTGTAGCTGGGTCGAGCGGTGGAATAACAAGGGAATAGAACGGTGGTCTATAGATGTTGAGGGTGAGGTGAATTTAACTTGGAAGGGTGTTTTGCCACAGTCATACAAGATGTCTAATGACATACCACCTCGTGTCATCATAAGACATGGATGTGCTCATCCACTTGCTGAGTATATCTACCAGCACTATCTATATGATCTTGGAGTCTATTTGAAATATAACTCTCAATTAGAGACAGTGGAGATAATGATATGTCAGGAGAAGACTTGCCATTAGGAAGAATATGATAGTAATCTTCTTGTTTTTCTTTGGGGTCTATTGGGTCAACCAAGGATAATTCTGTGGCCATATGATATCTATAATAACCTAGACGCATGGCCTCCCATGTATGAAGGTTTCCTTGAGCGCTTCCCAAAGATTCTAATTTCTAAAAAAGTTTTCGACTACACCTTTATGTAAGGTGTCAGTATGAGGTGCTGTCCACGGTTGGGACATGAGTCACAGTTGATATATATTTGTATACAAACTCACAGCATATGTGTTGTTGTATTTTGCACGACAATTGTTGTAATAAAGTTGTAGTTGTTTTCTGTACCATGTATTTGGCGACTCAGAATGGATTGGATGGAATGGACCTATTTTGGGGTTGTCACATTTCCCGTCAGCGCGAATATATAGTTGACAGAATATGTGTCATCCTCGACTGAATACTTCGTCGAGGTTATCATAAGGTCGACAGACACAACCTCGACGGAAGTCCGTCGGAAATAAACCTAAAAAAACCCATTCCCTTCCCTGCGCCCTCTCATTTTCATTTCCCTCTTTATTTTTAAACGAGTCGACTAATCTCTCTCTCATACGCCCGGATACTCCCAACCCCCTCTCCACCGAACCCCCCACCCTGCACCCGGTAGCCCCACTCCCCCCAGCCGGTCGTCCCCCCTGCATGACCCCACCCTGCCCCGGTACCCCCACCCCTCTCCCCTTGTCGACGTCATCCCCCACCCCTTGTACGTCTCGGTAGTCCGGTACCCCACCCCACCCACCCTCAGGTACCCCCACTCCCAAACCCCTTCCCCGGTACCCCCACCCCTCTCCCCAGACCCCCGACTCCTTGTCCCGGTACCACACCCACCCAGCACTCACTGCCGCCGGTCACCGGAGACTGCCGCCGGACTTGGACTTTATTCTTTCCTAATTTTCCAGGTATTGAGAATATTATATATATATATATATATATATATATATATATTAGTAGTATAAAATTTGTGTGTGAATTTGGTATTATAATGTGCAATTGGTCTAAATTTATTTTGTTTTTGGATTGATATTACTAGAATTTTGGTATTATAATGTATATATGAATTCTGTTTTTGTTTATAATTTATCTGAAATTGGTCATTTGGGTCTGAAATTGGTCATTTGTAGCTTCTGTACATGTATAGAATCCATTTTATTGTTTGGTTTTATTTTCTTTTATGTAATTGCAGTGTATATTTCTTCAATTTCAATATTGTATGTTGTATGTTAATAACAGTAAAGTAATTTTATGCTTGATATTTCTGACGAAATTTCCCACGAAATTCTGTCAGAATTCTTGAGATGCAAAATTTGTTGGCTCTAATAACTATTTATTACTTAATTCACTAATAATGTAGCATTTACTTAATTAGTTTTCGACAAATAATTTATACTTCAAATATCCATTATTTTAACCGACTTAATTAAAAAAATTCACTATTTAATATACTAATATATAATTCAGAATAAAATAAAATAAAGTTTAATAAATGAAATAAATATAATTTAATATATAAATAGATTAAATTAAAAATAAAAATTATTAATAAATAAATAAAATAAATAAAACAATAAATTTCATTTAATTTAGTTTATTAAATAAAATAAATTTTAAAAAAGAGATAATATAATATAATAAAAATAATTAAATTAAAATAATTAATAAATTAAAATAACATAAAATAAAAATAAAATAAAATAAAATAAATTTAATTTAATAAATTAAATTAAAATTAATTTAATAATTAATAAATGTTATAAGGTAGTTTAATTTAATTTAATTTAATAAAAAAAATTAAAAATTATATTATATAATACAAAATAAAATAAAACAAAATAATTAATAAAATAAATTAAAATAAAATAAAATAAATAATACATTAAATCAACTCAAAATAATAAACTAAGTAGCATTTGTTTAGTTAGGATGCAATTCAAAGAGACTGAATATATAAGAAAGTTGTCGCGGAAATAAAATAATATACTTTGCAACTTAATTAGAAACCCTTTTTGACAAGTAAGAGTGAATATCGAACAATAGTCTTTATAGATTCCAAATAACAATTCTAATAAACTAAGTACCGTTTACTTAGTTTATCATTGGCAAAATAAACTAAGTAGCTTTTGCTTAGTTTGCCACAATTTTCAATAAACTCGATAATATTCTACCTACATATATATGTACTCTTCCTTAATGTATGCAGGATTCGACGTAGCAGTTGCAGCTAATAGTACTCCAACCGGTTCCTCGACAGCAATTAAAAAAAAGGGTCGTAGTTTCTGTTTGTGTCTTATACTCGAATAATTAAGTTAATTGAATTATTGAAGACATTCCTCACTGTTCCATCATAACAGATGCCAACATACGGAAGGGGTTCCATTAAGTTGTTGAACAAAGTTATAGGTTAAGCAACCCTCTAAATGAGTGAACGATCACTTCTCTACTAGGAATGAAGCATTGCCTGATATGGGTCCAATCCATGACATAGACAGCTTCTCACCACTCTAAATTCCTCAAATTGGTATTTGTAGTGGTGAGAAGCTTTCTATGGCATGGATTGAACACATATCAGGCAATGATTCATTCATAGTAGAGAAGTGATCGTTTGTTCATCTAGAGGGTTGCTTAACTTGGAACTTTATTCAATAGCTTAATGGAACTCCTTCGGGATGTTGTCATCTGTTATGGTGGAACAGTGAGGAATGTCCGTAGTAATTCAATTAACTTTATTAATAGAGTACAGGACACAAACGGGAAATACAACCCTTTTTTGTCTGCTAACTGTCGCGGAACCAGTTGGAGTACTATTAGTTGCAACTGCAACTAATATGAAACTTAGAAACCCTTTTGACATTCACTCAGTAGGATTGAATGCCGAATACTCCCTAGTTTGGGACTGTTACTGGATGTTATGTCTCTCACTTAGGTCAATGCTAATTCACAAGGTGCGTACATGTTTATAATATTTTGAGGATTTTTCAGCTGGTGTCTCTACATATGTTCTTCGAGTGCATACTTAGACTAAGTTGTCTTGGTCTATTTCGTGTACTTGAAGACCATGGGGAGGTGATGCTGAAATTTTCTTAAAATATTATAAACACGCACCTTTTGAACGACACTAGTGAGGAGACTCATCCAGGAACGGGATAGAAGCCTAACCCCTGTAGAGTGGAGATATATACTAGGTAAACTAAATACATGCATATATATTCTAATTGGGTATTTTTTTTCAATTAAAGATGTCAGCCGGCCGGAGTTGGATGTACCGTAGGATACCAATTGATGGGAGGGGATTAGTTGATGCGTACCGTGAAGGGGTGTCCAATTTTATAAACAAAGCAATAGAACATGTTGATGATTCGAACGGAAAGATGAGATGCCCGTGTTCCAAGTGTAAGAACATGATATGGAAGACTGCCGATGAAGTTAAATTATAATTATATTCACGTGGGTTTGTGGATGAGTATTCAGTATGGATTCATCACGGGGAATCAGCTGAGTTTAGAGAACGGACATATAGTACTATAGACCACTCGGATCACGGGGATTCGCAAGCAGATAACTATAACGTCGTGCAGATGTTGGTTGATGCGTATATCCCTACCAATATTGACTGGGCTGAAAACGAGCATGCATCAAGCAGTTCTCAGCAAAAGCCAAATGATTCATCAGTTGCTTTCTACAAGTTGCTATTTGAATCGGGTGTTTCATTGTATCCTGAAAATGACAAGCACACCAGGCTTTCTTCAGTTATGAATCTTTTACATTTCAAGAATGAGCATGACTGCAGTGAGAGAGGATTCAATGATTTGCTTGATATTCTCAGCGAGTTCTTACCCAGGGATAATACGTTGCCCACGAATTACTATGAGGTGAAGAAGATGGTTAAGGGGTTGAATCTCGGGTATGAGAAGATCGATGCTTATGAGCAGGATTGTATGTTATTTTATGGGGAGGATAAAGATAAGGTGCATTGTGATATTTGTAACTCGCCAAGGTACAAGATCACAAAACGTGGAGGGAAGGAGAAACATGTTCCAAAGAAGATTTTACGGCTCCGGATCGGGTGATGGCTCCCAGGGAGGGTCGTCTTCAGATGCTAGTGAGTTGATTTCTTTTTTGGCTCAGTAACATTATTTTCATAACTATATTATACATTCATTTACTATTTTTGGACAATATTATAACTATATATATTAACATACAGATGCTATACGTTGGCGTCCACGAGGGCCTAACCTCGGTCGATTAGGTCATCCACCGGCAGTGCCTGACACAGTTCTAGTTGATGTTGGCTCGTCTGTGTAGGTTTCATCTATAATATATCACTTATGTTCAATTAGAATGATATTATCATGTGATTAATAAATTAAAATATTCTTATTAAATTTTGTATTCTAGTATTATGGATCATGTCGCTAAGGCGGCTGTACACGCTATCTGCCTGGCGCATCTCCCTACTGGCTGCATGTGATTTAGTCAGTATACGCGCTACGATGCCGGCTTCATGGTGACAGTGTTGTGGGAGTTTCATGTAAGTCGACTTACATTTATTAAATCAAGGTCCAGGCATGTTATTTATATATTGTTCAAATAATAAATTATACGTATGTTATGTCTATTTGATAGAGATACTACAGATACGAGGCCAGCATCACTGAGGAAGATGGTGACGCCGTTATCATTGCCCATATCTCAAAGAATTATGTCGGCTGGTTGTACGAGATGCGACAGAGGGCAGTCCAGGCGATAGAAGAAATGCTCGAGACTACTTTGTGAGATCATCAGCCGCCGGCAGTATCAGATGCAGCATGGGCTGCGATGTGTGAGTACTGGGATGATGTTGCGTTCAAGACCAAGTGGGAGCAGATGAAGAAAAATCACGGCAAGCTGCGAGTTGTACATACTTCTGGCTCACAGTCATTTCAGGAGGTTAAGTCTGTATGTATTTCTCTTTAGTTTAGTTTAATCTTATATTGCAACTATAGTAAATTAAGGTGATCTTATTTAATGTATATGATCTAGGCCATGCGGAGTAGCTTGGGTCGACCTCCTACTATGATCGAGTTCTGGGATAGAGTCCATACGCCGAAAGGCTCTACTTCGGGGTCGACAATATCTCCAGCAGCACTAGTTATACGGGTAATACATTTACTATAATGGATATTATTTAGGATAATATTACGTAATTTATATGATGACACCAAGATAACTCACTTGTATATCAAATTACAGGAGCGGTTTGAGAAGCTCCGCAGCCAGCGTATAGCAAAGTTGCAGGCTGCTAGGGGCGATGCTCAGACGTTAGATTCCACCGTCCCTCTGCCCGAGATTAGTTTATCTCAGGACGAGGAGACGGCTCTTTGGATCGCGTCTCAGGATACTCCCACTAGTACTACTGGCCGGTATCGAGTGCTGGGGTTACCGAGGATACCAACCTATACACTGCTAGGAGGTATAATATTTGTGTTTATTTCGTGTTTATGAATAAAGTAAACTTATAATATTATTCATGTTATATTTTTTTTTTTGTAAGCTCTAGCCAGCGTCTGCATCCGAGAGCCCCCGTGGGACCATCACATACGAGCGCTGTCTTAGATGATGCTTTGTTCCAGCGTGTTGTGGTTTCGGTGTCGGAGAGGTTTGAGATCGATCCGCTATTCCATCGTCAGGAACCGCCCAGCCGTTCTCGCATCCGTCAGCTTGCGCAGGACGTTGCAGCTGGTGCCACCGCCGAGAGTACGGGTATCCCTCCGGAGCGGTGGGCCGCGATACGCGACGAGATTGTTCGGATGGTGATTACCTTAGTCGAGGACGCGTTTGGGTCGATGTTGAGTTAGCGCTCGACTGCTCAGGTATATTTCATTTTAAATACAAATATATATTCTCAATGTTATTTAATTTTCATTTAGTTATCTTTAACTGAATCATATATACGGACTAATGAGTTACATTATATTGTATCAACAGGGTGACGAGCGGGATGACGATTTTCATACTCCAGAGCAGCCTCGACGCCCGCCCGATGATCCTTCTCACACCAGGGGCTCTACTAGTTTGACTTAGTTTACATTCTTTTGTAGTTTAAATTCTTTTGTATTAATTTTACATAACTTTTGGCGTACATATTATAGTTTAAACCTTATCATTAATTACTTTGGTTTTGTTGCGGTTTGACACTTAGCTTAATGGGATCTTTTGTAATTTACCTTAGTTTAATTTACTTTGATTAATGCGGTTTTACATTTCATTACTTTGGTTTTTTGCGGTTATGCTAGTACATAGTAATGGGATGTTTTTGACATTTAGCTTAATTTAGCTTGTGTATGTGATGTTGGGAAAATAGGTACAGATACCGGTATAAGATGTGGGTTAAATCCCTGGATATTGAAAAAATAAATAAAATACTCAAAAAAATAGTAACCTCGACGGAATGAGGTTATTCTCAACGGATAATCGTCGAGGTTAAGGTGTCTCCCATTTTTCGCATACTGCCACGTGGCATGCATATCCTCGACCGAATCTCCTTGACCGAATATCCCGACGGACTAGTTATAGAGTCGATGGAATTCTGTCGCGCGTAAGGCATTTTTTCCATTTTTGTCAGGCTTCCACTTGGCATGCTTATCAACGACCGATTATCCTATACACACACGTTTCAGTCGGGGATATATTAACTCTGACGGAATGTTCGGTCGACAATAAGTCCGTCGACTCTATGTATTTTCTACCGAAGAATCGACGAACTTATTTTTGACATGCTTATATACTACCGAATTTATGACCGAATGTTCTGTCGAAAATGATATCACCCTCGACGGAATATCCTTATTTCCGACGGAATATTCTGTCAAAAATAAGCCTTTTTATTGTAGTGATGGCACGAAAAAGAATTCGCACCCCTTCTTCTTCTTCCTCCAGCAGATATGATGATGGTGAGGGGAGTAGCCGCAACGTATTGGATGCAACAAAATTTGTGAACCTCTCGGCTCAGCACTATTACACGGATATGCTGATGGGCAAAACATTTGTGCTAGAAAGGGGTTTGAAGCCAAGTAAGGAGGATGGAAAGATGAATGAGATGATCAGGGCAAGTTGTTAGGCATTGTTTATGAAGACTCCCTTGGCAACCCCAATGGCGTTGGTTAGAGAGTTTTATGCTAATGCACAGGAAACACAGAATGTGATTTCTTATGTATATGGCAAGCAAGTGTCTTTCTACAACAAGAGCATAAATGATGTATTCCACTTGGAGACTCTACCATTAAATGACACAAACTGGGTAGAAAACCAACGCTTTGACACCGACTTGGATGGGTTAATTGAGGAAATGTACAAGTCGGGTACAAAGTTGACTACAAAACAAGGAATGACCAAAAGATTGACTTTTCACACACAAAACTGAGTCGATATGCAAAGGCATGGTACAACTTTATTTATGGCAGTTTGCTACCAACTCAGCACCAAAATGATGTTACTAATGAGAGAGATGTGATAATGTATGACATTAGTAAAGACAAATCAATTGATTTTGGTCATCTCATTAATCAGTCCATGTTGTGGTATATGCGAGGGAGTACGTCGGGTGGAATCCTGCATGCCTCGATCAGTACACGTTTATGTGCAACAACGGATATTGAGTGGGATAATGAGACTCTTCAATTACTGATGCGCAATATTGATCACGTGGCTATAAGAAAGTAAAACGTTTGGGATGTTGGTGAATCACATCCTCGGGGCCTTAGATTCATCCTAGTAGACCAAGAGGAGAGTGAGGTAAAAGAAGAAGAAGAAGAAGAAGAGGTAGAAATTCCCTACCAGCCAGTGGAGGTGCCTACATCCTACCATGCTAGACAGGATCGCGAGGTACGTCACTTACAATGGAGGATGGATACTATGCATAGAGATTTCCAGACTTACATGATTGAATTCTCTGGGGCACCATCACGATCATTTGATCAGCTTGGCATACATGCTCAGTTCCCAATTTTTAGATTCGATAACACTTATCCCCCACCAGATACACCACCAGGTCAAGAGAAGGTGGGCGGTGATGACGATGCCACTTAGGGGAATATTATTGTCCCTTTATCTCCAATGATGACATTGTCAATTTAAAGTTTGGGGGTATTGGGTTCCTATCATTGTTAGTATAGTTTGTAGTTAGTTTTGTTCATATAGTTGCATTTTAGTTAATTTATATTTTACATTTAGCTTAATTTGTTTACATGTAGTTTAATGTAATTTCGCATGCTTCGCATATAAAAAAAGTGAGTCATGATGGTTTACAGTAGAATAGCTGTTTAAAACCTTTCTGAAATGAAAATAAATGTACGAGGTCTTACGACCGCTCAGCTAAAGTCACTACGTCGTTTCAAAAATATGTTTTGAAAATAAAGGAAGTAATTTCCTATCATTTGAGATTTCTTCACAACTTTTTTTTAGTTAATGAAGGTTTAGAAGTATGGAAGCATGACTCTTGATTTTGTTGTTTTATATGCAACTGTTATACTTCTCGGATATGTAAATGCTTATTCTTGCTTAAAATTAAATGTTTTCAGTGAAAACTGAGCATATAGAAGATTCATAAAAGGACAAGGACGAAGGCAGATTGAATACTTAAGGGGATATGGATCCTATATAGAATAGATAGGTTTATTGTAAATAATTACTACATTAATTATCATGTTTCAAAGATTTAAATGTCTTAAAACCTGAGAATGTAATAATAGGACTGTAATAGCTAGTAATTAACTTCCTATTAGTATGAATGCATGGATATGTATGTTTATGTTTAGTATCGTGGAGCACCATATTCGGAGTTTAAAGGTACTCGAGTTTGGGGGCATCACAAGATGACTTTGCTTCCTTCTTCAAAGTTCTAGAGGACGAAAATCTAATGAAAATAGGCTTTAGAATCACTCAATTCCGACAAAGGATGAATTTACTATGATTTTTCTAAGGAGATGTTGTATGTAAGAAAATTTCGCTCTAAAATTCTAAAAAGAATGCAACAAAGACTTAGCTTGGAATGGCTTAGAATACAAATTGAGTACTCTAGCTGATATTTATTAATACTTGAGATAGCCTAGCATACTTAAAAAGAAACTTACACTAAGAAATTTTTAGAGAGGGGAATGAAGTATATGTAAGAAAGTTGTGAATTTCCTTATGCTTAGTGTGAGATCTCAAATTTTATGAATAAAGAATTAAATTTCTCGAAATATTTTTTTGAATATTATGGTGTGGATTTGATATAATGTTATAGTTGTGGAAAATATTTATAAATTTTGCAAAGTAAGCATGTGACCACCCGAAAATTTTTAAAATCTTGAATGATTAGAATAAAGGTTAAAGAATAAAACCTAGATGGAATTTGAGGATTTGTTTAAATTTTTCAAGTAAAACCTATATGGTTTGATATTCGAATGTGAATAGAGAAAATATGGGTTACAAAATTTCTAAACCCTAGAAATGAATTAATATGTACTTGAAGGAATATCAAAGATAAGGTATTATGATACCTGTAAATTCGATGTGAACTGAATAGTCTAAGAAATGTTTTATAAGTACATATGGAAATTTTATTATTGGAGATAAGATTTCACATGAAGAGATGCTATGAGGTTAAACGAAGATAAGTATATGTATAGAAATATATATACTTAGTAAGGTGCTATATATTTTTTCAAGAGGAATGATGAATCGAGTTTATGATATTAAGGATCCGGATAAAACTATGTTAGTAATTAACATAGCTTGAGTGTTGGCCTTGACTGACAAATAAGAATTTGAATAAGTATAAAGTCGTTAGTTAATACGATTAGTAATGAGAATGGAGTAATTTAAAACTCAAAATTTGAGTTAGAGATATAATTTTTAAGCATGGACTGCTCGATTTCGTCCAAAACATCAAGTTTATTCAGAATGGACAGTAAACACAAAATGTGTAAAGGTTGACTTTTGGTCAAAGACAATAGTTAATTTTTATGGAAAAAAGTCAAAATTAGTGTGAGAAGTGAAATATGTTATGATCATGTGAGTTATGTGTATGATTAAATAAATATACATTATATAATGTGAATACATTTATTTTGTATATAGGAGTGAATTAAGAATTAAGTTATGTAACCTAATATATATATATATATTAGGTGTGATAATTAAATAACCTGAGAGGTTATAATATGGGAGAAAATTAGTATATAAATATATATACTCACATTAAGAGATTTATTTTATATATCTCTAATAATTAATTTTATAACCAAGTCTAATTTGGTTTATGAAATTAAAAGGGCATGAGTAAGGAATTTATTTTCTAGTGTGAGCGATAAAAATCCTAATTAAAGGATAAGGGTAAAATGAAATAGAATTAAAAGTAATGGGCTATAATAAGGTATAGCCCAATTAATTTAAATAGAGTCCAAGAGAATTGGATATAATGGATAAGAATGTTATATTATTTAAACAATCCCAATTAACTAATTAAGTATGGGACTTGTAGATAAATAATTAAGGGCCTAGACTAAGCCCCACTTGTGGGAGAATAATAATATTAAAAATAATATTAAGTTAAGAGATATATTTTTATTATCTCAAGTTATTAATTTTATAACTTAATTAAAATAAGTTTGATTGGGTTATAAAAATTTAGTGTACTAGAGTGATGATTTAAATTCTAAATATTTGAAATGGATACCTTAATTAAATATTTAGGGTGAGATAAGATGGAATGATTGGACTATGTATATATTGCATGGCTCAAAGGATTATTGAAAGCCCAAAAGATTTAATTAGTTGCCCAATTTATTTTAACCCAATTAGTGATGATGGGCATGGTGGTCATTTAATAAAGCAATTTAATGAAAACAATTAAATTAACCAACATGTGGTAATTTGAATGCCAATTGTTCGGCAATTAAAAAAAAGAGAAGAGAGGATCGGCTATTAAGAAGAAAAAGTGAAAAAGAATGAGGAAGAAAAAGAACGGGAGAAAGAGAGGGAGAGGGAGAGGGAGAGAAGGAGAAGTGGCCGAAGCCAAGAGTGAGAAGAGGAGGGGGCGGCAGCCCTTGTGTGGGAAGAGGAGGAGATAGAAGATCCTCCATGAAGAGAAGAAGAACAATGAGAAGCAAGGTATAATTTCTTTCCTTTGTTTCTATTTTTTTTAAATTGATGGAAGGGGGGTTTTGGTGTATGAAGCTCAAACCCTATGATTTATATGTTTTTCTTTGATTCTAGTATGGATCCACCCATGATGGGTGTTGATTTGGTTGGAAACCAAAAGAAGAGAAAAAATAAATTTTTTCTAGTTTAGAAACCCAAAATTTCTATGTACTTTGAAAATCCACCGTTTTAAATCTATAACTTCTTTTTGTGATCCGTCAAAAAGTAGTGCTAGATATATGAGTTGGCTAGTAAACCCAAGTGGTAGAACTCAAAAATCACGTTTCTAAAAGTCGTGGTGTTGATTTATGTGAAAACAGTCCCGGTTTTATGGACAGTTTCGGATCAGTCTGAAACGGGGGCAATTTTGTCCAGTTTTTGTGCTTTAAAACTTCTGGGCTTTTGATATATTGTAGTACACTGATTAAGCTTTCCATAGACTCCGGAACGGGCTAATTCCGACTCCAGATGAGGTAGTTATGGCGTTCGGAAGGTGCGTAATCAAAACTGTCCACCAAACCCGAACAGCCTCCTTTGTTTAAATTTTTGGACTGATCTGTTCGGATTCTGGAAAAACATCGTGAGACAAAAGTTGTAGCCCTGGAAGTTATCTTCGCGTGGGCTCAAGAATTGCTTAAAAATGTTTTAAAACGCGAGAGTTATGCCTGTTTTAGCGAGGCTGGGCAAGATCAAAAAAAAATATTGAAAATCAAATTGTCCAAAAATAGAAAAAATGCGATTTATGATGTGAGACCCTTGAGCATAGCGTTTGCAATTTCGTAATGAAGTTTTGGGTCGGGTTTGAGGTGTTGTGATGTTTGTGACATTTTAGAATGCTTAAACGAGTTTATTAATTATGAAATAGAAAACAATTGAAATAAATTGTTTATTTATGTGAATAATGACTTAAGTTATTTTTATATGACTAATAGTATTGTATTGAGATATTATTAGTAGTATTTGAGGGAAATGTTATTAAAAGGGGCTGTTGAGCCAAGTTTGGGGTTGCTATTATTTTATGGGGCTGTTTAGTATTGCTTGGAAATATGATGGGTTAAAAAAAAAATTGATTGTGTGGTCAATGGGAATATTTAAAATATAACTGTACAAGTTATATGGCATGTTTGTGTGGTGAATACGTTCAAATATAGTGTAAAATATTTATATACTCAAATGTGAGAGACCTTTATTTGGTTTAGAAAGGTTAAAATGAATTAAGTTTCTAAATAAACTAATATTCGTTTTGAGTAATAATAAGTAATAATTATTTGTATAAAACTAATAATTGTTATTGATGAATATACATGTATGTTTTGTAACATATTCGATTATCTAATATGTGTGTGCATGTAAATATAATTCTGTAGGAATTGTGGAGAAACTCTAAGTTAAATTTTGTGGTAATCTCCAATCAAGGCAAGTTTTTCGGTTCTATGATGTTGGTGGATTAAATGTGATTATGTGGTGAGTTACATACCATGCTTTATGAATTGTTAAAGTCAAAATATGACTAAGTTAATTGGGTTATGGAACTCAATTTATATGTAATATGTGATAGCACGTGTTGTATAATGTAACTCGATAAATTAGAAATGTATAATGCATGAATGTATGCTTTGTAAGGAATTATTGTTGCATGTGGGATATGCATAGTAAATAATACATGTTGCAGGCATATATGCATAATAAAGGAAATATAGTGCATATGGAATTGTGTGTTATGTGAAACATGATAGACTGTTAAATTTGCTGGGCTGTCGAGCTCAATCTTGCAAACACAAACTTTTTACAGGTTAATGATATTAGGCAATATTGCTTGCTATACGGATGATGAAGATTGAACGATGTGCAAAAATGAATACATTTTCTTGAATTAGAAATGGTATAAATCTATGATTGATAGTTGTGTCAAATGTAATTGGCAGTTATGTATAGTTTGAAATGTTAAATGGTTAAAGAATGTTTATTCTGAAATGAGAATAGATATGATTCTAAAATGAATGAATCATCAATATAAAAGATATGAAGTATTGAGACTTAAGCTTTTAATACATTTACACGGATTATACAAATCATATAATAAATATGATTTTAGAATAAGAAAGAATTGTAAAGGTTACGATTCAGGGAATGGATGACTGAAAAAAAAATTAATTATTCCGAAATTTTTAGCTATTTTAACATTAAATAATATTTTAAAGGTAGAACAAGGTAGTATTAACGCACAAGATCGGGAAGGAAAATAGTCTCAATTTTGGGGGCGCTACAAAGCAAGTGGTTATATAATATTTGATTGGTCGGGGAATATTCGTTTTAACAGGGAATATTCATATGACGACACAATCATTGGTGGACCCCACAACGGATATATTGTCGTAGTAAGAAAACGACAGAATTATCTTTTTATAACGGCGAAAGTGTTACCATTAAAAATGTTGAACTACTCGGTAGTAAAAGTACAGTAATACGCATGGTTTCATAGTAGCACACAGTATTGATTATTGATGCTTACGTGAGAAGTCACTCAGTTATACTCAATTATTGCTACAGTAATTGCTGCATCATATCTCTCATATTATTGATTCAATTATTGTCACAGTATCATCTGCATAATATGATACATTACTAAATCAATAATTGAGGTGGCAAAGTTAATTATATTATTATTTGAAATATTGACAATGTCTAGAAGTTCTGCCAATGAGAGGTTTGGTCACCTAATTGCGCGCCAATAAGGAGAAATCCTTATTGGAAAGCCCCCTCTTTCCTAGGAACAACCTGGTTGTTAAATATTGTGAATTATAATATTAATGATGATTAAGTTCGTGTTAGATCAAATTGATAGTTCTATTGTGTATGAATTATTAGTGTTAGTGGAAATCGGCATTCATTTCGATAATAATTGATGTCTGGAAGTTATCGGGTAATTAATCGGATAAATGAGTAATTAATTGCTATTAATTCACATGCATATAACTATTTGTTCACATGTGTGTACTATTTATTCACATTCATGTACTATTAGGGGAGTTGGTGCAAGATTGATAATACTTGCATTACTAAATTAAAGATGGAGGTATAGTTGAAGGTACTATACTGTAATTAATTTTTTCACATGATTATACTATTGAGTCACATGAATGAACTATTAATTCACATGATTTACTATTAGGGGGAGGTGGTGCAAGTTTGATAATACTTTCAGGACTAAATTAAAAATGAAGGAAAAGTTAAAGGAATTGTACTGTAATATTTCGAGCCCTAAAACGGACAATTATCGAAACTATATTTTCCTATAAATAGAAGTTCATTCTTCCTTCGTTTCTCACCAATTCACTAAGTCTCACACGAGCAATTATTATAGAGAGAAATTATAAAGAGAAAGAAGAAGAGAAGTCTGCTTCCTCACTATTCCAATATCCTGTTTCTTCTAAGGTAAGGGGTATTTTCTTTCGTATTCATGAAGAGAGTTATTTTATTTCAATACTCGTAAAGATTGTTATTCCATTCTTTATTATTATGTTGGAATAACCTGTCTATGCGAAGTATCGCATACATGGTGAAATTATTCTGTTATTCTATTCTTTATTATTCTATTGGAATACATTTCTGTGCGGTCTATCGCATGCCTGGTGAATTCTATTGTTATTCCATTCTTTATTATTTTGTTAGAATATCATATCTGTGCGGATTACGCATGATCTGGTTCCATTCTTTATTATTCTATTGGAAGATCCTGTTTGTGCGAATTACGCTTGACCTGGTTCCATTCTTTATTATTCTGTTGGGAATAACCTGTCTGTGCGGTCTATCGCATGCATGGTGAATTCTTCTGCTATTCCATTCTTTATTATTCTGTTGGAATAACCTGTCTATGTGGATTATCGTAGGCATGGTGAATGATCCTTCGTATTCATTCTTTATTAAATTGTGGAAATGATCTATCTACGTGGATTACCGCATGGCGGGTGAAAATCCATTTGCAGTTTCGTATATTCTATTATACTCGTATGAGATATCATTTCTTTTGTACTCGTCATGGAATATCATTTTCTTTGGTATTTTTTACGAGTTACTATTCACTCTAGTATTATTCACTCGGGTATTCGGGACACTTTTCGTGTCAGAGTACTATTAATGAGTTACTATTCACGGGTTATTATTCACCCAAATTACTATTCACCCGAATATTATTCACTCGGGTATTTGGGGTACTTTTCATGTTGGGGTACTATTCACGAGGTACTATTCCCGAAGTACTATTCATAGGGTACTATTGCGGGGTACTATTTACCCGAAAAATATATTTCTTTTCTGTCCAAATTATTTTTGGTACATGAATATTATTCTTTAATTTTACTCCACAAAGCAGTATCATGTTGACAATTTGGATATTATTGATTCCAGGATAAATTAAATTATAAATCTTTAAAATTTATCCTTGAACTTGTTTTATTGAATTATTATGTCATTGTCATCATCCTCATGTTTATATTGTGATGAAAGTCATCTTTGGCTTACGTGCATAGATGGACTTGGTATAATTATGACTAGGGATTATTCGGTATAATCATGACTTTAATGTGACGAATGATGTGGTGAAAGTCCTCATTGACATGTAGTTCATTGATGGACAATTGTTGGTATGATTATGACCAGGGATTATTCTGTATAATCATGACCATTGATGATTACATGAATATCCTTTGTCTTGATGCAGGGATGATTCAATTTTATTTATTAAGTTGAGTCTTAGCGATAAAGTTGTTGAAAAACTTTTTAAATCATAGAAGATAGTAGATTTTATGCTTTGCTTGACTCTTCTAATGGATTGCTTATTTCTGCTGCAGTTGTTGATCTTAAACTTGATGTCTATTGTATTCTATCAGTTGTTATACTGTTGAAGGCTAAGGATAATTTATTATGCATTATCTTAGTCATAATATTTCTTACTGGGCTAGTTGAGCTCACACTTTCTTTCATTGTTCTCTTCAGGAAATGAGAATATAGTTGGGACGAGTCGGGGAATGGAGTGATAGTCCAGGATAAATGGCTTTAGTAGTCCTCACTATTCTACGGAATAATTTGATAATAATTGTAATGAGAACACCATTGAGTGTGAATATTGTCTAGATGACAATATTCTTGTTTAAACTCTTAGTTATGTTTTATCGTATTTTTACACGACTGTTATATAATTAAGTTGTATTTGAATTTATGTACCATGTATCTGGCGACTCAAGATGGGTGATGTATACCTATTTTGAGGGCGTCACAGTTGATATCAAAGCTTAGGGATATGATCCCTAGTTGAGATGTGAGACAAGAACTAGGAGGGGAGAGATGGGGAATTCCTTCGCTAGTATGACCTACCTAAGTTTATTTGGTATTTAATTGGTCGGTCAGAGTATAGGAATAATATGTGATATGTTAATTAACTCTTGTTTTGTGGCAGTGTTTGAAAATGGCAGCTGAAAATATTAACAATGGAGTGAATGAGACCATTGAGACACCTTTAATCACTAACCAGGTTAATGTGATGTCAGACAAAGAAGAAATTAGAGATATCTATGTGGTGAGTGAAGAACTAATAGTTTCACCCGAGCTAGTTGCAGAGGTAGCAGCTGAGAGTGAGGAAGAAGAGGAACTTGAGGAGAATTTATTATAAGAATTTTATGATATAAATTTAGAATTACAAAATCGTATTCATGAGTTAGAAGAGCAGACTGAAGAACGGCAGGCGGTCGTGGAGCGAAGAGGTGCAATAATTCAAAATTATGTTACCCGATGTGCGATGCTTGAACAGAAGCACTCCTTGGCAGAGTATAAGATATTAGAGCTGGAATCTGAGAATGCTATGATCAAAGTTCTGATGAAAGAAGAAGCAACTGAACGAAGGAGAATAGATGATGCATGGGTAAAAGCCGCACGACGCGTTGATATTGTAGAAAAATATGTCTGATCCAATAAAGTCAAAATAGATGAAATGGATTTCGCTTTTTGGACAACAATTGGGAGAATCCAACATCAAGTTTGAAATTACCCTGTTCAGAGCGGTCAACCCCAATTCGATATGGATTAGAGAGTAATGATTCGATCCATGGATCAGGAATGTGACGAAGCAATTAAGGGTGGAATGTACTCTATAGCAAAGCTAAGCCCAACTGGGAGGGTGACTCCAAAGGATGTCCCAAACAAGTCAAATTTAGTAGTTTAAGTGAGAGCGTTTATCGAAGAACCCGAACAAAGTTATCACGGGTAAGTTAATCATAAACTCTTTCGAATTCTATACCTTATTCGATAACGATTCTACCCACTCTTGTATTTCACCTAGTTGTGTTCAATGTTTGAACTTAACTCTTGAGAAATTAGACTTTGACTTATCTGTTAAAACTCTGTTAGGAGAAACCTTCGTTACCTCCACTGTTTATAGATCTTGTTGATTCAAATTGACACTTTCACGTTACCTGTCGATCTTATCTCTTTGAAAATATTGGCCTTTGATGCAATTTTAGGAATCGATTGGTTAACTACTCATCATGCTTTTCGTAAGGTTGTTAGCTTTCATATTCCTAACCAACCCATTATGCGAATTCAAGCAACCAAACCACTAAAAGTCAATCATTGTCATATCAAGCCATAAATAAAGTCCCGAGCCTTTATCTGGTGACTTTCTTATGTGGAATGTACCGAAGCCAGACTTTTCGTAGGTGACACTGTGAATAACGGTGGCAAGTTGATAGGTATCAATGTGACGTACTATCCAAGTCTTGGATGAGGGTCACAGTTTTGAATGATATTTCTATTGTTAATAAATTTCCTAACGTATTCCTGAAGACTTCTTAGCTTACCCCTAGAGCGTGAAATCGAATTTTGTATTGACCTCAGTACAAAACTCATTTCTAAAACCCTTAAATATTCTTCAACCAAAACGAACGTATAATGCGCCAAAGACGTTGGCTAGAGCTGTTGAAGATTATGATCATACCATTCAATATCATCGTGGAATAGCGAACGTGTAACTGACGCATTGAGTAGAAGATCGTATATGTTTACGAGTGCGATGTTGTTAACACAAAAACCCATTTCGTATAACTTACAAATGATGAAGATAGAGTTAAAGACTTTAAGGACCCACGTGAAGATAACAAATATACGAGTAGAATCGACTTTAATCGATAAAGTTAAACTCGTGCAAGCTACATACTCAGAGCTAGTAAATGTGAAGAAGAAGGTTCAAGAGGGCGTTATTCTAGAAGCAAGAATTTATGAAGATAGGAAATCTTAACCCTCGATTTTATTGGCCTATTTGAAATCCTTGATCAAGTAGGAACTATGGCCTATAGACTCATTTTACCGCCAAGTATGTCTCGTGTTCATAACGTTTATTACGTATCGATGTTACGTAAATATGTGGATGACCCAAACCACGTTATTAAATTAGAACTAGACGAGATAGCAGAAGATTTAACGTATGAGGATATACATGTTAATATCTTGGATAAGAAGGATCGTATTCAATACTCAAAGGTTATACCTCAAGAGTTAGAATCTGAAATAAAGTCAAGGTATCCTCATCTTTTTGGCATACCAAGTACTTACGTAAATTTTGAGGGCGAAATTTCATAAGGAGGGGAGATTGTGAGACCCCAAAATTTATGAATAAAGAATTAAATTTTTCGAAATATTTTTTTTGAATATTATGGTGTGGATTTGATATAATGTTATAGTTGTGGGAAATATTTATAAATTTTGCAAAGTAAGCAAGAGGTTATATAATATTCGATTGGTCGGAGAATATTCATTTTAACAGGGAATATTCGTACGATGGCACAATCATTGGTGGACCCCACAACGGATGTATTGTCGTAGTAAGAAAATGACAGAATTATCTTTTTATAACGGCGAAAGTGTTACCGTTAAAACTATTGAACTACTCGGTAGTAAAAGTACAGTAATACGCGTGGTTGCATAGTAGCACACGGTATTAATTATTGATGCTTACGTGAGAAGTCACTCAGTTATACTCAATTATTGTTGCAGTAATTGCTGCATCATATCTCTCATATTATTGATTCAATTATTGTCACAGTATCATCTGCATAATATGATATATTATTAAATCAATAATTGAGACGACAAAGTTAATTATATTATTATTTGCAATATTGACAAAGTCTAAAAGTTCTGTTAAGGAGAGGTTTGGTCACCTAATTGCGCGCTAATAAGGAATAATCCTTATTGAAAAGCCCCCTCTTTCTTGGGAATGACCTGGTTGTTAAATATTGTGAATTATAATATTAATGATGATTAAGTTCGTGTTGATTAAAGATGAAATTGATAGTTTCATTGTGTAGGAATTATTAGTGTTAGTGGAAATCGGGATTTATTTCGATGATAATTGATGTTTGGAAGTTATCGGGTAATTAATCGGATAAATAAGTAATTAATTGCTATTAATTCACATGCATATAACTATTTGTTCACATGTGTGTACTATTGATTCACATTCATGTACTATTAGGGGAGTTGGTGCAAGATTGATAATACTTGCATGACTAAATTAAAGATGGAGGTATAGTTAAAGGTACTATACTGTAATTAGTTTTTTCACATGATTATACTATTGAGTCACATGAATGAAATATTAATTCACATGATTTATTATTAGGGGAGGTGGTGCAAGTTTGATAATACTTGCAGGACTAAATTAAAAATGAAAAAAAAGTTGAAGGAATTGTACTGTACTATTTCGAGCCCCAAAACGTGCAATTTTTGAAACTATATTTTCCTATAAATAGAAGCTTATTCTTCCTTCATTTCTCACCAATTCACTAAGACTCACACGAGCAATTATTATAGAGAGAAATTATAGAGAGAAAGAAGAAGAGAAGTCTGCTTCCTCACTATTCCAATATCCAGTTTCTTCTAAGGTAAAGGGTATTATTCTTTCGTATTCATGAAGAGAGTTATTTTCTTTCAATACTCGTAAGGGTTGTTATTCCATTCTTTATTATCATGTTTGTATAACCTGTCTATGCGAAGTACCGCATACATGGTGAAATTCTTCTGTTATTCTATTCTTTATTATTCTGTTGGAATAACCTGTCTGTGCAGTCTATCGTATGCCTGGTGAATTTTGTTGTTATTACATTCTTTATTATTCTGTTGGAATATTCTGTCTGTGCGGATTATGCATGACCTGGTTCCATTCTTTATTATTCTGTTGGGAATAACCTGTCTGTGCGGTCTATCGCATGCATGGTGAATTTTTCTGTTATTCCATTCTTTATTATTCTGTTGGAATAACCTGTCTATGTGGATTACCGCAGGCATGGTGAATGATCCTTCGTATTCATTCTTTATTAAATTGTGGAAATGATCTATCTACGTTGATTACCGCATGGTGGGTGAAAATCCATTTGCAGTTTCGTATATTCTATTATACTCGTATGAGATATCATTTCTTTTGTACTCGACGTGGAATATCATTTTCTTTGGTATTTTTTTTACGAGTTAGTATTCACAGGTTACTATTCACCTGTTTACTATTCACTCTAGTATTATTCACTCGGGTATTCGGGACACTTTTCGTGTCGGAGTACTATTCATGAGTTACTATTTATGGGTTACTATTTACCCAAATTACTATTCACCCGAATATTATTCACTCGGGTATTTGGGGTACTTTTCATGTTGGGGTACTATTCACGAGGTACTATTCCCGAAGTACTATTCATAGGGTACTATTGCGGGGTACTATTTACCCGAAAAATATATTTCTTTTCTGTCCAAATTATTTTTGGTGCATGAATATTATTCTTTAATTTTACTCCATAAAGCAGTATCATGTTGACAATTTGGATATTATTGATTCCAGGATAAATTAAATTATAAATCTTTAAAATTTATCCTTGAACTTGTTTTATTGAATTATTATGTCATTGTCATCATCCTCGTGCTTATATTGTGATGAAAGTCATCTTTGGCTTACGTGCATCGATGGACTTGGTATGATTATAACCAAGGATTATTCGGTATAATCATGACTATAATGTGACGAATGATGTGGTGAAAGTCCTCATTGACCTGTAGTTCATTGATGGACAGTTGTTAGTATGATTATGACTAGGGATTATTCGATATAATCATGATCATTGATGATTACATGAATATCCTTGGCCATGATGCAGGGATGATTCGATTTTATTTATTAAGTTGAGTCTCAACGATAAAGTTGTTGAACAACTTTTTAAATCATAGAAGATAGTAGATTTTATGCTTTACTTGACTCTTATAATGGATTGCTTATTTTCGCTGCAGTTGTTGATTTAAAACTTGTTGTCTATTGTATTCTATCAGTTGTTATATTGTTGAAGACTAAGGATAATTTATTCTGCATTATCTTAGTCATAATATTTCTTATTGGGCTAGTTGAGCTCACCCTTTCTTTCATTGTTCTCTTCAGAAAATGAGAATATAGCTGGGACGAGTCGGGAAATGGAGTGATGGTCCAGGATAAATGGCTTTAGTAGTCCTCACTATTCTACAGAATAATGTGATAATAATTTGTAATGAGGACACCATTGAGTGTGGATATTGTCTAGATGACAATATTCTTGTTTAAACTCTCAGCTATGTTTTGTTGTATTTTTACACGACTGTTGTATAATTAAGTTGTATTTGAATTTATGTATCATGTATCTGGCGACTCAAGATGGGTGATGTATACCTGTTTTGGGGGCATCACAGTAAGTCTTTCTATTTATACCCAAATTCTCTCACATTTTATAAATATATTATTCATTTATTATCATTATCTTTAAACATAATCATTACCCATTTTCATCCATTATCTTTACTTTAAAAATAATGATTATTCATTTTCATCCATTATCATTACTTTAAACATAATGATTACCCATTTTCATCCATTATCTTTATTTATTCAAAAAAAAAATTACTTCATTATCAATATTTATTCAAAAAGATAAATCCGCTATCAAAAAGTTTATTCCATTATTCACACATTTTCAATATATTAAACATCCATTATATATTATTCACCCATTATTCATATATTTTCAATATATTAACCATCAATTACCTTTACCTTTAATTTCTACCATTCATAAAAAAATATCTTTAATCTACTACATATTAATTACCTCACATATTAATTATTCACATTCCAAGATTTCATTTAGTCATTACTATTCACAATTATTATTATATTATCCATCTTCTTCATTATTGACTTAATGCATTACTATCACAGATATTAGTATTCTTCAAATAATTAGTATGTCTAACAGTTTAATACATGTGACTTTCATTTATGCAATTTTTTATTACAACCCTTGCTACGATGACAATTATTGGTTCAATAATATGAGATATTTGTGACAATTATTGAGACATCCCCAAATCCATGTATTTACTACAATGGATAGATGCTCACATCCAACACTAAGTATCAATATTATAGACTCACAATATTGACAACTAGATCATTCCCAAGAAAGAGGGGGTCTTCCGTATAAACAACGCGCAATTAAATAACTCATTTTCTTGACAGAATTTTTTAGACATTGTCAATAATATTTATTGGCCTAATAATATCATATCAAATAATATGAGTTACTGTGAAGTGTCAATGTAACAATCCAAGATTTTATTTATAATTTAAAATAGTTATTAAATTAAATAAATATTTTATTGATGAAGTTGTTGTTTTGTAATTTAAAATATTTCTTAAATTAAATAAGTGTTCTATTTATGTGGTTGTTATTAGTAGGTATGTTTGAATTAAATTTATTAGATAACACTCTAATAAATATTTTATTGATGTGATTGTTGTTATTAAATATTTATGAATTTAATTTATTAGATAATATTCTAAATTAATTTAGTTTATAATTTAGAGAGTTGTAATATAACATGAGATGTTATATTGTTGTTTTAATTTAATAATTATAGTGATATGTTAATTTATTAAATAAAATTATAATGAGATTATAATTTTGTGATATTTGGATTAAGTGGGAAAATTTGTTTAGTATGTTGTAATTGGTTATTTAACTAATGTTGAATATGGAGGTATAAATATGAGATTTTAAAATATAGTGTAAGTGGTTTATTAAAATAAAATTAAAGTAATTTTTTTTAATTGATTTAACCAAACAAAGCTTAAAATATTAAGTCTTTATTTTAAAGACTTTTTGCCAAACAAGCCTTATGGCTTTTAGATTTCTAATTTTTGAATTTAAATAAAATAAATTAAAATAATAAATATAATATATTTATGTTATATACGTTAGTAACTGGAATTGCAATTAGTAATAGTATAAAGGTTTATCAGTTTTTTTTCTTTACGCTTAAGTGCTAGCTAGACTACGTAACTTGGTATTTGGCTTAAGCTAAGAATAAAGAAGAGAGAAGAGTCTGAGAATTTATAGAGCTTGACATAGTGAAACTTGAGAGAGATTGAAAGGAAACTTAAGGATTTCAAAGCTAATTCAGTGGTGTTTGCAAGGAATTATTACGCTAATTGAAGGTATTTTCCCTAATTATATATGAATATGCATATATGAGCCTACGACAAAATTTTATATACTCTGTGATTTCAAATTTGTTGAATTGTTGTTATACAGTGGGTTACTTGTGATTATATGAGTTTATGATGATCAAAGGTAGTGCTTAAACGAGAATTGCATGCTAAATTCGTTTGACAGTAGGAAGAAATAATGTCAGTATATGTATTTCTTATGTTATGTAAGTAACAATTATGATGAATAATTTAGTGTGTGAAATTGAACTGTGACTATGTTAGTTAGTTTGTTAAGAATTACAGAGAACTTAATTCAAAAGAATCAAATTGGTGTATCATTATGATTACAGTGTTCACTGTGTCAAGAAATATCAAAAATGAAGTTTTGGTTTTAAAATATGTTATTCCAGTATTTAATTTTTCTAGAATTATGGTTTAAGTTGTGTTAATTTAGTATTTGTATGCTTGGTGAAGTTTATGTGTAATTTGCATAAGTTATACATGTTAATTGGTGTTAGAAATTAAGACATAGGTTTGTTCTGTGTTTTGTTTATGGGTGTTCTGTAATTCGGAGCCCCAGCTCCAAATTTCGTGCCCCAGCGCCAAAAATGGCGCAAAAATTCACGCCCCAGCGCTGGAATTCGTGCCCCAGTGCCACTTTCTCGTGCCCCAGCGCAAGAAAAGTATTCTGGGTCAGACAGTTTTCACCTCCTGTAGTAAAATGGCCATACCTTTTTCATACAAACTCTGATTGAGGTGATTCAAGATGATTCGGAAAGAGGACGAATAGGCCTATAACTTTTATTCTTTAAGGTTTTCAATTTGAAATCGTTATGAAGGGTCAACATGGTCATCTTTAGGATTGTTGTGTATTTGGAGCCAATCGGAGGGCGTCGGGATGCGTGAATGCAAGTGCAACCCTTTGTGTATTAGTATAACTTAATGATAACATGTTGGATATGTAATAGGATGTTGTATCAAGTTGTTAATGTGTATGTGGTGCAATGATATGATCACTTAAGTAGTTGTAATAAAGCTAAAAAGTAATGTTCATGAAAAGATGTGGTGTTATTTAAACTTAAACTTAGTTAGTAGCTATACTAAAAGTAAGAAAGCAACTCATGAAGGTAATGTTAGTGTAAATAATGTGAATTGTCAATACATATGGTATGTGTAGGACTTGGGGTGAACGTGGGTAGTGATTGTTTAACCTACGCACGAGGCAAGTTCCCTAACTTTTGCTACTTTATTATTCAGCAAGGTTACTTTTCACCGTTATGTTATACTTATGCAAATTCTCTATTTCTAATCTCTTGTTTAACGATTTATTGTCATGCAAGTTCTTTAACCCTCATTTATTATTGAGCAAGTTAGTTAATCTTTGTTTCTTTATTCCAATCGAGATTACCTTGGTTAATCAAAGTCTGTACTCATTTATTGTTGAGCAAGTTAGTTAATCTTTATCTCTTTATTCAAAGTCTGTATTATTATTGTAAGAAGTGTGTTTATTCAGCTACTAATAATTGTTGTTCGTTCTTCAATATCATTGTACTATCTTACGTTATTGTACTGAACTCTAAGTTTCTTAGCGATTCTTTACCAATTCAACTAATCCTTAGTTGATGAATGTTCTAAACTCTAAATTACCCTTGAAGTCTACCCAAACCAAACTTCCTTTGGTTTGTTTATGTACTCACATAACTTTAAAAGCATGTTGTCAATGATAACATTTGTTCAACTTAGAAATTGTTAATACTCTAGCCCTTATTGATTCATCGATATACCTTGTTCATGAAGATATTATAATCAAACCCTTGAATAGTTATTGGTTCCTATTTGATTCAACCAGTACAAGGTTGATGAGCGTTCTAAAAATCTAGACTTCCTTAGAAGTTAATTCCCAACCAAACTTCCTTTGGTTTGGAACCTGATAATCTAAGCTGAGATGAACAACCCTATATCAGGGGATTATTTTAGAGCTACGCAATAGCGTTAAAATGTTTGCACAATACATAGTACAAAGGGATGATCACCTGGAGTACGGAATGATGGTCCATATAGTCGTTTAGACTGTTAAAGGTTACAGTAGAAACACCTGTGAACCTAGGACATAGATGATGATTATAGTCTTTTAGACTGTTAAAGGTTAAAGTAGAAATACTTGAAAACCTAGAATAGAGTTCGTGGTCTTGTGACCCTCAGTGTATTCTTTGAAGTTGATATCTATTGTTAACTAAAACGTTCAATATTCCTTTGAACTCATAGTTGTTGAATTAAAGTTTATTGTTCCGGTAAGAATACTTTACCATTGAAAGCTTAGTTAATTGTCATTCATAAAATATTATTGTATATTATCCTTCTTGTGGGCAATTGTTTGCTCACTCTTGCACAAAACAATGCAGATAAAGTTACGAAGTTTGAAAAGCTTTCTACAAGCAAGGGCAAGGACAAAGTGCTTGATTAGACGACAACGTTTAATTTATATTTAATTTATGAAGCTTATGTAATAGATTTAATTATGATTATGTTTTAGGTTTCCGCAGATGATTGTAATAAAGGTTAGATGACCTGGGATTTATTTGAGATTATGTAACCCTTTGGTGAGAGATTTATTGTTTAAGCTTTTGAGTTTAATTATATCCTTTGTTTATGGGTAGTTAGTTATGATTTAATTGGACGGTGAACACCAAATCTGTGGGATTGAGATCCCCGGATTTGGGGGTGTCACAACCAATTATTGATATAATAATATGAAATACTGTGTAATTACTACTGTGGCAATTATTGAGTTCAATAATATGAAATATTACGCAGTTATTACTTTAACAATTATTGAATCAATAATATGAAGTATTGTGAAAAACCGTGTGATACTGTGGAATGTCGTGTACCACTGTAGAATATCACGTGCTATTATACTTTTATCATCGGGTATTTAAACAGTTAAAAGTGATATTATCGTTGACTATTTTTTTATTAAAAAGGTTATTTGTGTCATTTTCTGTATCCAACAATATTTTGTTGTGGGACCCACCAATGATTGATTATTTCGGCACCGTCATACTTTATCAAATATTTTCCGACAGAAGAAATATTATCCGACACACTTTTTATAATTGCACATATCACCCTTAACTTATTAATTTAACACCTTACTATTAAAAATAATAAGAAAATTAAATTCTTTATTAAAAATTTATGGTCTTACAGTACAATCATCGCATTATTAAAGATTTCACAAAACTTATTTATAGAAATATACATAAATTATATTCATCATCAAATCACATACATAGATTACTAATAAAAAATATTCATTATTTTATATAATATTATGGAGTCACTGAGGATAAATTTATAACTTTTTTTCTCTTTTATCTAATTTTATATTTTTATTTTTATTTTTTAATATGTGTACAAATTAATATTTTTTTCATCCTCTCCAGCAGGGGAGAAATTAAGTACACAAAGCTCGTGTGCCACAAGGAGCAAGTATAACAGAAATGAATGCACCTTTTTTAAAAATTGGTTAATTTTTAGTTCAGTATTTGTACCCAATTTAAAACAAGTTGTAGCTTCTTGAATTTCAATGTACAACGTGTAATCCACTAGTTAAAATATGTGATACCTCAATCTAACATCGAAATATGTGTGATAAATTGAATTGTATTTAATGCAAGACATCAACTATAGTAGTAATTGAATATCAATAATTTATCATGATTTTTGAGTAAGTTTATGTGATCCAATTAATTAGTATTGTTGGAGACTTACCAGTGAATTGATTCTTATTCTAGACTCAATTTGGACAATGAATTGAGTTTTATTCTAAATTTAATTTGGACCTATCAATTTAGATGGTACAAGAGCAGTGACCCGTGTGATACTCCCTACATTTTTTTAATATAAGTTATTTTAGAGTTATACATAAGTATTAAGAAAATGATCGTATAGCATTAACTATAATATCAATTGTCTATATTGTCTTTGTATTGAAATAAAAGATTGTTATTTATTGAACAGAAAATAATAAGAGAACTAAAGTTGCATTTAATACTTGGGGTAATATTAGAAACTAAGCAATTAATGTTTACTTGAAATTCTCAAACGACTTATATTAAAGAACAATTTTTTTTTCTAAAACGACTTATATTAAGGAACGGAGGTAGTACACTGGAATTGTCAACTCCTTATTAATTAATAACTTATCATAACTTTTATGTAAATTTATAATGGACTAAAATGACTTGAATTGTACTTTTAGATTAGGGATGATAATAGTGTGGTGCGATGGCAATTATTAAGTGATTTGGAATTGTATCGATCTCAAAAATATTTGATCGAACGCACCAGTCCCGCTTCATAAAAATGTTATACCAGAACCTCATCAAGTGGTTCATTCTCTTGAATCGCATCACACTATATCGACAAATAATTATAAATAAAATAAAATAAAATATTTTAAGAAGTAAACAACATCAAAGATTAAGAATTTACATAATATAACAATATCTTCATATACTAAACTATAACAAGCATTCTCCTAATTTACTAGTGGTATTATATCTTCTTTCTAAGGTGGTGATTATAGATCCCAAACTCATTAACACCTATTTAATATTTTAATATATGTATAATATATGGGTTTAAAAGCGATGCTCACTGATTGATTCATGTATCATGTACAGTGCAGCTCATCACACTAATCAAATAATCGATTCGGTTAAAAATTGGCCTGTTCAATTTGATTTGATTGGTTTCGGTTTGATTTTGGTTCAAATTATTAATTTAGACATTCAATTGAATTTTTTTTTTTTAAAATGATGTCAGCTTGTTAATCAATTTGTATTGATGACTATCGAAACAAATACTCCCTCCATCTCATTATATCTGACGTTCTAGAGAATTTTTTTTTTTCAAAACATTTGACGTTCTGCAAAACCAAGAATATTTTGCCTATTTATTTCTTTTTCTACCCTTCCTTCTCCACCACAATTAATGACTATTTTCTCTATTTTCAAAAAACCGTTCAAATTCTATTCTTTAATTAAGAGAGAAAATTAGGAGAGAGTGTGAAATCAAGTTTGGTGTTAATGGAGAATTAAATGAGATCACAATATTAATTAAGGGTAAAATAGTAAAATTATATCTATTCTTAATTTATGTGAAAATCTCTAGTAAATTAGATATAATGGGATGGAGAGAGTAATTCAACAATATGATATACTCTCTCCATCCCATTTTAATAGACGTTTTAGGAGAGTTTTTTTTTTCGCAAAATATTTGACGTTCTACAATTCCAAGAATATTTTGCCATTTATTTTTCGGATCTACTCTTCCTTCTGTAACAGTTAATTTCCATGAATGACTCAACTAACAGTTTTGAGATGAATCCATCTCCGGCGACCGGCGATCTGAACGGTCAGATCCGGCGGGTCGCCATGAAGAAGATCGGCGATCGGCGACCGACGATCTGAACGGTCAGATCCGGCGACCGGCAAACCCATGAAGAAGATGAATCCATCTCCGGCGACCGGCAAACCCATGAAGAAGATGAATCCATCTCCGGGACCGGCGATCGGCGATCTGAACGGTCAGATCCGGCGGGTGAAGGGTGATCCAGATGATCTTCAATGGAGTAGATCTTAATTCTGGAGAGAGAGAGAGAGAGGGAGAGAGAGAAGATGAAGGCTTGCATCTATGGAATATTTTTCTGCTACCGGTAATAGGAAGGAGTGAGAATTTTTAGAAGAAAATAGAGAAGCATTAATGGGATGATATAGTATTAATTAAGGGTAAAATAGTAAAATTGTATTCATTCTTAATTTAAGTGAAAAATTGTAGAACGTCTATTAAAATGGGATGGAGGGAGTACTACATTAATTGGCGGACCCATATGTGTGCGTGTGAGAATTTGTATCTTTCTTGGGATTAGGGAGCCAATAGGATCTTGATTTGTCCATTTCCTTTCTTAACATTCTTGTGGGGTGGGGTATTTGAATTTGATTTGGTGTTTTTTTTAGTAAATTAGGAATCCTTTTATTACATTTTTTTTATTTTTTCATATATATTTAGTAATATAAATATACTAGCTGGGTCCCGTGCCTCCGGCACTGTATGGACAATATGATTTATCTTAAACTTTGAACGACCAAAATAATTTATTGAGTGAGCGGGAAATTTAAAGTCATTTGTATTTTATTAAATTATTATTAGATTATTAGATAGATAGATGTATTTTATTAGATAAATGTATGAACGGTGGGATTTATCCTAAACTTTGGACGGCCCAGATGATTTATTGAGTGAGCGGGAAATTCAAAATCATTTGTATTTTATTAGATAGATTTATTAGATAGATGGATGGTGAGATTTATCCCAAACTTTGGACGGCCCAGATGATTTATTGAATGAGCGGGAAATTCAAAATCATTTGTATTTTATTAGATAGATTTTTTGTAACACTTTCAGTGACACAAATATTTACTACAAATTTTATTATATTGATAATAAATTTTATTTTATTTTATTTTAAAGGTAATATTTATATTACTAAATATGTATCCAAAGAAATTAAAAAATATTACGTAATGAATTTTTTTTTGCTTTATTACTCACTGTGAGATTGGACCCCACAATGAAGTTGACAGTTCTATATCCTAGTGTTTAATTTCCTATTCTCTGATTAGACATGGCAAAATTGGGCCCGGCTCGGCTGGCCCGTAAAAATTGGGCTTTGGGCTTAACATTTTTAGCCCATGAAAACTTGGGCGTTTTTGGCCCGGCCCGGCCCATAAAATTTTGCTACTTGTAGGGCTTGAACACAAGACTTGTAAGTAAATAAATAAGAGTTCAAACCAACTAAGCTACAACAACTATTTGTTTTTAATGCAATCTTCAATAAATTTTAACTATATTTAAAAATTATAAATAAGATATGTAGTTAATGTAGGTAATTAATTAATAATACTAATTTATAATACTATTAAAATTTTAATTGATTTAGATATGTAGTTAATAATTTCAAAGTATAAAACTATTAAACTAACAATTATTAGTTTAAGTTAGATAATATAATTATAAAAATTTAAAATAATATAACAATTATTAGATTGCAAGTCCAAAATCTATACACAATAATATAGATAATTTTTTCCCTTAATTATGCAATCCCCTACTTATTGTAGTACATTTGGAAAGTAAATTAATCATTATCCCTTAATTATGCATTCCCTCTACTTATTTGGAAAGTAAATCAACCATTATCCCAAATCATGCCTTTAGAATAATATCTAAAATTATAATACTATTAAAATTTTAATTGATTGAGATATGAAGTTAATTTAAGTAATTAAAATTATTATTATTACTATTTTTGGTGTATCAAGATTTTGCAAAAAAAAAAAAGCCCGCGGGCCGGCCCGGCCCGCCCAACCCGGGCCACGAACCTCACTTTTTCAGCCCGCCAAAACCCGAGCCGTTTTAGCCCGGCCCGTTTTTGGCCCGTCCGCGCTCGGTCCGGCCCGGCCCGGGCCCGCCTGCCCGTTTGCCAGGTCTATCTCTGATAGTGCAACATGATTTCAAAAAAGCAAGCACACGTGAAGCTGAAATGATCATAGTTTAGCATTAAACAAAAAAGAGAGGAATTGTTAGGTCAAAAGTGTTGAATTAACATTAGTCTATTTCAATAGTCAATTAGTTATCAATTGTCTAATTATATACCATCTACGTCCAACTTTATTTGTCTTTCTTTTCTTAATACAAATTTATCAACACATTCTTACTTTGATACTATAAAGAACTTTAAACCGAGATATCCACTAGTACGACTAATTTCCTCTGGCATATAGAGATTGAGGATTCGATTTTTTTGATAGCAAATTATAAAGATAGATTCAAAAATAATAATAGAGCTATGAAGATAATAAGTTATCTTCTTCCTCACATAAACTCCCCTCCATTGAGTTAGGATAAATTATTATAATAAACTAGAACATTAAAAAAATGTTTACTTTTGAAATTCTAAATACTAGCATTTTGTGTTGATTTCTCTCTCTCTCTCTCTCTCTCTCTCTATATATATATATATATATATATTAAAATCAAACAAAGAAAACAAATATTTCCTTTAGTTACGGAAAAGGAGTTCTATTTTGACTATGTGAACTCAATTTGTAAAATCTTAATTTTTATAATTGATTTTATTCATTTAAATTTTACAACCAGAGGAATTTTTAAGTTTGCACTAATTAAATTTATATTAAATAAATTATTTTAAATTTTAAAATTGACTTAAAAAATAAAATGAGAATGTTTATGCAGAACCGAGGTAGTATGCAAGAGGGAGAATTTCCATTCCACATGATATCTATTGTATATGCAAACAGTGTTTTGCCTTGTGGAAAATGTAAACCAGTTACTTTTGTATCTACTTGAAGACTTGAGAGTATCCTCACTCCTGGGCTAGATACAAGTATTGATTCTTATCAGGTTTATCAAATTAAGGTCTACTTCACCTCATCGTAACATAAACACTGATGTTTGGATTTGACAAAATGAAATAAATGAAGTAATAGAATAAAAAGCAGTGTATATGGTGATCATTTGGGTGAATAAGCTATTGTGATGGAATGAAAATTCATTATATATCTTTTATTTTCATTTCATGTGAGAGGTGCTAGAATAAAATAGAGTTCTTTACATAAGTATACAACAAATAGAAAATAATTACATGACAAAAAGAGTGTAATTAGGACCTATATTACAAAAATAGAACAATTCACATTAATAAGGAAACCAAAAATCAAGGACAAATAACTACCATAATTAATAATTCAAATTCAAATATTTGGATCTTACAACAAAAACAAATTTAAATTCAAATCTTCATCTCCCTCACATACACTTTGAAATAATAGTTAACAAATAAATAAATAAATAAATAAAATATATATACTGGATATCCAAAAAATTGATAGCTTCCAAAGACGGGATGAACAATTATGTATTTGTAGTTCGGAAGTCTTCAGTTCATTTCAAAGTTTGGGCTCTGCTACTCCGCCGCTACACCGCCCCGAATCTCCGTTGTCCAAAACGCCAATGAGAATAATAAGAAGATTCGCCCTACAAAAAGTTTAAAAATAAATATATGTAACTTTTACTGTTCAGAAATTTTTTTTATAACTATTTTGTTACTCATAAATAATAAAATAGTTACCTTTGTATGAATGGTTAGCTACCAACTGCATCACATTCAAACGAAATTGGTAACTTAATAAAATTAAATTGGTTATCTTGGTCTGAAGGTTTGGCTACCAACTGCATTATAAAAAAACTGCAGGTGTGGATGTGAATTAATTTGTTACCTTGGTACGAAGGTTTGCTTACCTTGATCTGAAGGTTTGGTAACCAACTGTACTAAGAAAAAATTTAAAGTGTGGAGGTTGATTGGTTACTTTGATATGACAGTTTGGTTACTTTGGTATGAAGGTTTGGTTAACATCATCAACACATCAGAATGGACTTTGAATTGATAACTTAATAAAATTGAATTGGTTACCGAGCTTAAAATGGAGGTTGATGATGGTCTTTTTTCCTTAATGCAGAAATGAGAATCAATAGTGGTTGGATGATTGGCACAGGAGAAAATAGCAGAGAGGTTTAGATTCAGAACAACAGAATCCGCCGTGAGAAAGAAATTATTTATAAGACAGTCCATGAGATCCCACCAAATCTTAAGGAACCATGGGATCGTGAGATGAACTATGATGACTCCTTAACGCAGGAAATCCCAACTGAATAGTTGCCTGATGTTGAGGGTACAGAAACAGTGATGTCCCCTCGTGAAAGTGAAGAAATTCCAGTTAATTCTGCGGCCACGACATTTCAGAGTAGGAATGGGAATTGGAATATGGCTGAGCCTGATCTGAAATTGCTTGTTGTATTGCTTAAAAACCCAGAACTTGTTTTTGCTCTGACATCTGCCGAAGGTGGTGGTAACTTATCAAGTGAAGACACCGTGAAGTTGCTTGAAAATCAATAGTGGTTGGATGATTAATGAAGAAGACAACGGAAGCATGTACGACTAACTAATATATATATATATATATATATATATATATATATATATATATATATATATATATATATATATATATATATATATATATATATATATATAATACGTTGTTAAAGATGAGGAGAAAGAAGAAGCCCTAAATTAAAGAATCCTAATTGCATACTAATTCCCTAAATTAAGGAATTCTAATTGCACTAGTATTGTAAATAAAATATGGAAGTATATTAATTGTGTAAATATTTTATGAGTGAACTATTGTTGTAATTATTTTTAAAAATATAATAGAATATGTAATTGTTACAATAAAATATGTTACGATATAGGCCTAAATGGGACCTACATGAAATAGGTCCAGGCCCAAGAACCGTCAGACTTAATTTGATTTGCTCGGGCAAAACATGTTGAGGAAGCCAAAGGGTTTTCACATATTCGTTTCTGAAGTAGTATCGGGATAAGTCAGAGGTTAGATATATTTTTACACTTATAAAAACCCAAATTAATTAATAATCTATCTCTTGACCCTATTGACTAACACATACACCAAAACACCAGAGGCGTCTCACAACGGCACCAGTCGTTCACTAACGTGTAGATGTTTGTGCAATTCCAAGCAATCAGATGGCGACTACTCTCGAGGGCTAGGTCATCATCAAAATTTATTCCAATGAAATGGATGTATGTGACATTATGTCATCTTATTACATCACATACTACAACTATCAACCAAATATGCACTTAAGATACTAAAGTTTCCTAATTGCATACGTAGAGAGTTTCCTAATTGCAGTAGAAGATCTCCAATTCCCTTGTATCTGTCAAGTCAGTCAACAACTCCACAAAATGCTCCAGTTTTTGAGTTCGGCCTAATATGCTGCGTAGTACATATCAAAGTTTCCAAACATTTAAAAGCCTCCCTTTCCATATAGCTATATGAAGAAGCATTCTCAACATAAGTGTTCAATACTTTCAGCAACAGAGCTGCATACATTGAGTTCTTTAAGGTTAATAAAAAAGAATACCACTGCATTACAATTTTGATGTTGTCAACTCTTCAAATGACCAGCTACATTCTTCTAAACGCTAAATGTACCCCCAAAAAAAGAGATAAAGATAAAGTACTTGGCATTGCAGCTCTTTCTCCATCAACAAGAGAGGTCTATAAATGAATCGAACCGTTCAGGAGAAGGCCTTTGCCTTTGAAATCATGTTTCACGAGTAGGCAATTAATTCTTAATACTTGCAGTCTTACAGTAATAGAAAACAGGATGTGTGGGACTGCATGAATTCTTTTAACGGCATAATTTTGTGATGAATTTACAAAAATGTTTTTAATAAATTTACGGTAAAAAGCACATTTACCTCCTTGTGATCGTCAATTTGTAAGCACCGGCAGAACTAGGCGAGGTTAGGGGATCATATAACCCCAACCCTTGAATCTGAAGCATGCTAATACTCCCTCCTATTCAGATTAAATGACATTTTAGAGTTAAGCACACTTATTAAGAAATAATACAAAATGTCTTTTATGTCCCTAATTAATTATTTCTCTCTCCACAATTGTCTCTTCTCATTCTCCATAATTGTCCCTAATTAATTATTTCTCTCTCCACAATTGCATTTACTAAACATATTAAATAGAGGGGTAAATTAGGAAAAAATAGTGCAATATTGCATAGAGATTCCAAAACGACACTTAAAATGTCATTTAATCTGAATAGGAGGGAGCATTAGTTAAATTTGATCTTTGTTATGAGATGATATTAATTCATTTGCTTACTCGTGTCCTTTCACCTATAATAAATTAACAATATTACTATAAGATAAAATAATGTTAAATAAATTTGATAATTAATTAATATTGCACTCATTTGTCTTACTGATTAATCACACATTGGTATCAATTTTTTGTAAATGAGAATAACTTAATTAATTCATTTTCTTGCTTTGAGTGACTCATCTTACTTGTCTCCAAGAAAGATGTGTAATTCTGTGTATGTGAACACCTAGAGGGGGGGAGGGGGAGGGGGAGGGGGAGGGGGACGGGGACGGGGAAGGGGGGTGAATAAGTGTTTAAGTTAAAAGTGATAAATGGTGAATTTTTTTTGAAATTTTCTGCAACAGGTTTAAATCAGACAGCTACACCTGTCTACTTTAGTGTCTATTCTTTGTTTATTATTATCAGACAGCTACATGTAAGACCCCAAATAATTAATAAATGAAATTTAATTTTCTTTAATTATTATTTTGAATAGTAAGGGTTGATTTGATTAATGAGGATAGTTATGGGTAAAATACGCAAATATTTCAAAATAAGCAAGTGGTTATAAAATATTCATTGTTGTCGGGGAATATTCGTTTGGTCGTGGAATATTCGTACTGTCGGGGAATATTCGTACGACGGCGCAGCCATGTGTGGGCCCCATAACGGAAAGCGATTGGAGGAAGAAAACGACAAATATAAGCTGTTTAAAAATAACGGCGTAGTTGTTACCGTTTACACTGTTGGAATACCCGATGGTTAAAATACAGTAATACGCGTTGTTGCACAGTAGCACACGGTATTGCATAGTATTTTGAATTATTGATCCTTACGTAAGAAGGCACTACTCAATAATTGCTACAGGAGTTACTGTTCATTACTTTATTGATTCAATAATTGCTGCATTGATATTTATATTATTATTGTTTTAATAATTGTCATTGCACAATATTTTCCATTATCAGATCAATAATTCATATTATTTGAATAATATTATCAGATAACATTATTGGCAATGTCTAGAAAGTTCTGTCAAGGAGAGGTTTGGTCATCTAATTGCGCGCCAGTAAGGAGAAATCCTTATTGGAAAGCCCCCTCTATCCTGGGAACGGCCTGGTTGTCAGTACTGTGATTCTGTAATATTATTTTTAATAATTAATTATTGATTATTATGATAAAGAAAATATTTATTTTATGTGGATATAGATGGAGAAAATTTTTAATGTGACAATTGTTGAAAATTAATATTTTATCTTTTTTGATAAAACAATTCATTTAAATATATTATTTTAATAATATATTAACGATGATATTTTTACAATGAATGTGGGATATATGAATATATGAGGAGGTAGAGTATTTTTGTGGCATTAAATGTTTAACACATGTTTTGTGTGTCGGTGGAAATAATTTTTGACCGAAAATTGAGTATAGACTGTAAAATCACCCGTTTATGGATTTCGGTCAATTTTTATTTGGAATTTGGAAAAACTTCCTTCTGTAAAGTTGTAGAGAATTGAATTTCCTATAAAAAGGCGCGAGATTCGAATTTTCTGACAAAAGGGCTATTTATCATGAATTATTGAAGTTTCGGAGTTCCGAAATAATTGATTTTTGGAAGTTTTAATTATTTTATATAAGAAAAACGTTTTTGTGGTTGTTGGCACATGGGTGGCTGATGTTTTTGACCAAAGAAGGCATGCTAGAGTTTTCAAAACACGTGGGTAAGAATTTTGAATAAATAATAATATATTTTATTAATTTAGTCTCCTTTGGCGTTCTAACATTTTCCTATAAATAGATGGCTAAGTTAGAATTGAAAATCACACCAGAAACAAAGTTTTCTCTCTTTCTCTCTCTATATTATAGAGCGTATCCTTGTGAGTATACTTTGAGTGTTGCTATACGGTGCGAGTTTCTGTCAGCACTATACCGAAATTCAGTCAGAAGTACGGCTATTTTGAGGTAAGGGATGTTATTTTCTTCTCAAATGATATTTTTTCTTCAATATCATTATGCCGGAATATTGGTGTACTTTTTTATCAAATTTGGAACTTTTTGTGCCGGAGTTACTATTCACGTATACGGTACTATTCACGTATACGGCACTATTCACAGAAAAATTATTTTTTTTCTTTTCGTCCAAAATATCTATTGTGGATACTAGCTTTGATTGTATCCATGTTTTGATCATTCTTGAATTTTACACCACTTTGATTATTTTTGAGGTATTTTTGGACATGGATAAAACAAAGTACGAATCCTTAATCCTTAATCCTTGTCATTTTGTTTCACTGGATTCGCTTCTTTAAAAAATATTTTTTTTAACATCTTCAGTCTTAAATGATGTTACTATTGAATATCTTTGGCCTGTAGTGCAAAGATGAATGATTTCTGATGAATATCTTTGGCCCGTAGTGCAAAGATGAACAGGTGTTTAGATGAACATGACCAACAGATGAATATCCTTGGCCTGTAGTGCAAGGATGAATATATGATTCAAGATGTGCATTGATTGATGTTACAGGGATAAAAATACTGTTGATGGACTGTTAAATTCATAGACATTAGTAGATTTCATCCTCTACGTAACTCTTCTATGAATTAATATTTTCCGCTGCGAATATTGATTTAAAACTTGTTGTCTATTGTATTCTATTAGATTTTTTTCCCTGTTGAAGGCTAACGATAATTTGTTGTATATTATCTTAGTCATAATATTCTTTACTGAGCTAGTTGAGCTCACCCTTTTCCTTTTGTTCCATTTTTCTTCTCAGGAGACGAGAATATAGCGAGTACGAGTCGGGGTATGAATTGATGGTCCTTGAGAGAGTTGTTTAGTAGTCCTCACCATTTTTATAAAATAATATATCAATAATTGTATTGAGGACATAGTTGGGTATGTATATTGTCTAGATGACAATGTTTGTATTCAAACTCATAGTTTATGGGTTGTAAAAGTTGTAGTTGTTTCTGTACCATGTATTTGGCGACTCAAAATGGGTTGGATGGAATGGACCTATTTTGGGGGCGTCACACTACACATGTCTGCTTTAGTGTCTGAATTAGCGTGATGAACAAAAATATGCAGAACATGAATGACAATTAAAGAGATAAAAAGAAGTAAAAATCACACCAAAATTTTTACGTGGTTCAACTCATATACTATAATTTAGTGGCCTAATCCACGTCTAATCCCAACTAGGATTGGAGACTTTTTTTATTATTATTTAAACCTTAATACAAAAATTACTCCCTATTACAAAGAAGCCTCAATATCTGATGTTGGACACATATGTCCCCTTTTTGCACCTCTTCTCACCTCTGAGACATTTGAAGCCTTCTTTGAACAGACTAACTAAAACAGGAAACCTCAAGCCAAAACTATGCTTACAATATTGAGTTTGGAAGGTAACAGATTACAATAAAAAGGCTGGAATAAAGTAATTGAAGTGCTCTTATATAGTATGCCAACTTGATTGCAGGTTTCAGAGTTCTGTTTTGTTCAGCCAAAGAGAAGGAGTATATATAACGAAACAAGCAACGACTATAAAATATGTTAGCAAAGAAATCTCATTCCCGTTAGCAACCATCTATGATTTCAGCAGCTTTGTATAACCAGAAAGATATTAAGCAATATGCACCAGCTATTTGATTTTGAAGTGCTGAAATAAAGGAGAGAAACTCTATACCCAATCAACTGAATTAAACAGGAACAAAGGAGATAAAATAAGATAAGACCCAATAGCTTCTGTAAGACTCCTTTTCAAAATAGAATACCAAAATATCACTAACTATTGTGGGCTCCACTGAGCAAGAGAATATCCTTAAATAAAATTAGCACCCACGAAATACTATGTTGAATAGATGAACCAAATTTGGGTCAACTGGAAAAACATTTAATAACATAAACCCATCTAATAATATTTGACAGCATTAAAAATAATAAATACCAACATTCCTTAATAAACTCCAATTCAAATCTTCCTTAATAAACTCCAAATCAAATCTTCCTTAATAAAAACCAATTCAAATCTTTCTTAATAAACTCCAATTTAAATTTGAAATGATTTTAAAACATTCCAACTTACCAACGGAAGGAAATTAGCAACAAGTGTTCATGTAATAACCATAACCCGTGCATATTAATTATAATATTATAAACCTTTTATAAACCATAATCCATGCATATTTAATAATATAATAACAAACTATGAATCATGCACACATCTAATATACTTAAATTAGTCATCATTCAAAACATCATAAAATCAAAAACTAACAAAATGACCAGAACCACAATATAAAATTTTGAATATATAATATTATAATTTGTAATTTATCAAAATTCAATTCAAGTAAAGAAAAAAGAGCATATATGTCATAGATATATACTAATCTTCGAAGGAAATTTATGAAAAAAAAGAAGAAGAAAGTAATCCAGTGAGATTTCGCATGTAAAATTTTGCTTAAAATACTGGAACTCGTTAATTAATTCCCCACGTAATTATATATGGAGCAATTATCAAAATGTTAGTTATTATATCATGGCCTTATTCATCAAATTAGCTCCACCAAAATAAGAAACATTCCCAAAAAGTACATTTCGATGAAAAATAATGACCTGAACAAAGTGAGCTCGTCCTTCGTGCAATGAGCTGAATTAGATAATCAAACAGGCTCGAAAATCAGTTAAAAGAAGGTGTAAAACCTTAGATATAAAATTTGGATTACTACATTTTCTAAGGTACCAAACAACGACCTCAAAAATGAAGAGAACAAATTAATTTACTTATTTTACGATTGAGGGAGCTTTAACCAAATCACGGCTGGCTGCCGGAAAGAGAAAAGGGTTTATAGTAGTTATAATTGGAGGGAGGGAGGGAGGGAGGGAGGGAGGGAGGGAGGGAGGGGGTGGGGTTGATTCCTTCGTAGGGTTTTTTTCTCTGCTTGACCTGTAACCCCTCAACTTTGAAGGAATGCGAGAAAACTATACACGGCTGTGCTTATACGCATATATATATATATATATATATATATATATATATATATATATATATATATATACTAGTGATTATCCATGCCTGAAAGCACGGCCTAACAAAATTTTTGTTTTCTCTCCGTTTAAACAATTCCACTTTCATTTCCTTTCTCTCATCCTTCCTCTCCCACCACCCTTTCCCACCCAAATCAATTATAATGAATCTAAATCGTCCTTGTGTTTTTCCGCCTAAATCAATGAACCGTCCTTATACTTTTCTGTCCAAATTCAAAATGAGTTCTATCTTATTAATATAGATAATTTATAATTTGTAATTTATCCATAAAATAGCTAATTAGTTGACTAAAAACTTCAAAATCTTATTAATAGTCCCATAGTTTAGAGGAAATTAATATATATATATATATAGGGTCTGGATCAGGTAAGGACTCCCTTACGATACTAAAATGCGGATTTTTTTTTTTGCTTTCTTTTAAAAAACTAAAAAAATTAATATTTTATGGAACTGAAATTTTTCCATAATATAGTGTTTTGGGTGTGATTTGGATACATATAACAAAACAGATCTGTACAGACTGTACAGACCTATTTTGTTATATGTATCCAAATGACACCTAAAACACTGTATTATGAAAAAAAATCTAGTTCTATAAAATATTCAACTTTTTTTTAGTTGTTATAAAAAAAAGTCCAAAAAAAAAATCCTGCATTTTAAGAAAATGCGGGATCCCTTACCTGATCCTCTCTCTCTATATATATATATATATATAAAGCCATTAGACTCACAACTAATGGCTTCATAGGGTTCTTTTCTCTACTTGACCGGTAACCCCTCAACTTTGAAGGAATGCGAGAAATCTATACATGGCGGTGCTTATACGCATCTTTATATATATACTGGTGATTGCCTATGTCTGAAAGCACGGCCTAACGAAATTTTTGCTTTCTCTCCGTTTAAACAATCTCACTTTCATTTTCTCTCTCCTCCGTCCTTTACCACCACCCTTTCCCACCCAAATCAATTAGAATGAATCTGAACAGTCCTTGTGTTTTTCCTCCCCAAATCAATTAGAATGAATCTGAATCGTCCTTGTACTTTCCCGCCCAAATTCAAAATGAGTTCTATCTTATTAATATAGATAATTTGTAATTTATCCATAAAAGTAGCTAATCAGTTGACTAAAAACTTCAAAATCTGATTAATAGTCCCATAGTTCAGAGAAAATTAATATATATATATATATATATATATAGTCCGGATCTTAAGTTCACCCATTATCTAACATACCTTGTATATCCCCTTTAGCGACGGATCGGGCGACGATTCGGTCCGTCGCTATATATAGAATCGTCGTCTTAGGTTTTTGCGATGGACAACATATAGCGACAAACCGAACCTATAGCAACGGACCTAATCGTTGTCCGATCCGTCGCTAAAGGGGGTATGCAAGGTATGTTAGATAAGGGGTGAGCTTAAGATCTGGACCATATATATGACCATATATATATATATATATATATATATATATATACGGGAAGCTTCAAGAGCATAATTCTTAAATAGCATAATGCCTTAAATAGCATAATTTTATCAAAACGACGTAGTTTTGTAAACACGCGGTGGCATTTTTGTAAATACCATGTCACCGCGTATTTATAAAAATGCCACCGTGTCCCTCCAAAAATACGTCGTTTTGATAAAATTATGCTATTTAAGGCATTATGCTATTTAAGAATTATGCTCTAGAAGCTTTCCGTATATATATATATATATATATATATATATATATATATATATATATATATATATATATATATATATATATATATATATAGAGAGAGAGAGAGAGAGAGAGAGAGAGGAAGGGAGGGAGGGAATTGATCAGGTCCGAACCTCCCGGACGGGAGAAAATTCGGACCCCTCTTTTTTTTTGCTTTTTTTTAAACAACTAAAAAAAATTGTGGAACTTACATTTTTATATAATACAGTGTTTTGAGTGTGATTTGGATACAGTCTGTACAGATGTATTTTGATATATGTATCCAAATCACACCCAAAACATTGTATTGTGTAAAAATACAAGTTCCATAATTTTTTGTAGTTATTTTTAAAAAAAAGGAAGAAAAAAGTCCGAATTTTGTTATTGTCTGGGAGGCCGGACCTGATCCGGACTCTATATATATATATATATATATATATATATATATATATATATAAAGCCATTAGACTCATAATTCAAAGGTTATAAACAGGGGTTGGAATATGATATTGTTTTATTCAATTATTACCACAGTAATTGCTGCATAATATCTCTCATATTATTGATTCAATTATTGTCACAGTATCATCTGCATAATATTTTATATGATTAAATCAATAATTGAGACAACAAAGTTATACATATTATTATTTGTATTATTGACGATGTCTAGAAAGTTCTGTCTAGGAAAGGGGTTTGGTCACCTAATTGTGCGCCAATAAGGATAAATCCTTACGGAAAAGCCTCCTTCTTTCCTGAGAATGACCTGGTTGTCATAATTTTGATTCTGTAATATTATTTGTGAATAATTAATTATTTATTTATATGATAAAAAAATATTTATTTTATGTGGATATAAATGAAGGAATTATGCTGAGGTGTTTTATCAGTATTTTGTCAGAATGTGGTGTTTTATCAGTATTTTGACAGAATGGAGGTATTAAAAATCGTCCATATGTGGATTTCGGTCATTTTTTGTTTGAAATTTGGATAAACTTTTTTCTATAAAGTTGTAGAGAATTAAATTTCCTATGGAATAGACATGAGATTTGAATTTTTCTGATAAAGGGGCTATTTATTATGAATTATTAAAGTCTTAGAAATAAATCTTTTTTTAATTAAAAACATGGGTGGTGTGACGCTCCCAAAACAGGTATACATCACTCATCTTGGGTCGCCAAATACATGGTACAAAATACAACTATAAACTTAATTATACAACTGCCGTGTAAAATACGACAAAACATAAGGTGAGAGTTTTAACACGAATATTGTCTTCTAGACAATATCCAAACTCAATGGAGTCCTCATTATAATTATTATCACACTATTTTATAAAATAATGAGGACTACTATGGTCACTTATCCTGGACCATCACTCCATTTTTCGACTCGTCCCAGCTATATTCTCATTTCCTAAAGAGAACAATGAAAGAAAATGGTGAGCTCAACTAGCCCAGTAAGAAATATTAAGACTAAGATAATGCAGAATAAACTATCGTTAGCCTTCAACAATATAACAACTGATAGAATACAATAGACAACAAGTTTTAGATCAACAACTGCAACAAAAATAGCAATTCATTAGAAGAGTCAAGTAGAGCATAATATCTACTATCTTCTATGATTTAAAAAGTTTATCATCAATTTTATTGCTGAGACTCAGCTTAATAAATAATCCACATCACTGAATTATCCATGCACTACGGGCCAAGGATATTCATTAGTATCACGACCATGAATTATCCATGAACTACGGGCCAAGGATATTCGTGTTTTCACCAATGGTCATGATCATGCCAAACAACAATTCATCTTTGCACCCTTGGCCGAAGAGAACGCATTGTTATGATCATACCAACATCTGTTCATCAATGCACTACGGGCCAATAAGGACTTTTACCACATCATTTATAACATTACGGTCATGATTATACCGAATAATCCCTGATCATAATCATACCAATCAATAGTCCATCTATACACATAAGCCACAGATGACTTTCATCACAATATAAGCATGAGGATGATGACAATGATATAAGAATTCAATTAAATGAAAGCAAGAATAAATTTTAAAGATTTATAATTTAATTTATCTAGAATTCAATAATATTCAAATTGTCAACATGATACTGCTTTGTGGAGTAAAATTCAAGAATAATATTGTATCAAAAATGATTTGGACCGAAAAGAAATTAATTTTTGTCATGAATAGTACTCCGGGTGAATAGTACCTGAGTGAATAGTATCCCGTGAATAGTACTTCGGGAATAGTACTTTTTGAATAGTACCTCGTGAATAGTACTTTGTGAATAGTACTTCATGAATAGCATTTTGTAAATAGTACCGTATTTATGAATAATACTGTATTTATGAATAGTGCCTATGAATAGTACTTTTTGAATAGTACCGTACGCATAAATAGTGTCGTATAAATGAATAGTACCCAGAATAGTGCTCTGGCATGAAAAGCTTAAAATTTAACAAGAATGTTCAGAAAAATATCCTTGTGAAACGATACTAGATGAAGTGCAAATTTCAAGGATATTCTACTAGTTTCATGAAGTATAGAAGCAATACTTTAACAAAATGAGTGTAGAATTCGGAATCTGAAACGAAATAATATTACTTACATACTACAGAGTATGGAAGAAAATATTATTTCATACGGATATTGAAAAACAATAATATCCTTTATGAATATGAAAGAAATAATACCCCTTATCTTAGTAGAAGGTTGGATACTGCAATAGTGAAGTAGCAGAATACTCTTCTTCTTTCTCTCTATAGCTTCTCTCTCTAATTGCTCTTGTGAGTCCTAGTGAATTGTTGAGAATGACAGAAGAATGAGCTTCTTATTATAGGAAAGCATAGTTTCGATAATTGCACGTTTTGGGGCTCAAATTATTACAGTATAGTACCTTCATCTTTTCCTCTATTTTTAATTTAGTCCTTCAAGTATTATCAAACTTGCACCACCTCCTCTAATAGTACATCATGTGAATCAATAGTTTCATTCATGTGAATAAATAGTTATATGAATGTGAACTAATAGTAATTAATTGCTCATTTATCTGATTAATTACTCGATTGGTCAATATAACCTCTAAAAATCAATTATTATCGAAATAAATGTCAATTTCCACCAACACTAATAATCTCAACACAATGGAAATATCAATTTTATCTTTAATCAACACGAACTTATTCATCATTAATATTATAACTCATAGTATTTAACAACCAGATCATTCCCAGGAAAGAAGGGGTTTTTCGATAAGGATTTCTTCCTATTGACGCGTAATTAGGTGACCAAACTCCTTTCCTCGACAAAACTTTCTAGACATCGTTAATAATGTAAATAATAATATGAATAACTTTGTTGTCTCAATTATTGACTTAATAATATAAAATATTATGCATATGATACTGTGATAATAATTGAATCAATAATATGAGAGATATTATGCAGCAATTATTGTGGTAATAATTGAATAAAACTTAGTGACTTCTCACGTAAGCATCAATAATCAATACCGTGTGCTACTATGCAACCACGCGTATTACTGTACTTTTACCACCGGGTATTTCAACAGTTAACGGTAAAACTTTCGTCGTTAATTTTATAAAAAGACAATATTTCTGTCATTTTCTAACTCCGACAATAATTTTGTTGTGGGGTCCACCAATGATTGTGCCGTCTTACGAATATTCCCTAATAAAATGAATATTTTCCAACCAATCGAATATTTTATGACAACTTACATACTTTGCAAAATTTATAAATATTACCCACAACTATAACATTATATCAAATCTACACCTTCATATTAAAAAAATATTTCGAGAAATTAAATTTTTATTCATAAATTTTGGGGTCTTACAACCTCCCCTCCTTATGAAATTTCGCCCTCGAAATTTATGTACGTACCTGGTATACTGAAGAGGTGAGGATGCCTTGTTTAAATTCTAACTCTTGAGGTATAACCTTTGAGCGTAGAATATATTCCTTCTTATCCAACATTTTAACAAGTATCTCCTCATACGTTAAATCTTCTGCTATCTCGTCTAGTTCTAATTTAATAATGTAGTTCGGGTCGTCCACATATTTACGTAACATCGATACGTGAAAAACGTTATGAACACGCGACATACTTGGCGGTAAAGCGATTCTATAGGCCACAGTTCCTAGTCGATCAAGGATTTCAAATAGACCAATAAAATTGAGGGTTGAGATTTCCTCTCTTCGTCGATTCTTGCTTCTAGAAAAATGCTTTCTTGCACCTTTTTCTTCCTATTCATCAGCTCTGAGTCTGTAGCTTGAGCAACTTTTAACTTTATTGATTAAAATCGATTCTAATCGTATATTCACTATCTTCACGTAGGTTCTTGGAGTCTTTAACTTTATCTCCATCTTTTGTAAGTCATAAGAAATGCGTCTTTGTGTTAATAACGTCACACTCATAACCTCATACGATCTTCTACTCAACTTGTCAGCTACCACGTTCGCTCTTCCAAGATGGTATTAAATGATATTATCGTAATATTTCAACAGCTCGAGCTAACGTCTTTGGCGCATGATACGTTTATTTTAGTTGAAGAAATATTTGAGGGTTTAGAAATGGGTTTTGTACTGGGGTCAATAAGAAATTCGATTTCACACTCTGGGGGTAGGCTAGAAAGTTCTTCAAGGAATACGTCAGAAAATTTATTAACGATTGAAATATCATTCAAAACTATGATTCTCATCCAAGACTTAGATAGCACGTCACACTGATACCTATTAACTTGCTACCGTTGTTCACGGCGTCCTCTATAGAAAGTCTAGCTTTGGTGCATTCCAAGAATTGGAAGTCACCAATAAAAGGTTCGGGGCTCTTTACTTATGGCTTAATATGACAATGATTGACTTTAGTGGTTTGGTTATTTGAATTCGAATAATAGGTTGGTTAGGAAGGCTAACAACCTTACGAAAAAAATCAATTTTAGCATGATGAGTAGTTAACCAGTCGATTCCTAAAATCACATCAAAGACAAGTATTTTCAAAGAGATGAGATCAACAGGTAACGCGAGGGTGCCGATTTGAATCAAACAAAATTATAAATAGTTGATGTAACGAAGGTTTTTCCTAACAGAGTTTCAACAAATAAGTCAAAGTCTAATTTCTTCAGAGTTAAATTTAAACGTTGAGCGCAAGTAAGAGAAATAAAAGAATGGGTAGAACCATGATAAGTAGGTTTTATACCTACTTATCCAGTATCTATTACTTGAATTAGTTGCTTTTATTCATGTGTCTTAGTTACTTTTCATGCATTTTGTGTTCGTTTTGTAGGTTATACGTTTGGAAGCGGTGTGAGCGATTATTGGGAAGGAAAAGCAAGGAAAATGCAAACAAAAGCAAGCCGGATATCGTTTGTGCTTTCATTTCATTTCATGTTCTTGGCTTGGAGGTTGGACTATATTGTAGAGCGTTTTCTTAGCTTTCCGGAACATCTTGAATCATTCAAATCGGAGTTCGGATGAAAGAGTTATGACATTTCTACCAACGGACGTTGAACTTCACTGTTTTGGGTGGTGATTTTCATAGCAGTCCCTTCCAGTCCAATTTCGACCATCATGCGTTCATTATTTCTCAAATCTCAAAGAATGAAAGTTGTAGATCTCATCGATAGCTTCGATTTGATAGGTCGCGGGACTCGTAACTCCTCTCGGTTTAGAAGTTATGGCAGTTTTAGCAGAGGAGGTTCCAGCAGAAAATTTTGTTGGCAGATTGGTACCCAGCCAGGGCTAGGCGTTTTTAGACTTAGGACCCAGCCGGGGCTGGGTGTCTGGGAGCTTTAGCAGATCACTAGCAAGCTGGGGCTGGATATTTACAAGGCAAATACCCAGCCGGGGCTGGGTATACGCGAAAATGAGCGGATTTTGTCCGAATTTGAGTTCGAAAAGGATTGTTTCAAGTTGTTTGATTCAAGGACTTCCAAGAGGACTTAAAGACATGTACAAAGGCTTATAAAAGTAGGGGAATAACACAGATTAGAGGAGAATATTAGGAGATTAGAGAGCATTCTATTAGATTAGATTAGATTAGATTAGATTAGAGTAAATTAGAGAAAAACACTAGTTCTAATTAGATTTGGAGATTGATGCAACTTGGAGACCATTGAAGATTCAAAGTAGGAGCAAGGAGGGAGCGTCAAATCTACACACAATAGATTATTTCTTCTCATCTTCTTTTATCTTTATCTTTTAATGTGTATTCAATTGTGGATTCTTAGTTTTAATTCAATAATCATGAACTAATTCTTTGTTTGAGATTACAATGGATCTTATTGTGTAGTTTATTTTAATATGCTTCGTTATCAATTATTATATTCTATTGAGAGGATTGTCTATTGTGATTTGGACTTAATTGTTTAATTGCTTGGCCATCAATTACCGTGATAATCTATATGAACTCGAGAGATGAAGTATAGATTTAGATCTAATCGTGATAGCATGTGTTCAGGATTTTGTTAGTAGCTTAAACTTGATGAGTGTTAAGGTAGAGATATGCTTGACATCGCATGTAATCGGATAGAGAACTTAGTCTTAAACCTTCTTCAATTGTAATTCATATAGAGATATAGTGGGTTAGTTGATTAAGGTGTTTAACGAATTTCTATCTTAATTGTGGATTGACGTTAATACGGTATTAGTGCATCGAGAGGTGGTTAATACTACTTTTGTGTTCTTGATTAACAATTCGGGATAGAGAATAATTGATGAGAAGTGTGTTAACTTAAATGAAGCAATAAGTGAAGTTGTGATCTTAAATCTCCATAGTCTTAATTTAATTAGTGGAATAGTAGTTAATTTATATAGTTTGTAATTCATTCGTTTAAATAAGATTGAGTTGGTTACGGGTTAGTACTTGGTGATTTTTATTAAATAATTCTCTGTGGGAACGATACTCAACTTATCACTTTATTACTTGTTGACCACGTATACTTGCGTGTTGTGCGTAACTAGATTTTACCCAACAAGTTTTTGGCGCCGTTGCCGGGGAATTAGTTTAATACAGTTTTACCAATATTAGCTTCAATCAAATTAGTCTTAATTTAAACATTTTTATTTTTATTTTCAATTCTCTTTCTATATTTCTCTCTTTTCAGGTACCATGGATGACTTTGCGTATCAATGGCCATACACGAACATGACTCAACCAAAGGAAGCGAAGATTGACAGACTCGCGACACTCTCCGCAATGTCAGCACAAATTGAAGAACTTTCGAGGAAGTTGGACGTTATCGCAGCCCAACAGAGTCGAAGGATGGCAGTTACCTGTGGCTATTGTGCTGGCAATCACCCGAGTAATCAATGCACCATCAATCTTGGGCCGGTACAGTATGGTGGTAACTACCTCAATCAGTATGTATATGATAATTATCATCAAGTTTGGGGGTATCACCCGGATTCTTCATGGAGTTACGACTATCAAGACCAATACTCTACTCCAAATCCAACATACACACCGGAATTCTCATATCAACCTCCATTAAAAGAAGAAAAGTCAAAGTTGGAGGAATTGTTGTCCAAGTTCATAGCATCAAATGAGGAGAGGAGGATTGATCAAGAGATATCAATGCAAAATCTGCAGAACCATGTGGATCAAATACTCAAAGCCTTGAAAAACTGTCCTCAAAACAATCGGTGTTATGATGAGGATTCCGAGATTGATGAAGTGCCCGAGCCATTTTTACAACTGGATGAGACACGAGATGTTGAAAAAGAGGAGACAAGTGGGGATATTGAAAATAAGGTCGGTGAAGAACTAACTATGAGTACCAACGAGGATGAGCCGATGTTATTAGTGCCCCAAGTTCCTTCTCCGCCAAAGATCAAGGGTCCAGTTAGATTTGCAAAACCGTGCCCGCTTGGTAGTCATGTCGTCGGCAAGGCTCTTTATGACATGAGAGCTACTACAAATGTGAAGCCATGGTGGGATGAGGAGGAAAAGATAGAAGAAGAGCCCGTTGTTCTTGTCAAGCCTCAAAGCCCCAATCGAATCATAGGCTCAACGGACGGAAAAGCACCTAGTTATTCAACATATTCAATTGGGCATATATTTAAACAAAGTATGCTAGGTGACTTTAACTCGATGGCTATCACAAATGGGAACCTACCAAAAGCTATATTATTTCCGATGGATGGAGGGTTCCTCAACTTTCAAAGAGGAATTGGATAGCATTGACCAGAAAAAGTCAGGCTGAAAGACTATAAATCAAGCGCTGACTGGGAGGCAACCCAGGAATTTTTTATATTTATATGCTTTACTAGTTTATTTAGTAGATAGGAATTAAGTTGCTTATTAAGTTCTCTTATAATCTAATCCAAGTTGTCTCTCTTCATTGCAGGTATTGGAGGTCCAATGGATAGGAAAATGATCGTCGCAGCCATCGCCACCATCACCTCACGCTTAACTGATTACAGGGAAGTTCTCTTCTACTTACCGCTATATTCTTACAATGAGGACATTGTAATTGCTAAGTTTGGGGGAGTTTAGTTTAGTTCATTATTGCATGTTTAGTTTATGTTATATTATTTTGCATATGTTGTTAATTTAGTTTAGGTTCATTATAAAAAAAATTCAAAATTCAAAAATTCAAAAATTCAAAAATAATAGTTAGTTACTATGTTCATTTTGCATGAGTCCAGCTGTTTGATAGTTACAGTTTATTTTGGCCAATGATGAGAATGGAATTAAGTAGACAAGTATAATACTGATTATTAGAGCTTTTGATGTGATTTCTTGTTATGAATTGAATCTTTTTCTGTTTGAAACTGGTATAATAAGTATAGCACAGTAAAAACAACTTGTTGATTGATTGAGTTTAAATTGATACATAATGGACTTCTTAAGAATAATACTAGTTTGGATGAATGAAAGACATGAATAGGCGGAGATGACTGAATTTAGACAAAAACTTAAGTTTGGGGAAAAAAATTTGGGATATATAAGCTTCAAAAAAAAAGAAAAGAAAAAAAATGAAAAAAAAATATACCGTGGCTAGTTTTGTTTCGGGGCCTTTGTTACTTGAGTAAGTACTCCCGAAGAGGTATCTTAAAACCTAGCGCCCTAAGGTCTTATATGGTCTGGGAGTCGTTGGTTGAAAGCTCGTTAAGGGGTAGCACTGTTAGCCTAATGGAATGAGACATTGCACAGTCATGGTTAAAAAGTAAAAAAAAAGAAAAAAAACAATAAAACGGGAAATAAGAGCAAAAAGCCCCCGTAGATGAAAATAAAGCATAAGTATCCCATGTTAACCCTCGATATTGGTAATTGTTTGATTTTAGTTGGATCTAGCTTATTTTTTGATTTCTTAAGTTTACACTGTATGATGCCTTCGAAGAGACTTGTTATGTGTTAAATTTGATTTTATATCAGTTAACATTGTTGTTGAGCACACACGCACTATACCAGTGATAACAATTTAAGACTTGATGATTGACTAGGAAATTGTTGATTGGTTTTGATATGAAGTATTATCGTGTTTGCTTGATTGCTCTAAGGCCGAGTGAATAGATTTTATTCTATCAATACTGCTGGATTCGTAGGCATATAGATTAGTTGCATTCCATTGCATTGCATTGCATTATGTTGTGTTGCTTGAGGACAAGCAACGGTTTAAGTTTGGGGGTATTTGATAAGTAGGTTTTATACCTACTTATCCAGTATCTATTACTTGAATTAGTTGCTTTTATTCATGTGTCTTAGTTACTTTTCATGCATTTTGTGTTCGTTTTGTAGGTTATACGTTTGGAAGCGGTGTGAGCGATTATTGGGAAAGAAAAGCAAGGAAAATGCAAACAAAAGCAAGCCGGATATCGTTTGTGCTTTCATGTCATTTCATGTTCTTGGCTTGGAGCTTGGACTATATTGTAGAGCGTTTTCTTAGCTTTCCGGAACATCTTGAATCATTCAAATCGGAGTTCGGATGAAAGAGTTATGACATTTCTACCAACGGACGTTGAACTTCACCATTTTGGGTGGTGATTTTCATAGCAGTCACTTCCAGTCCAATTTCGACCATCATGCGTTCATTATTTCTCAAATCTCAAAGAATGAAAGTTGTAGATCTCATCGATAGCTTCGATTTGATAGGTCGCGGGACTCGTAAATCCTCTCGGTTTAGAAGTTATGGCAGTTTTAGCAGAGGAGGTTCCAGCAGAAAATTTTGTTGGCAGATTGGTACCCAGCCAGGGCTAGGCGTTTTTAGACTTAGGACCCAGCCGGGGCTGGGTGTCTGGGAGCTTTAGCAGATCACTAGCAAGCTGGGGCTGGATATTTACAAGGCAAATACCCAGCCGGGGCTGGGTATACGCGAAAATGAGCGGATTTTGTCCGAATTTGAGTTCGAAAAGGATTGTTTCAAGTTGTTTGATTCAAGGACTTCCAAGAGGACTTAAAGACATGTACAAAGGCTTATAAAAGTAGGGGAATAACACAGATTAGAGGAGAATATTAGGAGATTAGAGAGCATTCTATTAGATTAGATTAGATTAGATTAGATTAGAGTAAATTAGAGAAAAACACTAGTTCTAATTAGATTTGGAGATTGATGCAACTTGGAGACCATTGAAGATTCAAAGTAGGAGCAAGGAGGGAGCGTCAAATCTACACACAATAGATTATTTCTTCTCATCTTCTTTTATCTTTATCTTTTAATGTGTATTCAATTGTGGATTCTTAGTTTTAATTCAATAATCATGAACTAATTCTTTGTTTGAGATTACAATGGATCTTATTGTGTAGTTTATTTTAATATGCTTCGTTATCAATTATTATGTTCTATTGAGAGGATTGTCTATTGTGATTTGGACTTAATTGTTTAATTGCTTGGCCATCAATTACCGTGATAATCTATATGAACTCGAGAGATGAAGTATAGATTTAGATCTAATCGTGATAGCATGTGTTCAGGATTTTGTTAGTAGCTTAAACTTGATGAGTGTTAAGGTAGAGATATGCTTGACATCGCATGTAATCGGATAGAGAACTTAGTCTTAAACCTTCTTCAATTGTAATTCATATAGAGATATAGTGGGTTAGTTGATTAAGGTGTTTAACGAATTTCTATCTTAATTGTGGATTGACGTTAATACGGTATTAGTGCATCGAGAGGTGGTTAATACTACTTTCGTGTTCTTGATTAACAATTCGGGATAGAGAATAATTGATGAGAAGTGTGTTAACTTAAATGAAGCAATAAGTGAAGTTGTGATCTTAAATCTCCATAGTCTTAATTTAATTAGTGGAATAGTAGTTAATTTATATAGTTTGTAATTCATTCGTTTAAATAAGATTGAGTTGGTTACGGGTTAGTACTTGGTGATTTTTATTAAATAATTCTCTATGGGAACGATACTCAACTTATCACTTTATTACTTGTTGACCACGTATACTTGCGTGTTGTGCGTAACTAGATTTTACCCATCGAATAAGGTATAGACTTCGCAAGAGTTTATGATTAACTTACCCATGTTAACTTCGTTCGGGTTCCTCGATAAACGCTCTCACTTAAACTACCGTCTTTGATTTGTCTGGGATATCCTTTGGTGTTACCATCCCAGTTGGACTTGACTTCACTACACGATAAAATCGAGCTAAATGACCTTCTCTTTCGCAATTGAAACACGCATTGGGTTGCTGCTTACAGTTTGGACGGATGTGTACCTCCTGTCTGCATTTGAAACATACGACCGGTGGTCGTTCTTCTTCCTTTGAAACGGGTGCTGGTGCTTCTGTCAACGTCTTTTCGTCATTGTTGAATCACTTCTACAAAACAGTAAATAGATAACGCGTAAAAAACGTTGTGGTTGCTATCCCAGAAATGTCGTGGTTAAGGGTGTCATCTATTTGACACCCTTTATACAACATTTTTAAAACGTTGTAGTTTGACACATTATACAATATTTTTTTTCTTAAAAAACGTTGTAAATTTATTTTTTATAAATTATTAGATTCTTGAAAACGTTGTAGATGGTATGGTTCCACAACGTTTTCTAGGTTAAAATGTTGTAATTTAATTTATCAGACAACGTTTAAACACATTTACACAACGTTTAGAATGTGTAATCTATTTAGACAAATTTATATAACGTTTTTAAAACGTTATAGTGTTACTTAAAAATGTTGTAATACATGCATATAACAACTGTTTTTAAATATCGACAATAGAAAGCAACAACAGACAACGTTTAAACACATTTATACAACGTTTAGAAAGTGTCATTTATTTATACAAATTTATACGTTTTTAAAATGTTGTAGATTGACTTGAAAATGTTGTAATACATATAACAACGTTGTAGCTGTGCTGCATACACAACATTTTTAAAAAGAAAAAAAAAGTTATGGTTCACCCATATTACCATTGAACCTGCAATCTGTTAATGTCATGATATATAACTAAAAAAGGTCTAAATTCTCATTTAAATTTAAAGCCAAAATGTATCAACTATTCAAAATACATCCCAATAATATCATTCGTTTACATTTTCAAATTACTACATCCACAAAATATATACCAAACTATCCATATATACATCTCATATTGCCTTTTCCTTTTCATTCTTAAGATTCCAATTTTCCTTATCAAACTCAAAGTCATTATATAATCCAACCTAAAATTTCAATGGTAATGGAGTGGGAGATTATATCTGAGTTGTTTACCATTGCTGGGTTGGTTGGCCACAACCAAGTTGACACTTTGGAGGTCGAAAAGACCCAGAATAACTGCACCCATTGCAATTACCAGCAATATATGCAGTCCAGTATCTTCCTATACTTTGACCATTAATCCATACTTAACCTTTCCCCATACTTTTCATGTCCAAAGCCAATGGCTCATCGATCTCCTTCAGGTGCATTGAAATAAGCCTGCATAAAATCAAGTCAGTTTACATTCAAAATTGGAGTGGCACATTTTCACTGGATAGCGGAGTTTGCACATTCTCCTTCACTGTTCTACATTTCCATACTACCTTATGCCATGTTAGTGGTTGCTGCTTTTGTGCAATCAAATAACCTTTCATCCAGTCAACAGAAGAAATACCATTTGGAGAGTCGAGTTTCATGGCCTCTCCCTTCAGCCCTACCTGTTTGAAGATTAACCATGAGGTAATCCTTGTTCAAATTAAGAGTCAAAACTGCAATAAGAGAGGTAAAAATCCCAACCTGGTAGGTCCATTTTTGCCATGACAAGTCCCACTTGCCTGGGTCAAGACCATGCAGAGCAACTGGACCTGACACTCCTATCTTCCAAGTTTCAAAATGTCCCCCAATATTCTTGACAATATCACAGAAGTATTAATTCAGTGAAGTAATTATTTTATCTAAAGCAAGAGATGTGGTACAATTTGAAGTCCTAGATAACTGGATCTCTAGAGTGATATGTTTGTGTAGCTTAGAGTCAACATACATCCGATAATCACGGAGGAGAACAAAGTTCATGAAAATTCAGGTATATGCTCACCTAGAGCCCAAACAGTAAACACCGATAAGGTTACAATTTATTAAACTTTTAAATGGTCCTTAATACTTTTCTTTGGACTGTCCATTGGTTTGCTAAGCACACAAAGTAAGAGGTAAGTTTTATGGGCCTTATGACAAAGAATCTCGAGCGTCCAAAAGTAATAATTGTTTGAACAGACTTGGACACTCTGATCCTATAATATAGCAATTCTAGCGCAGCTAGTTTAGTGTTGAACCAATATCTCCTTCCACTCATTTTCTTATTTTCAAGAAATGATCAACATTTGCAGAATTACAAGCGTGAAAATGGAAGGAACTATGAAGGAGCAATTGACCGGAAGCCCAACAGCCATACTGAGCAATGCAATTTTATTTGTTCCAGCACGAAGATTAACCTTTCCAGTATATAAAAACCTCATGTTCTCTCTTGTCCCAGAGGCAGACAAGAATCACTATTAGCTAATAATTTTTTTTTCAATATGCTAGTTGTTTTGAAAAATATGTATTTCAATTATTTTTCCAACTCTCATCACACGCATTAACAGGTTCTAATCCAAAGTTATATTAAATAGTAAAGACCAAAAACTGTCTTAGAACTCTTCCCCTAAGCTCTATCCTAGCTATTTTTGTCTACAACCCGATCATCCTTCACTTGTCCAAACTCTAAACAATCTAGTTTCAGAATTTGTAGCTTAGTGATCATCTGGAAATATTTAGTGTGTCTCAAAAGATTTGATTATATATGCAATATAAATTCTGCAACTGCATGAAAAAATTGTAAACCAGAAAGAACCTACCTTATATCAAATTCTTCCGACTTTTGGACTGCTTCTTGGGCAACTTTGACTGTTTGATTTGTCATACCAAGATTTGAACAAAAGCGCCTCTGCAGGATAATATTCAAGTTAACGGGAGGCAGAGCAAGAACCAATTCAGATCATACAAAAAGTCTTAAATGTGTCAAATGCTGCCAAAAAATAGCAATCAGATAGTAGTATACAGATTTTATTTCACAAAAGACTCACCATAAAATCCCCAGCATGTATAGTACCCATCTCCACTGACTGACCCATCTCAAGCTCTAGTTGTTTCACTATGTATTCTTTTGCTCGGCCAATTTCCTTCTTTGTCGTTCCATTGGCAATGGAGCAAATTTCTAGTTGAAATCCATAGGTTCAGGAAATCTCATTCACATAGAGATAAAGCAGGAAGCATCCAAATGATTAAAAAAATCTTAGGTTGTACCCTTAACAGTTCGCGGCTTGTCTTCTTGTCGACAAGCAATGTACAGGCAAACAGCCAATATTTCATCCTGGTTTCTTCCTCTACTAGACTTTTGATCTTCTACCTTCTTGTATAGCTCATTAGCACGATCCTTAGAAAAAAAAAACATAAGCAACATTATGGGTAACAAAAAAGAGAGTAACGCAGAGGCATTGCAATAAAAGTAAGCGGTTATGTGAAACAGACAAGCATCTATCCATTATTAAAGCATTTCATAGACATATTGGAAAGGGACAAGCATATGATATTACGATTTGTAGTTTCATTATATACATTATTAAAGAATATAGTTCCAGAAATGGGAAAGATAAGAATACTCATCAAAGAATTTTAATAGGAAAAAATGCAGCACCATGGAACAATCAGAACTCTTTATTATCTTCAGAAACTAATGTTGTTTTATAATGATCCAATCATCCAAACAAATACCTACCCAGTAACCACCTCTTCTGACTAGAATTGTTCTATTGAATTGAACAAGTTCATATCCCATTGTTCTCTGATTGATCATATTAATTATTTACATTACTTGTAATATGACGCGCACAATAGAATTCACTGAGATATTCTGAATCGGGCACCACGTTTCCATAAACACAAAAAAGAGATTGCAAAGGACTCGATCTTTGTGGGCTCTATGTTGCATGGAAAAAGACATGACTTTAAAAATGGCAAACCTTGTCATTTGATACAGTTAACAGGATAAATGACCATTTTTAACTAGTAGTTTCAGACGAGTACAGAATCACAAACATACATACCATCCACTCCAAGCCTCAGTACAAATAGTGGGTTTGTAGGGTCTATTGGAGGAGAAAGCATCACGATAGAAGCCATTGCATGTATTTATCTGCAGCAGTGGTAGCAAATAGTTACAAATGATTTTGCTGACAATTAGAAGAAGGTGCTTTATAGCGATAATCTCAACCCTTCCAAACCAATATTTAAATAAGTACTAGTATTAGCAAAAGCAATAACAATAGGTGACATCACGAAAAAGCTACTAATAGAATGCCGTATTGTTAACCAAGCTAAACAAGCAGATGAAAAAAGCATATCTGGATCTGGTGGTAACAAGTGTAGGAGTGCTCACCACTGTTGGCGTGTCAGTTTTCCACATTGGATGTCTCATTCTGCATGCTAAAAACAGACATAGTAAGACTAGGAACCTTATACCGTTAGCAACTATACCAAATATATTCTAAATTATTCAAGAAATATCTTAATTAATATTAATACATAAATTAATGATATCTAAGTTCATGAATGTATTTGAATTGTCTTGGAACATGTAATAGTTAAGTTCATGTACATGAATGTGGTCATGTAGTAATTATTATTGTGGATCTAGAGTGTCCTATGAGTCCTATAAATAGTCTTGTACTTGGATCATTTTAACCAAGTGAAATTAAAGTGTTCTCAAGTGTTCTTCAAAGTTATATTTCACTTCTTTTATAATTTATCATCTTCCATAAATTTCGAACATATACATGTTGCTAAAAACAGACATAGTAAGACTAAGGATCATTTAATTTCTTTTGCAAGGAAAATAAAAACTAGGAACCTTATACAGAGTAAGACTAGAAACAGTAAGGGCAACCTCACTGCATTTGAACAATTATTTTATTCATTTTAATACGTGAATAGAAATTTTACAAAGAACCAAATATGAATAACTTCAATACTGTTCAAGAATATATAATCATAACTACCTTTCAGTTATTGAACTTGTAAAAAATAAGAAAACATCTTCACGCATACAATTAAAGTATATCTTCTGGAGTAAATAAATGTTGTTCGTCCCAAAGTATATTTTTAAATACAGACCTAATACTACATCATCCCCTGGTCTGCTAACTAAAGCTTTAGAATCAAAATTATACACAAACTCAATATCCAGCCACATTAAGCTAGTTGATTCATACGCTCAAAACAGTTCAAGGAAGATACACCAAATTCCTAGACAACACCACAATTATAAATATTCCTCTGATTTAATATGAAGGCAAAAAATGATTACCCATTTTAAGCTTCAGCCTTAATTGATTGCGGTTGTTGTGGTAGTGCTGATAGAAGCGCCACTTGGGTCCAAATTTGGGGCAGAGAGGTGGTTTGCCGTCGACGAGGCGGAAGTAGGCATCGTCGTCTGCATTACCGGCGAAGGAATCGTCGCTAGTGAAGTCGAAGGCGGAGTCGGCAGGGTTACCGCGAGCGCTTCTAGGGTTATTGGAATTGGGGTTGTTGCGAGTGAAGTAGGCGATCCGACCCAGCTTTTCGGACCGAGAAAAGGGAGCGAAGGGAACGTTGACGGGGTGGTTGGGGAGGAGAGAAGTGTTGGTTCCGGCAGAGGGTTCAACCGGTCCCCAGCCGTCGGGGTTGAAGGGAACGGCGCCGATTTCAAAGCCTACCATGTTGTTTTCCGATCTAATTGAGGTGAGAGAGTGAAGATGAGTGAGAGATAGGGGAGGGTGTAGATTGGGATTTGGGAGACTTGAAGGTTGAGAAGCAAGGGGATAGTTTTTAATTTCAAATTTTCAGTTCCCCGCGATTTATTTTAAACTCCGTGTTTTTAACACAAATAATATTTTTTTTTAAAAACATTATCTATTTAAAATTAAAAATTACCCTTATAAATAGATAACATTTTTTTATATGTATCTACAACGTTTTGTTAAAAAACGTTGTGAAAAAAAATACCACAACGTTTTTTATAAAAGCGTTGTTTAAGTGTTGCATATTTATTATTTTGTACTAGTGAATCTTCTCTTCTTAAAGTTGTTCTCACTTAGTTCACCTTTCCTATTATCTTGGCTATGATTACCACCAAAGTGGTTACCATTTCTTGCCTGATAATTTCTTCCACGATTGTTATCGTTGTTCCGATGGCCGTTGCCACCGGTACGATTATTATCGTGTTGTTGGTTATTGCCTTTTGGTTGAGTTGACTCATTATCGCGTTCCACTAACTGAGCCCTATTCACAACATCGGAATATAAATAAAGTTTGTGAGAAATGAGATATTGACGTATTTCAGGTTTCAAACCTCTCAAAACATTCGCGTCATTTGCTCCTCATTATCAACCAAATGAGATGCAAATCGGGATAACTCCTCAAACTTAGCGTCGTATTGCGATACGGTCTTATTATTTTGCTCCAGCTTGATGAATTCAACCTCCTTCCTGTAACGAATACTTTCGAGAAAGTACTTGTCGTTGAATAATTCTTGGAACTTCTCCTAAGATATCTTTAGTACGGCAGGTTGAGTACGTTTTACAGATTCCCACCAATAATTTACCTCTTCTCGCAACATAAAGGTGACGAAGGGAACTTTTTGCTCCTCTAAGCATTCCAAGATATCAAATATCTTGGTGATCTACTTTATCCACGTCTTCGCCTTAAATGGTTCTGGCTTTCCCAAAAACTCTGCCGGTCCCAACTCCTTGAATTGCTTAGCGGTGACCAGCCGTGAATTGTCAGTGTTTACACCTATATTTTGAACATGAGTCTCTCTCATTTGGTTTTGCATAAATTCTAAAAAGTTCCTAAACATACCGTCGTTCGTCATTTGGTCGGTGTAGTCGTTTACATGAGGATTATTGTCTTCTTGATGCACATTATCCTGGTTATTGATCAGCGATGACTCAACGGTCTCATGTGCTCTATTGCTTATCTCAACATTTTCAGATGCCATTTTACTGTCACAAAACAAGGGTTAATTGACATGACACATATTATCCCTATATTCTGGCCGACCAATTAAATAACAAATAAACTTAGGTAGGTCATACTAGCGAAGGATTTACCCGTCTCTCTCCTCGTAGTTCTAGTCTCACATCTCAACCAGGGATCATATCCCTAAGCTTTGATACCAACTGTGACGCCCCCAAAAAAGGTATACATCACCCATCTTGGGTTGTCAAATACATGGTACGGAATACAACTACAAACTTAATTATATAACTATCGTGTAGAATACGACAAAACATAAGCTGAGAGTTTTAACACGAATATTGTCTTCTAGATAATATCCAAACTCAATGGAGTCCTCATTACAATTATTATTAAACTATTTCATAGAATAGTGAGGACTACTATGGTCACTTATCCTGGACCATCACTCCATTCCCCGACTCATCCCAGCTATATTTTCATTTCCTGAAGAGAACAATGAAAGAAAAGGGTGAGCTCAACTAGCCCAGTAAGAAATATTATGACTAAGGTAATGCATAATAAACTATCATTAGCCTTCAACAGTATAACAACTGATAGACTACAATAGACAACAAGTTTTAGATCAACAACTGCACCGGAAATAGCAATCCATTAGAAGAGTCAAGTAGAGCATATTATCTACTATCTTCTATGATTTAAAAAGTTTATCATCAATTTTATTGCTGAGACTCAGCTTAATAAATAATCCACATCACTGAATTATCCATGCACTACGGGCTAAGGATATTCATTAGTATCATGACCACGAATTATCCATGCACTACGGGCCAAGGATATTCGTGTTTTCACCAATGGTCATGATCATGCCAAACAATAATTCATCTTTGCACCCTTGGCCGAAGAGAATGCATGATTATGATCATACCAACATCTGTCCATCAATGCACTATGGGCCAATGAGGACTTTTACCACATCATTTATAACATTACGGTCATGATTATACCGAATAATCCCTGGTCATAATTATATAAATCAACAGTCCATCTATGCACATAAGCCACAGATGACTTTCATCACAATATAAGCACGAGGATGATGACAATGATATAAGAATTCAATTAAATGAAAGCAAGGATAAATTTTAAAGATTTATAATTTAATTTATCCAGAATTCAATAATATCCAAATTGTCAACATGATACTGCTTTGTGGAGTAAAATTCAAGACTAATATTGTATCAAATGATTTGGACCGAAAAGAAATCAATTTTTGTCATGAATAGTACTCTGGGTGAATAGTACCCGAGTGAATAGTGATGAATGAGTAATATACCCATGAATTGGATACATTCGGGCTTAATTTATTGTCGTTCTCAAGTCTTTTAGAATATTTTTTTAAGTGTTTGGGTCGATTCAAGCATGTTTTATGTTTTTTATAGGAATTGGGACAAAAGTTTCTTGGATCGACATTTGGGGTGGTTAGATTCGCGTTTTCGGCTTGCCATTTACACAACAGTCACTTCAGAGCCAATTTGAGTATTTCTTCGGACCTTATTTTGAAAATCTTAAAGAATGAAAGTTGTAGATCTACGTCTCCTCTTTCCGGATCATCTTGAATCATCAAAATCAGAGTTTGGACGAAGAAGTTATGGCCATTTTTCCAAAGAACGTCGGAGCAGAAAATGTCAAAACATGTGGCAGCGCAAGGGCGCCCAAAATAGGCCTATGACCAGCGCCGGGGCACTGGGGGGAAGGGTTGCAGCGCCATGCCCAGTGATGGGGCGCTGAGGAAGAGGTTGGTTTGGCCTGGGCGCGTTTTTAGGCGAATTTTGACACCTTTTTGACTCCAAATTGGACTGGATTTGTTCCTAAGCTAAAAATCGAACTTGTAACCTATAAATACATGATGTAAGACATAATATAAAGGGAGAATACATAGATTAGACTAGATTAAATACTCCATTAAATTAAAATCTAAACCCTAGTTCTTAATTAGCCATTGAGGATTGAAGCAAATTGAAGAACACTGAAGATCAAGAGTAAGAGCAAGAGGGGAGCATCAGATTTGTTGACAACAGATTCTATTCTCTTCTCTTATCATACTTTTATCTTTTAATGTCTATTCAGTTGTGGATTCTTGGTTTTAATTCATTAATTATGAACTAACTCTTTTATTAAGATTTCAATTGAACCTTTTATGACTATAAATTAGTTATTTAATTTATTCCAATTATTTGTGTCAAAGTGAGTTGTTTATCTTGCCTTATGCTTATTGATTAATTATCTGATCAGTAATTATTTTGTTACTCTAGAAGGAATTGGAAGAGGAATTCTAGGGTTAGAACTAGGCATGATATCATGTGATTTAGTTATTTGCACAGTGTATAATTAGGTTTGTGAATAGAATGGAAATATCTGTTCGCCGCATGTAACACATAAGGAATTGGGATTGTAACGAGTTTAATTCAATTATTTTGCATAGGAATATAGCAAATTTAATTTGGATTAAATAGAAGGAAATTGATCACTTGGAAAAGGGCTTTTGGCATTTGAGAATTCTTGTTAACAATTCAGTAGACATAATAATTGGGATAATTGATTTATAGTTCATAATTGGGGATATTGGAGTTTTAATCCTTATTTACCTGAATTCAATCAAATCTTAGTTTTGTTTATTTGCTTTCTTTTAGACTAATCTCTTTTAATTGTTTAATTTAGTTATCTTAATTAGAAAATTCAGAATTTGCAATTGTTTAAATAAAATTGATTTGGTTAAGAGTTAGTATTTGGTAATTTTTATTAAATAATTCCTCGTGGGAACGATACTCTACTTTTACTTTATTACTTGTTGATCGTGCATACTTGCATGTATTCATTGATTGCGAAATCGATCAACAAGTTTTTGGTGCAGTTGCCGGAGAATTAATTTAATAATTATTTACCAATATTAATTTCAATCAAATTAGTTTTAATTTAAACATTTTTATTTTTATTTTTAATTCTCTTCTTATATTTCTCTCATTTTAGGTACCTTGGATGACTTTGAGTATCAATGGCCATACACGTTCATGGCTCAACCAAAGGAAACAGAGATTAATAGACTTAATACATCTTCTATAGAGCCAATACAAATTGAGGCAACTTCGAAGACGTTGGAGGTTATCGCAGCCCAACAGAGTCGAAGGATGGCAAGAATGACTCAGCCAATGGAAACAGAGATTGACGGACTCACGACACTTTCAGCATTGGCAGCACAGGTGTCCGCAATAGCTAAGAATATGGAAACATGGAGTCCACCATCCACGCAACAAGTTTCTGCATTATCAGCACAAATTGAGACACTTTCAAAGATGGTCGACGCTTTGGAAGCACAACGTCGTCAAAGTATGGCGGTTACTTGTGATTATTGTGCTGGAAATCATATGAGTCATTAATGAGCCATCAGTTTCGAGCCGGTACAGTATGGTGGTGATTACCCCAATAATTATGTCTATCCTAACGACTATTATCAGGATTGGGGGTATCACCCGGATTTTTCATGGAGTAACAATCAAGCTCAAGCACCGAGACAAAAAAACACATCCGGATTCCAAAATCAGACTCAATAACAACCAGAGAGGAAATCAAGTTTGGAAGAAACCTTGGAGAAATTTATTAGAGCTTTTGAAAAAAAGAACGAGGAACAAAACAAAGTATTGAAACAAGTAGAGCTGAATGTGAAAAGCCAAGGTGTTTCATGGAACCATACTCATCAAGATCAATTTTATGCTCCAAGTCCAACGTACCCACCGGATTTCTCGTGTCCACCTCCACTACAATAGGAAGAACATTCAAATTTGGAGGAAGCTTTGTCCAAGTTCATAGCTTCATGTGAGGAGAGGAGGATTAATCAAGAGATATTGAGTCAAAATTTTATGAACCAAACGGAACAACTAACCAATGCCTCGAACATTTGTCCTCAATACACTTGGCTCTATGACATGGATGACGAGACTGATGATGAGCCCGAACCAAATCTGCAACCGGATGTACCAAATGATATAGATGTTGAAAGAGAGGAAATACTTGGAGACCAACAAAAGGAGATCGGCAAAGATCTAACTTTGAGTACCAACGAAGATGAGCCAATTTTGATAGTGTCCCATGTACCTTCTCCACCAAAGTTCAAGAATTCGGACAGTTTTGCAAAACCATGCCCAATTGGAAGTCATGTCGTCGGCAAAGCTCTTGGTGACGTAAGAGCTAGTACAGTTGTGGAGTCATGGTGGGATAAAAAGGAGAAGATAGAGGAAGATTCCATTATGTTTATTAAACTTCAATGCCCCAATCTGATCATAGACATAATGGAGAAAACACCTAGTTGTTGGACGTTCTTAATAGGGAACCTATCTCCAAAGAGCATGCTAGGTGACTTCAATTCAAGGGTTTTTGCTAATGAGAACCTCCCAAAAGAGACATTGCTATTGATGGATGGAGGGTTCCTCAATTTTCGTAGGGGAATTGGATAGAGAATTGAAGAAGTCAGGTTGAGACTATAAAACAAGCGCTTATTGGGAGGCAACCCAAGTTTAATTTTTATTTTTAGTTTTTATAGTTTTATATTAGTAGTTTTGAATTTGCATTTATTTAGGATTTATTAAAATTTCTTCTATCATGGTTTTACAGGTTATTCAAGTCAAATTCAAGTGTGGTGCTCAATTTGTTCCATGTGCCTAGCTTATTCTCCAAACTTAGCGGACAAGGAAGAAGATTGCTATATTTTCAGGGAAGTCCTCTGCTTTAATTTTTCTATCTTAGTCATTGAGGACAATGTCTAGTTTAAGTTTGGGGGCATTTTAGTGTCGTATTGCACATAGTTAGTTATCTGCATAGTAGTTCGTTTTTTTATGTGTTAACATTGTGTTTTTTTAGGTTCCATATAATACATGGTAGTTATTTGCATATTCATATATGTGTTGCATTAGTATGTGTTCATGTAGTATAATTGCATTTTTTTATTTTTTTGCAAGAATTTGTGTGATCGGTTGGTGTTGTCTTAGCTCGGCCTATGATAAGATTGGTATTAAATGTTAACTTGAACAGTGTTGATAATTGATGATGAGTTCTAATTTTAATCATGATGATAATCTGAGCCTATCTGAAACTTATGTAACCGGTTAGCACTTAAAGTTTAACTGTTTTAATCCACTTGGTTCAAGGGTTTCATAATTTGTTTCTGAGGAAAAATCTTTGTTAAAATTTAAGGAAATTAGTGAACTGGCGGTAAAGGTTGGAATAACGTAAAAGCTTGAGTTTGGGAGAATCTATGGGATATATATATTACAAAAAGAAAAAAAAAGAAAAAAGAAATGATGAAAAGAGAAAAAAAATCCAAAAAGAAAAAAAAAGAATAAACACCATGGCATGCTTGTCTAGTTTTGTGGCCTTTGTTACTTGAGTAAGTAAGCCCAAGGGGATTGTCTTTACACCTAGCGCCGTAAGGTCTTAATGGCTTGGGAGTCATTGGTCGAAAGCTCATTAAGGTAGCACTGAAAAGCCTAAGGGAATAAGACATTGCTCAGCCATGAGAAAAAAAATGAATAAAACACGAGAAAGAGCAAAAATGCCCTCGTGATTGAATAAGAGTATAAATAAATCCTGTATTTACCTTAAGACTTGGTAATTGCTTAGTTTTAATCGGAGTTGTCATGTTCACAAAAGTAATTGAATTGGAACTGAAATTTTCGTTCTAAGAAGTTTGTTATGTGATTATCTTGAACTGTGGTTGGTTAGAATGGTTAACAAGCACACACGCACATGGGTGATGACAGGTTTGGATCGACTAATTGGTTAGAGTTATGGATTTTGACTTGATTGGATATATTGTTTGAGTATCATTGGTATCTTTGAGGCCTGTTGCTATATATCATACTGATTTATTACTCGATTCGTAGGTATATTAGGAAGTAGATCATGCATATGCATTCATTTAGTTGAGTTATTTTGTTTATTTTTAGTTCTTTTATGTTTTTGCTTGAGGACAAGCAACGGTTTAAGTTTGGGGGTATTTGATGAATGGGTAATATACCCATGAATTGGATACGTTCAGGCTTAATTTATTGTTGTTCTCAAGTCTTTTAGAATAGTTTTTAAGTATTTGTGTCGATTCAAGCATGTTTTATGTTGTTTTGTAGGAATTGGGACAAAAGTTTCTTGGATCGACGTTTGGGGTGGCTAGATTCGCGTTTTCGGCTTGCCATTTACATAACAGTCACTTCAGAGCCAATTTGAGTATTGCTCCAGACCTTATTTCGAAAACCTTAAAGAATGAAAGTTGTACATCTACGTCTCCTCTTTCCGGATCATCTTGAATCATTGAAATCGGAGTTCGGACGAAGAAGTTATGACCATTTTCCCAAAGGACATCGGAGCAAAAAATGTTAGAACATGTGGCAGCGCCGGGGCACCCAAAATAGACCTATGCCCAGTGCTGGGGCACTTGGGGGCAGGGTTGCAGTGCCGTGCCCAGCGCTGGGGCGCTGAGGAAGAGGTTGGTTGGGCCTGGACGCATTTTTGGGCGAATTATGACACCTTTTTGACTCTAAATTGGATTGGGTTTGTTCCTAAGCTAAAAATTGGACTTGTAACCTATAAATACATGATGTATGTCATAAAATAAAGGGAGAGTACATAGATTAGACTAAACACTCCATTAAATTAGAATCTAAACACTAGTTCTTAATTAGCCATTGAAGATTGAAGCAAATTGAAGAACACTGAAGATCAAGAGCAAGAGCAAGAGCAAGAGGGGAGCATCAAATTTGCTGACAACAGATTCTATTCTCTTCTCTTATCATACTTTTATCTTTTAATGTCTATTCAGTTGTGGATTCTTGTTTTTAATTCATTAATTATGAACTAACTCTTTTATTAAGATTTCAATTGAACCTTTTATGGCTATAAATTAGTTATTTAATTTATTCCAATTATTTGTGTCAAAGTGAGTTGTTTATCTTGCCTTATGTTTATTGATTAATTATCTGATCAGTAATTACTTTGTTACTCTAGAAGGAATTGGAAGAGGAATTCTAGGGTTAGAACTGGGCATGACATCATGTGACTTAGTTATTTGCACAGTGAATAATTAGGTTTGTGAATAGAATAGAAATATATGTTCGCCGCATGTAACACATAAGGAATTGGGATTATAACGAGTATAATTCAATTATTTTGCATAGTAATATAGCAAAATTAATCTGAATTAAATAGAAGGCAATTGATCACTTGGAAAAGGGCTTTTGGCATTTGAGAATTTCTGTTAACAATTCAGTAGACATAATAATTGGGATAATTGAGATAATTGATTTATAGTTCATAATTGGGGATATTGGAGTCTTAATCCTTATTTACCTGAGTTCAATCAAATCTTAGTTTTGTTTATTTGCTTTCTTTTAGACTAATCTCTTTTAATTGTTTAATTTAGTTTTCTTAATTAAAAAATTCACAATTTGCAATTGTTTAAATAAAATTGATTTGGTTAAGAGTTAGTATTTGGTAATTTTTATTAAATAATTCCTCGTGGGAACGATACTCTACTTTCACTTTATTACTTGTTGACCGTGTATACTTGCACGTATTCATTGATTGCGAAATCGATCAACAAATAGTATCTCGTGAATAGTACTTTGAGAATAATACTTTTTGAATAATACCTCATGAATAGTATTTGTAAATAGTACCCCGTGAATAGTACTTTGTGAATAGTACTGTATTTATGAATAGTATTGTATTTATGAATAGTACCCATAAATAGTACTCTGTGAATAGTACCGTACATATGAATAGTGCCGTATAAATGAATAGTACTCCGACATGAAAAGCTTAAAATTTAACAAAAATATTCAGAAAAATATCCTTGTGAAACGATACTAGATGAAACGCAAATTTCAAGGATATTTTACTAATTTCACGGAGTATAGAAGCAATACTTTAACAAAATGAGTGTACAGTTCAGAATCTGAAATGAAATAATATTACTTACATACTACAGAGTATGGAAGAAAATATTATTTCATACGGATATTAAACAAAAATAATATCTCTTATAAATACGAAAGAAATAATACCTCTTACATTAGTAGAAGGCTGGATACTGCAATAATGAAGTAGCAGCATACTCTTCTTCTTTCTCTCTACAGTTTCTCTCTCTATAGTTTCTCTCTCTATAATTGCTCTTGTGAGTCTTAGTAAATTGTTGAGAATGAAAGAAGAACGAGCTTCTATTTATAGGAAAACATAGTTTCGATAATTGTACGTTTTGGGGCTCGAATTATTACAGTATAGTACCTTCAAATCCACACCTTAATATTAAAAAAATATTTTGAGAAATTAATTCTTTATTCATAAAATTTGGGGTCTTATAGGTGGGCCCCACTTTTGGTTGGTTTGGAAATTCTGAATTTGGTGGGTCCCACCGTGGGGTGATGAAATTTTATCAATTGTGGCGTGCGTGAAATTTTTTGATAAAATATTATTTTATTAATTTAGTCTGCTTTGGCGTTCTGGTATTTTCCTATAAATAGGGTGCTTAGTTAGAATTGAAAATCACACCAAAATCTGAAGTTTTCTCTCTATATAATATCGAGCGTATTTTATAAGTATTTAGATACTTTGAGAGTTGCTATTCAATGCAAGTTTTCTTCAGCGTTATATCCGATATTTTAGCCAAAAGTACTATTCTTTTGAGGTAAGAGATGTTATTTTCTTCGTAAATGATGTTATTTCTTCAATATCATTATACCAAAATATTGGTATGAATTTTATTGTGAAATTTTTACCTTTTCATGGTGAGGTTACTATTCACGTATACGACACTATTCACGTATACAACACTATTCACGAATACAGTACTATTCACGAGTACTATTCACAAAGTATGTTTGTTTTCTTGTGGAATTTCTACCTTTTCGTGTTGGGGTTTACTATTTATGTATACGACACTATTCACATATACAGCACTATTCACGAATATGACACTATTCACAGAAAAATTAAATTTTCCTTTTCTTTGTCCAAGTTGTCAATTATGGTTACTATCTTTGATTGTATCCATGTTTTGATCTTTATTTTTAAATTCTGCTCCACAATTGATTATTATGGAATATTTTTGAACTTGGATAAATAGAAGTACGAATCCCTAATCTTTAATCTTTTATATCACTGGATTCATTTTTTAAGATATTTTTCATCATCCGCAGTCCTAAATGGTGATATAACTGAATATCTTTGGCCTGTTGTGCAAAGATGAATGATTATCTGATGAATATCTTTGGCCTGAAGTGCAAAGATGAATGATTATCTGATGAATATCTTTGGCCCGTAGTGCAAAGATGAACAAATGTTGAGATGAACATGACCAAATGGTGATACGAATGAATATCTTTGGCTCGTAATGCAATGATGAATATTTGATTTAAGATGTATATTGATTGATGTTACAGGGATAAAATATTGATGATGAACTTTTAAATCATAGAAGATAGTATACTTCATTCTCTACTTAACTCTTCTAATGAATTGTTGTTTCTACTGCAGTTGTTGATCTAAAACTTGTTGTCTATTATATTGTATCAGATTATTCCCTGTTAAAGACTACGGATAATTTGTTGTACATTATCTTAGTCATAATATTCTTTACTGGGCTAGTTAAGCTCACCTTTTGTTGGCTGATTTCACAATTAATTATTTGTGAAAGTATACACAGTCAGCAAGTAATAAAGTGGTAAATTAAGTGTCGAACCCACAGGGAATTCCAATCAATAAACTCCAACTACTAGTACTATACCAATTCAATTTTATTTAAACAACTGTAATTTGTGATTTTTCTAATTAAGAAAACTAAATTGACTAATTAAACTGGATTACTTTAGAAATTAATTCAAATATATAAAGCTTAAGACTACAATATCCCCAATTATGTACTACAAACCAATTACCCAATTATTCCAGTTATTACCTTACCTGAATTGTTAACAAAAATTATAGTCGTTAAAACCCCTTTCCCAAGTAACAAATAACTTATATTCAATTCAATTAATTCAGTGATATTCATATGCAAAATAATTAAATCAAACCCGTTAAGTTCTAATTCCCAATTATTACATGCAGTGAACAGATATTCCTATTTAATTCACAACCCTAATTATTCATCTCATGCAAATAATTAAGCATACATGTTATTATGTCCAGTTCCAACCCTAGATTTCATCTCCCAAATCCTTCTAGAATAACACAGTAACTATTGGCCAAATAATTAATCAATACGCACAAAACATAATAAACAATTCAACTTGACATAAATAACTGGATTAAATTGAATAATTAATTCATAAACATAAAAGGTTAAATTTGTAGTCTTAATTTAAAATTAGATCATACTAAAAAAATAAACCAACAATCTCATAAAAATCATCTCAAAAGAATTACACAATTAAAAATAATAAGAAGAAAAAACTCTAAAATAAATTCCCCAAGCTTCAATCTTCAATTGGAATTCTTTTCCACAATTCTCTGATGAAAATCTTGATTAATCTCCAACTATGATAGTTAATTCCCCAATTTCCAGCCAATTCTTCCTTGAAATACTCCTCATCACTTAACAAAGTCCTATTGCTTGTCAACTTCTTGCATAACTTGTGCCTTGGTCAAGCTCAGCAAGACCCCAGTTCCCTGGCGCTGGGTTTAGTGCATTTTATAGTGCCCCGACGTTGATCTTCCATAGATTTACAAAATTGCCATTGATGCATTGAAATTCCTGAATTATCCTTGCTCCGCCTCAATCTGCAAAATAACCAATAAACACAGTAAAAACTCTTTTAAAAGACTCGAGTACAACAATAAATTAAGTCTGAATGTATCCGATTCATGGTTATACTACCCATTCATCAAATACCCCCAAACTTAAATCGTTGCTTGTCCTCAAGCAACAAAACACAATGCAAAAAGAAAAACTAAAAATACCATGCAAATGCAAATGTAAATCTAACTATCGACATGCTTACGATTCCAACAGTCAAACAAAACAAAGTATACTCATCAGGCCTCAGAAAAATCATAATAACATTATACTACATCATATCAAGATAGATCAATAATATCCCAACAATCATCAAATCTAAATCTGTTATTACTGATATCGTGTGTGTGTGTGCTCAACAACTATGCTAATTGATGAAAAGTAAAATAAGAAACATAATAGATTTCTTGGAAGGCATCATACAATATAAACTTGAGAACTCCAAAAACAAACTAGATCCAGCTAAAATCACACACTTATCAAAGTCCAGGGGTCAAGATGGAATACTTATGCTTTGTTTTTATTTATTTTTTTTCTTATAACGGGGAGCTTTTTGCACTTTTTCCCGTTTTATTCATTATTTTTTTTCTATTTCCCATAACTGTGCAATGTCTCTTCCATTAGACTAACAATGCTACCATTTAGTGAGCTTTCGACCAACGACTCCCAGACCATTAAGACCTTAGGGCGCTAGGTGTAAATACAATCCCATCGGGCTTACTTACTTAAGTAGCAAAGGCCCCGAAACAAGACTAGCCACGATTTTTTTATTAAGCTTATATACCCCAAATATTTCCCCCCAAACTTAAATTCATGTTTAACTTCAGCCATCACTACCTATTCTTGTTATTCTTTCATTCAACTGGGATTATCTTTTAGAAATTCATTATCTATCCATTTAGACTTACTCAGCCAACATGGTCATTTCTTAACATGTGCTATCATGATAATATCAGTTTCAAACAGATAAAGATTTAAATCATGTCAAGAAATCACATCACAAGCTTAATAATCAGTATTTACTTGTTCATCATTGGCCCCGAGTATACTTCAACTATTTAATAGCTGGAATCATATGATCTACTAAATTCAACACTTAAATTAAAAGTTAATATCAAGTTTAACAACAAAAATATGCCACCTAAGAATGCAAATAAAACTAAACTACCCCCAAACTTATAATGAGCAATGTCCTCATGCGAAAAATATAGCAAATTAAAACAGAGGACTTCCCTGACAAGCTTATTTCGCGGGTGCATCGTCGCTTATCTCTTGATCAGAAGGGGGAAACACATGCAGAACAGGAGTAGTAAGAAAATGACTGAGATTAACTCTAGGGTAAATCTGGGTATACATAGCAGTCTGGGCCTTGAAGTAGTCGACTATAAACCCATAGATCACATCTTGACATTCAGACAGACGAACATTTTGTGCTTCAATATTGTAGAACCAACCGTCAATTTTGCGCAGAACCGCATCGGGAACAACACCACGGTGAGCTGCAGAGGAGGGATCATAAGTAGGTGGAGCAGGAGCTTGTGGAGCATATGGAGCTGTAGCTTGAGGAATTATAAAGCCCAATCCACGTGGGTGATTTGCACCACCAGTCCATACCCGGTACCTGCTTATCATTTTATGGTCCAAAACTGGCATTGGGGGCTGAATCATTTCATCCGACTTACATTTGCCTCCAAACTTAGAATATAAAGCACAAATGAGAAAAGGGTGTGGTAACCCTCCCGTAGTACCTCCTCGTGCAGCTCTCAGAATTGACTACTGAATAATTAGGCCGACATCCATCTTCAAGTCTTGAACTATTAAATATAGCAGCACAGCCCTTTCCTTAGTGACATTGTTAACATGTGTGCACGTCATCAATTTTGTGCAGATGAAGGCATACCAAGCCTTTCCATATAGACTAAGGTGTGAATGAGGAAAAGTCATGCTGCCACATTCATGCATTGTCCAAGTTGTGTCTGGTTGACAAAGCTCGCGGATAATCACGTCACAGTCCGGTCTTTGGCTCACAAAACTGACATATTCATTGTGTTGACCCTCCTATGTCAGTTAGTAACAGTTGTTGATGTCCTCTTCACCGAATTTAACTGTATTTCCTCTCACATACACTCCATAATGGAAATGCTCAGAAACGTTAACGTAGAACTCCTTAACTACTGCAATAACCGTCGGGTCAGGTTGTTCGGTGAGTGTGAACCAATTCCTCTCAGCAATCATCACAGCCATCTCTCCATCTTTTGATTGGTCGGGCCTTAAACCTCGTTCCGGGACTAGTGAACGGATGGCTATACGATTGTATCATTCTTGGGTTGCGACACTCACGAATCGACGATTGTTAAATTTTGGGGGAACTGAGGCGGACCCAAAACCTTCGCCTCTTTGACCCTTGAAGGCCATTTGAAATATTTTTAGAGATGTAGATAGTAGACGGAAATTACTTAGCAAATTATGGAAAAGATGGGAGCTGTGGGATGGCTTTATAAATCATTCACGTTATAATTAAAGGAACAATGAAGCAGTTACCTTAAGAGAAGGGGAAAGGGTGAAATGTGAGTGAAAAACTGCAATTGTACTCTTAAATCGGACCCCAGTGCCCCGGGGCACTGGGTTGTGCTTGTAAATGGGCGCTGGGGCGCTACACTTCAAAATTTGATAGGGACCCCCAGTGTCAGGGCGCTAGGCATCAGAAGCTAACATCGACTCCCAGTGTTGAGGCACTGGATTTGGCTTGGTTGAGAGCGCTGGAGCGCTGTGCCTGGGTAAGAGTTACTGATTGCTAGCGCGGGGGCACTGGGGCTTGCTGTATTTGAGCGCAGGGGCCCTATGGGCGTGCATGGTTACTGCTTGACCGCGCCGGGGCGCTGACCCCTTATACCTTTGAAGCGCCGGAGCGCTATCCCTTATTCCCTTGCCCATCTAACTTTCTTTGCATAGCAGCTTGAGCAATATGGAGACCTAGCTGTAAACAAACAAGAGCTCGTTATTATTATACTAAAATAGCATGCAATTAAATTGAAGGACATCAAATACTGAAAAGAAGAATAAGGTACACTGAAATAAATTAAAAATAAAATAAATAAATAAATAAAATAAATAATAAATAAAAACTCTTGGGGTTGCCTCCCCATAGCGCTTGGTTTATAGTCATCATCCCGACTCTTCTGTGTTGCTCAATTGTCCACTGGATCAGAGAGATGCATCGCTGTAGGTTGGCAATCGAAGGTTACACTCCAATAATGCTTAAGTCGTTGGCCGTTAACCTTGAACGTTCCCACTTCAACAGCCCCGTGCGGAGCAACAGATATAGCCACGAACGACCCTGATGTTGGTTAAAATCTAATTACGCACAACATGTAAGTATACGTGGTCAACAAGTAATAAAGTGAAAGTAGAGTATCGTTGCCACGAGGAATTGTTTAATAAAAATCACCAAGTACTAACCCGTAACCAACTCAATCTTATTTAAACGAATGAATTTCAAATTATATAATTAAACTACTATTAAATTCCACTAGTTAAATTAAGATTGTGGAGATTTAAGATCACAACTTCACTTATTGCTTCATTTAAGTTAACACACTTCTCATTAATTATTCTCTATCCTGAATTGTTAATCAAGAAGACTAAAGCAGATAAAACCATCTCTCAATGCATAATACCCATACTCACATAAATTCACAGATGATAGAATTATGTAAGATACCCTAATTAACTAATCCACTATATCTCTATGTGAATTACAATTAAAAAGGATTTAAAGAACAAGTTCTCTATAAGATTACATATGGCGTAAAGGCATATCTCTATCCTAAACATGAATCATGAATTCCATCTATGCAGAAATTACAAACACATGCTATTATGATCAGATCTAAATCTAAACTTCATCTTTCGAGTTCATATAGATTATTATGGTAATTGATGACAAATCAATTAAATAATTAAGTCCAAATCATAATAGACAATCCTCACAATAGAACATAATAATTGATAGCGAAGCATATTAAAATAAACTACACAATAAGATCCATTGTAATCTCAAACAAAGAATTAGTTCATTGAATTAAAACTAAGAATCCACACTTGAATACACATTAAAAGATAAGAATTAGATTAAGGAAAAGAAGTGAATCTGTTGTCGGCAAATTCGTCCTCCGTCTCACTCTTGATCTGGATCTCCAATGGCTTCCAAGTGCTTCAATCTCCAAAATCTCATAAGAACTAGTGCTTTCTCCTATTCTACTCTAATCAAATCTAATGGAATACTCTCTCTCTCCCCTAATCCTTGTGATTCTCCTCCTTTTATATGTCTCATTATATGTCATTTAGTCCTTTTGGAAGTCCTTGAGTTAATCGGATTAAACCAATCCTTCTTGAACTCAAATTCAGATAAAAAATGACTTTTCTGCTCGTACCCCTGCCCCAGCGGGCTAGGGTTCTGTTTTGCAGCTTGTACTCCCGCCCCGGCGGGGGTCCTTTTTTTGCGGCAGTGTCCTTTGGTAAAACAGCCATAACTTTTGATCCGGGAGGAGTTACAGAGTCTGCCACCTATCAAATCGAATCTATCGACGAGATCTACAACTTTCATTCTTTGAGAATTGAAAGATTTTGGCCGGAACAAGATCAAAATTGTGCTTGAAATAGATGCTATGTAAATTGCAAACATGAGAACTCTTAGCTTTGTTCTTAGTTTATAAAAAGGCCATAACTTTTGTATCCAAACTCTTATTGGGATGATTTAAGATGTTCCAAAAAGATAAGAAGAAGCACTATAGTATAATCCAAGTTCCAAGCCAAGAACATGCATCCAAATTGGTGTTAAAATCTTAACAATCTTCCCTTCTTGTATTTGCTTGCATATTTTAGTCTAAAAGATGTCCGAATTGCTTTTCCTTGCTTCTTCATGCCAATGTTATGTCATAGCCTACAAAATAACATAAAATGTATGAAAAATAACTAAGAAACATGAATATAAGCAACTAATTCAAGTAATAGATACCGGATACGTAGGTATAAAACCTACTTATCAAATATCCCTAAACTTAAACCGTTGCTTGTCTCCACGCAACACAATATAATGCAACTAATCTATTTGACTCCAAATCCAGCAATAATGATAGAAACAAGTCTATTCAACCGACCTCAGCGAAATAAAATAAACATGACAATACTTCATATTAAAACCAATCAACAATTTCCTAGTTAATCATCAAGTCTTAAAATGCTATTACTGGTATAGTGCGTCTGTGCTCAACACCCATGCTAACTAATATAATGCTAAATACAACACATAATAGATCTCTTTATAGGCATCATACAGTGCAAACTCACAAAGTTCACGAACAAGCTAAATCCAACAAAATTCAAACATCCACCAAGTTCAAGAGTCCAATCCGGGATACTTATGCTTTACTTTTCATTACGGGGGCTGTGACACCCCCAAATTCGGGTTACCTGACCCCCGAGTTTGGTGCTCATGATCCACAATATAATTAACATCTAACTACCCATTCATTGATGAATAGAATTTTACACCACATTAACTAATATAGTTAATACATTCGTCCCATGTTATCTAACCTTTATATCACAAACACACCCTTTAGATATACAAAAAGGGTTTACAAACATAACATATTAATAATGTTAATCATAATTATTCTAGCATAACACCTTTGTCTTTGTTCTTCACAGCACCTCCTGCCACTTCGTTCCTAGATGAAATGTTTTATTTAGCAAGGGTGAGCAACAAATTTGCCCCGCAAGTTAAGATATACAATGAAAGTATAAGAATCAAGAATAACAGACTATCTATTTTGATAGAATGACACCAAAGTTCGGAGAACTTTAAAATAGCTGAACAATTTGTTCTTCTCTAACCAATCTTCTCACAACCTATGCAACACAATAGTTCAATAATGAAAGGGTACAACACTTTCAAAGTATTTACGATATTCAATTGAATAATAATTTAGAAGTATTCTCTAAAGGTTAAGTTGAATGGTATCAAATGATCTTGAAATTATCTTCTCGAGTAACAATCAAAGATTTACTTTGATATACCCAAATAACAAGATGGAAATATTTTCTAGAGTTATGCTGAGTGATCACAAAGGATCTTGAACTTTTCTTCTCGAGTAACTATCAAAAATATACTTTGATATACCCAAGTGTATTAGATAACCATAAAGATTCGGTCATACACCTCTGCAAATACTTAGAGCGGCCAACTCCTTGTACCCTATATTATGCATAATACTTACACTCGCACAAAGGCCGAATATACGACCAATAATGTTCCATTTGTATAAAAAGTTTGTTCTTCTCAGTCTTATAATCAGAATTTGATTTAACAATGAAATACAATGATTTCAATATCTAATCACTTCTCTTTTCTTCTCTTCTCGAACTTATCAAGTTTATTTTCACGATCTAGTCGAAATAATTGACATAGATCTATTAATAAAATTGAATTCTCTTATCTTATCTTCTCTTCTCGAACCTATCAAGTTCTAACAAATGTTTGTCTAACCAGAACAATTGGCTAAGACATTTCTCAACATGATTCAACAATAGACAGGAATTATCTGTACTATTTGCAATCACTAATAGCTTCTACAGATGTAATTATTCAACAACAATTATTCTCTAAGTATATTCTCAGAATCACTAATTCAATTTAAATTAATAAACATGCACTAACTGCGAATAATCAACAATAATTCTCAGACATGGTCTAATCAACAATAATTAACAACCATAATAATTGAACAGATATAACTCAAGGTTGAGTTAAGAAAACTTGCCTTTCGCGTTGATTACTGCTACACAATATACTTATCTACGTTCGTAAGACCTATCATTAATAAGATCGATCTCTTAATTAGCATCACATATCTTACTCATCGCATGTAGTCACATAATCAATCATTAAAGAGTACAACTATACTACCTTAGACTTAACACTTACTCGTTCATTTATAAGTTCTTAATATAACTTGCTAAACTATTTATGACATTAGAAATCTTAATATATCATTTCAGTTTATATTTCAGCAAGCTAAAACAAAACTGACATCTCTTCTGACATTTTGGTTTCTCAGTTCAGTAACCTGAAATGTTCCTTTCAGGAAGCTGAAATACACTATTCACGAAAATATGAAATCAACTTATTATTTTTCAATCTTTTGGCCAATCATATACACATGTACTCCATACACAAAAAGTATTTTTCTGGAATTTTTTAACTCCCTTAAGTATTTTTTAAAAATCATTTTTTAGTTAATTCCTTAAGAAATTAGCTACCTCACGTTTAAATCCAGAAATTCCCAACTCTTTGCAGGATCTTACACATGTTAACGTGAGCTTCCAGTTTAAATTTCATGGTCATCGAAGTTATAGAACTCCGATTATAACATTTTTTGTTTGAAAAAAATCTAAATATTGAAATAGTCATAACTTGCTCATATTAAGTCGGAATGAACTCATTTTTGGACAGGAGGTACTTTATACCATATAGTTTCATGTCCTAAAAGGTCGTAATTTATTTCACAAATTAAGTTACAGATAAAGCCCCTAGAAAGTTCTAGGTAGTAGCTATTTTGGAAAAACAAGTTTTTCGTACTTTGTTAAAAATAATTCATACGAAAATCTACAACTCCTTTTTTCAGTGATTCCACTTGGAGATGTTAGAAAACTCATATATCTAACTCCAAAAATTAACCACACTCAAAAATTCAAAGTAGAATTAGAGATATGGCCATTTCCATATCATACTTTGTTTTCTCAAAAATTTATTTTTCAACTCTTTATGTTTTGTAGGAAAACTTTCATGATCTCCCATAAAACCAACATAACTCATCATATTAACTCAAAATAACTTATATACTCATGAATCTAATACGATCCATTATCTAATTCACCAATTAGTCAACAAACACAAGATCAAACACAACAAAAGCTAAGAAAAATTTTATTTTCTATCTTTTGAAAAACCTTACTCATATTTCTTAGTTTAGATCCAACTTTTGATGCATAAAAGAGTTGGATCTAAACATAAAACACTTTTAAACACCAAGATCTAAAGTTTTAAGCCTCAAGATCATAGTTTTACAATAATCAAAACTCAAATCATCACAAAGAGAAATTAAACTACAAAAGTAGGGATTTCTTATACCTTCTCTTTATTCTTTCTCTTCTTCTTCCTAATCATAGAGTAGAGAACTATGAACTTTGAAAAAATCACTCACACTTCTAACCCTCTTGTCCGTCCCCCTCTATTCTCTCTTTTGGTCTTGCTTTGATAACTTAAGAACATGAAATGAGATAAAAAGATGTAAGGGAAAGGAAATTTAATGTTAGTAATTTTGTATAGATATATTTAGTGTATATATAATCATCATCCAATGTCTCACTCTTCCTCTCCCTCCTTATCATTATAAGCTTGCTTGCACTTTTGGTTTAACTTGTGGGTTTGTTGAAAAGATAATAATAAAACCAAGGCTTCACACCTAGCAAGTTAGCTCACCTAATAAAGCAATGTAATGATTACATGCCTTCCCCCTTTCTCTCCTCTATGTAATTTTCGGCCATGATGGCCTTCTTGGGCCCCTTTTTATTATCTTTTAAGCTCCATTTAGCTTACTTAATGGTCTAAAAGGTCCCCTCCCAATTGGTCTAAGAGTTGGGCCAATTAATTAATTATTTAGGCTAGAAATTCTAATTCTTTGGGCTTGCAATTCAACATAATTTTTACTTTTTTAATTTTTTTATACCACCATTCTCTTATATTATAACCCATTAGGTTATTAATTATCATACCTAATATATGTATTAGGTTTCATAACTTTAATCTTAATTCTCTTTACCAAATAAATGTATACACATTCATAATACATATTTATTCAATCACGTACATAATTCACATATGTCATAACATATCCCTCTAGTGTATTAACTTAATAGCCCTAATTGACTTAATAATTTATAAACACTCACATATTTATCAATACAATTATTATAACTGTATCTTCTATCGAATCCCTATTCTTAACTAGGGTTAAAGTTTCCATTCTCTATTAAGCACAACTCTACTCTTATTTATTAGTCAATACACAAATTGAATAATTCTCACAACTCGTATCCCCGATACACAACACAATATTGATAATTAATATCAATATTAATTAAAATAAATAAATAAAAAAATTTATTCGTAAAATTTGAATTATTCAAAATCCCGGGTTATCACTTTCTCCCCTCCTTATAAGGATTCTGTCCTCGGAATCACCGCTTTCATATTCTCTACAATCTTTTAAAGTTGTATCATCAATTCATTCTTATCATCATAATATTAATTTGTGTCTCATTTTCTAACTTGTGATTTGGATCTATAAAAGAAAGCAATTCACAACGATATCTATCCCATATTACTCACGTAATTTAAGTATTAAGCTAAACTGTTACCTGTCGCCACCTCCTGGGCAGCCACTAAATCTTGTGCTGTCATGTTGAATGTACGGGCTGTTGGTCTTCATGACTGTACAGGTCCTTTAATCACAAAGGTTCCGCTACCGGGTCCCTTGTTGACACTTTCCTTCTCCATATTCCTCTTTGGACAGTTCCGAACCATATGATCAGTCGATACGCACGCAAAACAACCTTGTATCTTCTTCGGGTGGGGACAATTGGGTGATACGTGTCCCTCTTGACCATAGTTATAACAAACTCCTTTCTTCTTCAGACAAATTCCTGCATGATTCTTCCCACAAGTTGCACAAGGCTCACCTCCTTTTCTCTTCTCCTCTGACTTGTTACCCGATTTGGTATACTCGCTCCACTTTCTCTTGTTTGGATTACTACCACCACTGCTTCCTCCTTCATTTGTCTTCCACTTCTTCTCTTGATTATAACGGGATGTAGCTTCGCTTCCCCCTTCAGCAATTATTGCCTTCTCCAACAAATCCGCGAACGCATTAATCTCCAATACAGCTACTTTGTTGTATATACCTGGTTTTAATCCATTCTCAAACCTTCTCGCCTTCTGTAATTCTGTATCCATCTGAAGAGGTGCAAATCTCTCTAATTCGTTGAATTTAGCAGCATATTTAGATACTGACATATTCTCCTGTTTCAATTCCAAAAACTTAACTTCCATCCGAGCTTGCATACTCGACGAAAAGTAGTTCTCAAAGAACAACTCCTTGAATCTTGTCCAAGTCACCATCGCTGTACTAACTCTCGCCTGATTAGTCTCCTACCAGTAATTGGCTTCTCCCTTCATCAAATAAGTAGCAAAAGTTGTCTTTTGCTCTTCTGCCACTTTCGCAATAATAAATGCTTTCTCCATTTCTTTCACCCAAGTTTGGGCTTCATTCGGATCCGTAGTTCCCTTAAATTCTGACGGTCCTACCACTTTAAAGTCCTTAAAATTAGCCAATCCATCGGCTGGCTGATTTCTCGCTCTCGCTCTTGCTGCTGGAGCTCTATTTCCCATAGCTTGGGCTAACATATCCACAAAGTTTTGCATCGGGTCCGCTTGACCTCTTTTATTATTCACTGACTGCTCTTCTCTTTGATTTCGATTCTGTCGTCTAGGCGGCATTATCAGATTTAAATAAAAATCTATATATTAATTCTCTTTCTTTACACAAATTCTTAACACAATAAGAATTCAACACATAGTTCTCATATAATCACATATTTATTCAAATAGCACATAGTACATTTAGTACTTAACACATATTACTATCTCTTTTTTTATAATAACAGGATTAACAATACAACTTTACACAAAAAGTTGCAATTCTCCAATTTTACATAAAAAGTTGTAATTCTCCATTCACACATAGCTATTCCCAGTTCATCAAACTTACTACACTTATGAGTTCAGGAACTTGCCACAATTATATGAGTGTATGAACTTATCCTAGTCAGACCATTGGCGACCATTCACTGAGGGGTTCAGAAACATTTTATATAATTATGAGTCATGAACTTACCATACGTATGAGTTTTAAGAACTCACAAATTAATCTTATATTCATATATAAAATAAAGATTTCATTATACAAATATATATATTTACATATGTTCACACATCATTCTCGATATTATAACCATTAATATCACTTCTTACTATCAAAAGATGTTAATGCTTATATCTAAGTTGTCTATCGTCTACTCCCTTCACCAGTCTTCTTGCTGGGACACTTGTTGAATCCGTGACCCATTCTCCCACATGAAAAACACTTCCTCATATTCGGCTTAGGACAATGTAGGGAAATATGTCCTTCCTACTTACAATTAAAACACACGTTCTTCCACATCATACACTCTCCTACATGAGTCTTTCCACACTTTCTACAGACTTGCTTCTTCTTCGGGTTTGAATTTTCAGAATTATCACTGTCGTGATCCTTTTTTCTCTTATTCTTGCCTTTCAGCTTGACTTTTCCCTCTGACGATCCACCACCTTTAGTCTTCATCCTTTCCACCTGTGCTTTCAACTCGTTCCGTTCTTCGGTCATTTCGCGTAATGCCCTTTCTGTCTTCCACAACTCCTCTAAGAGAAATACTTTATGTGACGCCCCCAAAATAGGTATACATCACCTATTCTGAGTTGCTAAATACATGGTACATAATACAAATACAATCTTAAATATACAACATGAGCTGTGAGTTTTAATTCAAATATTGTCTTCTAGACAGTATTCAAACTCAAAATAAGTCCTCAATACATTTATTAACACACTATTTTATAGAATAGTGAGGACTACTAATGCTATCCTCTGGACTGTCACTCCATTCCCCGACTAGTCCCTGCTACGTTTCATTTCCTGAAGAGAACAATGAAAGCAAAAGGGTGAGCTCAACTAGCCCAGTAAGAAATATTATGACTAAGATAATGCAGAATAAATTATCGTTATCCTTCAACAGTGTTAAACTGATAAAATACAATAGACATCAAGTTTAACTACAACGGAACAAACAATCCATTAGAAGAGTCAAGTAGAGAATAAAATATACTATCTTCTATGTTTTAAAAGATTTTTCATCATTTTTATCGCTGAGACTTAGCTTAATAAATAATCCACATCATCCCTGCACTACGGCCAATGATATTCATTAGTATCACAACCATAAATTATCCATGCACTACGGGCCAAGGATATTCGTGTATTCATCAATGGTCATGATCATGCCAACAACTGTCCATCAATGCACTATGGGCCAATGAGGACTTTTATCACATCATTTGTAATATTACGGTCATGATTATACCGATTAATCCCTGGTCATAATCATACTAAGTCCATCTATCCACTACAGACCACAGATGTCTTTCAACATAATATAAACATGAGGATGATGACAATGATATAAGAATTCAATAAAATCAAGTTCAAGAATTAATTTATCCAGGAACCAATAACGTCCAAATTGTCAACATGATACTGCTTTGTGGGGTAAAACTCAAGAATGCTCAAAAGAATATTTTCATAAAAAGATACTGGATGAAGCGCAAATATCAAGGATATTTCATTAATTTCATGGAGTATAAAAGCCAAACCTTAACCAACTGAGTATAATAAAGAATGGAATAACAAAAAAAATCATCAGGCATGCGATAGACCGTACAGACAGGTTATTCCAATAGAATAATAAATAACGGAACCAGATCATGCGTAAACTCACCGACATGATATTCCAACAGAATAATAAATAACGAAACTAGGTCAAGCGAAATTCCCACCGACAGGATGTTCCAACAGAATAATAAATAACGGAACCAGGTCATACGTAAACGCACAGACAGGATGTTCCAACAGAATAATAAAGAATTTAATAACAGAAGAATTTCACCATGTATGCGGTACTTCGCATAGACAGGTTATTCCAACATAATAATAATAAAGAATGGAATAACAGAAGAATTTCACCAAGTATAGGGTAGTCCGCGTATACAGGTTATTCTAACAGAATAATAAAGAATGGAATAACAGAAGTTCTCTTCATGAATACGAAAGAAATAATACCCCTTACCGTAAAAGAAGAGTATTCCGACTGGTAGGGCGAGGATATTATTGAAGAAAACTTGCACTACGCTCAAAGCTTCTTAAAACTCTAAAGAAATACGCTCAAGATTATAGAAGAAGAATTCTCTGAATTTCTGGGGCGTTTTCAATTCTAAATAAGCATCCTATTTATAAGAGAATGGAAGGGGTACTGTTTAGAAATTAATCACGGACGAAACATAAAGAAATCAAACGAATCACTCATGGCTGAATTCATACGCCAAATTATCAAATAAAACCAAAATTTTAATATATATATATATATATATATATATATATAACACATGGTTTTAACAAAAATCTCCCACCCGTGAATAACTCTTGCAAGATTCCTCCCAACAATTTAATTTTCAACACCCGTGGCCCCACATGTTCCCCTCCCACCAACATCTCATAGTCACATGTGGGTCCCATTATATATATACTAAACAACTTTCTACAAATTATTTTTAAAAAATAGGTAAATGGGGGTCCATAAAATAAGCAAAACTTCATAAAAATCACCTTAATAATTTTAACAACATTTATCACCTTTATTATAATTCATAATATTAATCGACCAGGTCGTTCCTAGGAAATAGGGGCCTTTCCAATAAGGATTTCTCCCTATTGGCGCGCAATTAGGTGACCAAACCTCTCCTTGACAGAACTTCTGGACATCATTAATATTGCAAATAATAATATTAATAACTTTGTCGTCTCAATAATTGATTTAATAATATATAAAATATTGACAATAATTGTAAGACCCCAAATAATTAATAAATGAAATTTAATTTCCTTTTATTATTATTTTGAATAGTAAGGGTTGATTTGATTAATGTGGATAGTTATGGGTAAAATCCGCAAATATTTCAAGATAAGCAAGTGGTTATAAAATATTCATTGTTGTCGGGGAATATTCGTTTGGTCGTGGAATATTCGTACTGTCGGGGAATATTCGTACGACGGCACATCCATGTGTGGGCCCCATAACGGAAAGCGATTGGAGGAAGAAAACGACAAATATAAGTTGTTTAAAAATAACGGCGTAGTTGTTACCGTTTACACTGTTGGAATACCCGGTGGTTAAAATACAGTAATACGCGTTGTTGCACAGTAGCACACGGTATTGCATAGTATTTTGAATTATTGATCCTTACGTAAGAAGGCACTACTCAATAATTGCTACAGGAGTTACTGTTCATTACTTTATTGATTCAATAATTGCTGTGTTGATATTTATATTATTATTGTTTCAATAATTGTCATTGCACAGTATTTTCCATTATCAGATCAATAATTCATATTATTAGAATAATATTATCAGATAACATTATTGGCAATGTCTAGAAAGTTCTGTCAAGGAGAGGTTTGGTCATCTAATTGCGCGCCAGTAAGGAGAAATCCTTATTGGAAAGCCCCCTCTATCCTGGGAACGGCCTGGTTGTCAGTACTGTGATTCTGTAATATTATTTTTAATAATTAATTATTGATTATTATGATAAAGAAAATATTTATTTTATGTGGATATAGATGGAGAAAATTTTTAATGTGACAATTGTTGAAAATTAATATTTTATCTTTTTCTGATAAAATAATTCATTTAAATATATTATTTTAATAATATATTAACGATGATATTTTTACAATGAATGTGGAATATATGAGTATATGAGGAGGTAGAGTAGTTTTGTGGCATTAAATGTTTAACACATGTTTTGTGTGTCGGTGGACATAATTTTTGACCGAAAATTGAGTATAGACTGTAAAATTGCCCGTTTGTGGATTTCGGATAATTTCTGGTTGGAATTTGGAAAAACTTCCTTATGTAAAGTTGTAGAGAATTGAAATTCCTATAAAAAGTCGCGAGATTCGAATTTTCTAATAAAAAGGCTATTTATTGTGAATTATTGAAGTTCCGGAGTTCCGAAATAATTGATTTTTGGAAGGTTTAATTATTATTTTCAACAAAAAACGTTTTTCAAAGGTTGGTGAGCATCTTTAACATGTGTTTGATGGCTAAAATCAGATTCCTTGGTGGTTGGCTTGAATGTTTTGTAAATATTAATATTATATTAATTTAGTCTCCTTTGGCGTTCTAACATTTTCCTATAAATAGAGGGCTAAGTTAGAATTGAAAATCACACCAGAAACAAAGTTTTCTCTCTTTCTCTCTCTATATTATCGAGCGTATCCTTGTGAGTATACTTTGAGTGTTGCTATACGGTGCGAGTTTCTGTCAGCACTATACCGAAATCCAGTCAGAAGTACGGCTATTTTGAGGTAAGGGATGCTATTTTCTTCTTAAATGATATTATTTTCTTCAATATCATTATGCCGAAATATTGGTGAACGTTTTTATCAAATTTGGAACTTTTTGTGCCGGAGTTCTATTCACGTATACGGTACTATTCACGTATACGGCACTATTCACAGAAAAATTATTATTTTTCTTTTCGTCAAAAATATCTATTGTGGATACTAGCTTTGATTGTATCCATGTTTTGATCATTCTTGAATTTTACACCACTATGATTATTTTTGAGGTATTTTTGGACATGGACAAAACAAAGTACGAATCCTTAATCCTTGTCATTTTGTTTCACTGGATTCGCTTCTTTAAAAATATTTTTATCATCTTCAGTCTTAAAGGATGTTATTATTGAATATCTTTGGCCTGTAGTGCAAAGATGAATGATTTCTGATGAATATCTTTGGCCCGTAGTGCAAAGATGAACAGGTGTTTAGATGAACATGACCAACAGATGAATATCCTTGGCCTGTAGTGCAAGGATGAAGATATGATTCAAGATGTGCATTGATTGATGTTACAGGGATAAAAATACTGTTGATGGACTGTTAAATTCATAGACATTAGTAGACTTCATCCTCTACGTAACTCTTCTATGAATTAATATTTTCCGCTGCGAATATTGATTTAAAACCTGTTATCTGTTGTATTCTATTAGATTTTTCCCTGTTGAAGACTAACGATAATTTGTTGTATATTATCTTAGTCATAATATTCTTTACTGAGCTAGTTGAGCTCACCCTTTTCCTTTTTGTTCCATTTTTCTTCTCAGGAGACGAGAATATAGCGGGTACGAGTCGGGGTATGAATTGATGGTTCTTGAGAGAGTTGTTTAGTAGTCCTCACCATTTTTGTAAAATAATATATCAATAACTGTATTGAGGACATAGTTGGGTATGTATATTGTCTAGATAACAATGTTTGTATTCAAACTCACAGTTTATGGGTTGTAAAAGTTATAGTTGTTTCTGTACCATGTATTTGGCGACTCAAAATGGGTTGGATGGAATGGACCTATTTTGGGGGCGTCACAATAATTGAATCAAATAACGTGAGATACTATGCAGCAATTACTGTAGCAATAATTGAACAAAACTAAGTGACTTCTCACGTAAGCATCAATAATCAATACCGTGTGCTACTATGCAACCATGCGTATTCCTGTACTTTTAACACCAGGTGTTTCAACAGTTAACGATAAAACTTCCACCGTTATTTTCATAAAATATTTTTGTCATTTTCTCAAACCGACAATAATTCCATTGTGGGGTCCACCAATGATTGTGCCGTCGTACGAATATTCTCTGCTAAAACGAATATTCCCCGACCAATCAAATATTATATAACAACTTGCGTACTTTACAAAATTTATAAATATTACCCACAACTATAACATTATATCAAATTCATTCCATAATATTTAAAAATGATATTTATAGAAAATTCATCTTTATTCATAAAAGTTGGGGTCTTACAACCTCCCCTTCTTAAGAAATTTCACCCTCGAAATTAGGGTACGTACCTGGTATGTCAAAGAGGTAAGGATACCTTGATTTCATTTCAGATTCTAATTCCCAGGTCATTTCCTCAATATCGTGGTTTCTCCACAAAACTTTGACTTGAGGTATAACCTTGGAGTGTAGAATATATTCCTTCTTTTCCAAGATTTGAACAAGAACCTCTTCATACGTTAAATCTTCCGCTATTTCATCCGGTTCTAACTCAATAATGTCTTCGGGTCTTTCACATATTTACGTTACATGGATATGTATAAAACGTTATGAACACGAGACATACTTGGCGGTAAAGCGAGTCTATAGGCCACATTTCTTACTCGATCGAGGATTAAAAATGGGCCAATGAATCGAGGATTTAGCTTTCCTCTCTTTCCAAATCTCGTAACTCCTTTCCATGGAGCAACACATAACAACACATGATCTCCAATATCGAATTCCACGTCCTTTCGATGAAGATTAACATAACTCTTTTATCGATCTTGTGAGGTTTTTATACATTGTCGGATCGTTTGAATCTTTTTCGTAGTCATACGTACCAACTCCGGTCCCAACAACGTTGCTTCACCCACCTCATCCCAGCATACTTGAGAATGACACTTTCTTCCATACAACGCTTCGAATGGAGCCATGCCAATACTTGCTTGATAGCTGTTGTTGTAGGAAAACTCCACCAATGATAAGAACTTGTCCCAACTTCCCTTAAAGTCAAGGACAAAGAGTCTTAATAAATCTTCAAGAGTTTGAATAGTCCTCTCCGATTGTCCGTCCGTCTGAGGATGATATGCTGAACTAAATCGTAAATCCGTGCCCATAGCTTTTTGCAAACTAAACCAAAATCATGAAGTGAATCTTGGGTCTCGATCAGAAAATATGGATACTGGCATACCTTACAATCTTACAACCTTGTTTATGTACATACGAGTAAGACGTTCAAGTGTATAATTTTCTCGTATAGGTAAGAAATGAGCAGACTTGGTCAATCTATCAACAATGACCCAAATTGCATCTATGCCTTAAGAAACCTTGGGAAGACCAGTAACGAAATCCATGGTAATGTGCTCCCACTTCCATTCTAGAATTTCAAGTGGTTACAATGGACCTTTTGGTACTTAATGCTTTGCCTTGACTCATTGACAAGTTAAACACCTTGAGATAAACAGCGCTATCTCTCTCTTCATATTGCCCCACCAAAATGTATGTCAAAGATCATGATACATTTTGGTACTCCCAAGATGGATTGCAAATGGTGTGTTGTGCGCCTCCATCATGATTTTATACTTTAACTCAGGATCGTTAGGAACACAAAGTCTGGAGTTGACTCGAAGTATTCCTTCTTCATCGATTCTTGCTTCCGGCATAACACCTTCTTGCACTTTCTTCCTTATACGCATTAGCTTCAGGTCTATAGCTTGAGCAGCTTTAACTTTATCGATTAAAGTCGATTTTACTCGTATATTCGCCATAATCACATGGATCCCTAGAGTCTTTAGCTCTATCTCCATCCTTTGTAAGTCATACAAAATGGGCCTTTGCGTTGAAAATATCGCACTCGTACCCGCATATGATCTTCTACTCAATGCGTCAGCTACCACGTTCGCTTTTTCAGGATGGTATTGGATGGTATGATCATAATCTTTCAACAGTTCAAGTCAACATCGTTGCTGCATGTTGAGTTCCTTTTAGGTGAAGAAATATTTGAGGCTTTTATGATCCGGAAAGATCTCCACTTTTCCCCATACAAGTAATGCCTCCAAATTTTAAGTGCGAAGACAATAGTTGCCAACTCTAGATCATGAGTAGGATAATTCTTCTCATATTCTTTGAGTTGCCGAGAGGCATAGACTATGACTTTCCCATGTTGCATGAGAACACATCCTAACCCTTTGCCTGAAGCATCACTGTAGATGACAAATCCCTCCGAGCAAGATGGTATTGTTAGAACAGGTGCTGAGTCTCCTTTTGAGTTCTTGAAAACTCTTCTCACATTCCTCGCTCCAATCGAATTTTGTATCTTTTCGAGTCAACTGAGTTAGTGGAGTAGCGATTCTAGAAAATCCTTCCACGAATCTCTGATAATAACCAGCTAAACCGAGAAAGCTACGTACTTTGGTCATTGATTTAGGTTGTTCTTAGCTTTGAATTGCTTCAATCTTTGTCGGGTCAACAGATATTCCATGACTTGATATTACGTGCCCAAGGAATGCTACTTCTTCAAGCCAAAACTCGTATTTCTTCAACTTGGCATAAAGCCTGTTTTAACGAAGCTTTTGGAGTATCAGACTCAAGTGTTGCTCATGATCTTCACAGCTTTTGAAATATATGAGGATGTCATCAATAAAGACGACCACAAAGTGATCCAAATATTCCTTGAATATTCGGTTCATTATATCCATGAAGGCAGCAGGAGCATTAGTCAATCCAAAAGACATGACTAGGAATTCATAATGCCCGTACTAAGTTCTTAAAGCCCTCTTTGGAATGTCATTGGTTCTAGTCTTCAATTGGTGATATCTGGAATGAAGATCAATCTTTGAAAAAAAATTGGCGCCTTGCAACTGGTCAAACAGGTCATCAATGCGAGGCAATGGATATCTATTTTTGATAGTGACATGGTTCAACTCCCGATAATCAATACAAAGTTGCATACTCCCATCTTTTTTCTTCACGAATAGAACAGGAGCACCCTAAGGAGAAGTACTATAACGAATAAAGCCAATGTCTAACAATTCTTGCAGTTGGGTCTTTAACTCCTGAAGTTCAATAGGAGCCATTCGATATGGGGCTTTGGAAATGGATTTTGTACCGGGTTTAAGGTCGATGCAAAATTCAATTTCACGCTCTGGGGGTAGGCCAGGAAGTTCTTCAGGAAATACGTCAGGAAATTTATTAACAATAGAAATATCATTCAAAACTGATGTATTTTTGTTTAGATCCGTGACATGAGCTAAGAAAGCTTGACATCCGTTTTTTAATAAACGAATAGCTTTATGGCTTGAGATGATAGTGATTGATTTTAATGGTTTGGTTGCTTGAATTCGTATAATAGGTTGGTTAGGAATATAAAAGCTAACAACCTTATAAAAACAATCAATTTATGCATGATGAGTAGTTAACCAATCAATCCCTAGAATCACATCAAATGCATGTATTTTCAAAGAAATGAGATCGACAGGTAACGTGCGGGTGCCTATTTGAACTAAACAAGACTTATAAACAGTTGATGTAATAAAGGTTTCTCCCAACGGAGTTTCAACAGATAAGTCAAAGTCTAATTTCTCAGGAGTCAAATTTAAACGTTGAGCGCAAGTAGGAGAAATAAAAGAATGGGTAGAACCGGTATCAAATAAGGTATATACTTTGCTAGAGTTTATGATAAGCTTACCCGTGATGATCTCGTTCGGGTTCCTTACTTTCTGATATGTCACGACAAACGCTCTCCCTTAAACTACCGATTTTGTCTTATCTGGGACGACCTTTGATGCCTCCATCCCAGCTGGACTTGTCTTCGGTGCACAAAAAAATTGGGCCAGGTGACATTCTCTTCCATAATTGTAACATGCTTTGGATGGCAGCGTGCAGTTTGGACTGATGTGTCCCTCCCCTCCACATTTGAAGCATATGATAGGTGGTCATTCTCCTTCCTTAACGACGGGTGCTGATGCTGACGTCTTTCCATCATTATTGAATCTCCTCTTCTTGAAATGTCCACTCTTATTGTTTTGACCATGATTACCACCGAAGTGGTTACCATTTCTGGCATGTTGATTCCCTCCACGCTTGTTGTCACCGCTTTGATGACTGCTATCACTGGTATTATCATTTTGCCGGCTGCTCTCTTTTGGTTTGGTTGACTCATTATCGCGCTCCAATAACTGAGCCCTATTAAAAACATCTGAATACAATCAAAGTTTATGAGAAATGAGGTATTGACGTATCTCGGGTTTCAAACCTCTTAGAAATATTCGTGTCATTCTCTCCTCATTATCAACCAAATGGGACGTAAACCGGGACATCTCGGCAAACTTGGCTTCGTACTGTGACACGGTCATGTTGTTTTGTTTTAGTTTAATGAACTCTACCTCTTTCATGTGACGAATACTTTCAGAAAAGTACTTATCGTTGAACAGTTCTTGGAACTTCTCCCAAGACATCTTCAGTGCGGCAGGTTGAGTACGCTTTATAGATTCCCACCAGTAATCTGCCTCTGCCTGCAACATGAAAGTTGCAAAGGGAACCTTTTGCTCCTCGGAGCATCCCAAGACATCAAATATCTTGTTGATCTGCTTTATCCACGTCTCCGCCTTAAGTAGTTTTGGCTCTCCAAAAAACTCCGGTGGTCCCAGCTCCTTGAACTGCTTAGCAGTGACCGTCTGAGAGTTGCCAGTGTTTCCAACTGCATTTTGGACAGGAGTCTCTCTTGCCTGATGCTGCATGAGTTGCAGAAAGCCTCTGAACATTCCATCGTTCATCATTTGGTCAGTGTTGTTGTTTGCATGAGGATTGTCGCCTTTCTAATGCACATTGTCCTGATTATTGATCTGTGGAGACTCAACGGTCTCCTGTGCTCCATTGATATTCTCAACATTCTCAGATGCCATTTTCAAATACTGCCACAAAACAAAGGTTAATTGACATGCAATATATTATCCCTATACTCTGATCGACTAATTAAATGTCAAATAAACTTCGGTAGGTCATACTAGCGAAGGAATTCCCCGTCTCTCCCCTCCTAGTTTTTGTCTCACATCTCAGCCAGGGATCATATCCCTAAGCTTTGATACCAATTGTGACGCCCCCATAATAGGTATACATCACCTATTCTGAGTCGCCAAATACATGGTACAGAATACAAATGCAATCTTAAATATACAACATGAGCTGTGAGTTTTAATTCAAATATTATATTCTAGACAGTATTCAAACTCAAAATAAGTCCTCAATACATTTATTAACACACTATTTCATAGAATAACGAGGACTACTAATGCTATCCTCTGGACCGTCACTCCGTTCCCCGACTAGTCCCTACTACGTTCTCATTTCCTGAAGAGAACAATGAAAGCAAAAGGGTGAGATCAACTAGTCCAGTAAGAAATATTATGACTAAGATAATGCAGAATAAATTATCATTAGCCTTCAACAGTGTTAAACTGATAAAATACAATAGACATCAAGTTTAACTACAACGGAACAAATAATTCATTAGAAGAGTCAAGTAGAGAATAAAATCTACTATCTTCTATGTTTTAAAAGGTTTTCATCATTTTTATCTCTGAGACTCAGCTTAATAAATAATCCACATCATCCCTGCACTACGACCAAGGATATTCATTAGTATCACAACCACAAATTATCCATGCACTATGGGCCAAGGATATTCGTGTATTCATCAATGGTCATGATCATGCCAACAACTGTCCATCAATGCACTATGGGCCAATGAGGACTTTTATCACATCATTTATAATATTACGGTCATGATTATACCGATTAATCTCTGGTCATAATCATACCAAGTCCATCTATGAACTACAGACCACAGATGACTTTCAACATAATATAAACATGAGGATGATGACAATGATATAAGAATTCAATAAAAACAAGTTCAAGAATTAATTTATCCAGGAACCAATAACGTCAAAATTTTCAACATGATACTGCTTTATGGGGTAAAACTCAAGAATGCTCAAAAGAATATTTTCATGAAAAGATACTGGATGAAGCGCAAATATCAAGGATATTTCATTAATTTCATGGGTATAAAAGCCAAACCTTAACCAACTGAGTATAATAAAGAATGGAATAACAAAAGAAATCATCAGGCATGCGATATACCGCACAGACAGGTTATTCCAATAGAATAATAAATAGGGGAACCAGGTCATGCGTAAATGCACCGACAAGATATTCCAACAGAATAATAAATAACGAAACCAGGTCAGGCGAAATTCGCACCGACAGGATGTTCCAACAGAATAATAAATAACAAAACCAGGTCATGCGTAAATGCACAGACAGGATGTTCCAACAGAATAATAAAGAATGGAATAACATAAGAATTTCACCATGTATGCGGTACTTTGCATAGACAGGTTATTCCAACATAATAATAAAGAATGGAATAACAGAAGAATTTCACCAAGTATAGGGTAGTCCGCGTATACAGGTTATTCCAATAGAATAATAAAGAATGGAATAATAGAAGTTTTCTTCATGAATACGAAAGAAATAATACCCCTTACCGTAAAAGAAGAGTATTCCAACTGGTAGGGCGAGTATATTCTTGAAGAAAACTTGCACTACGCTCAAAGTTTCTTAAAACTCTAAAAAAATACGCTCAAGATTATAGAAGAAGAAGTCTCTGAATTTCTGGTGTGTTTTCAATTCTAACTAAGCATCCTATTTATAGGTGAATGGAAGGGGTACTATTTAGAAATTAATCACGAACGAAACATAAAGAAATCAGACGAATCACTCATGGCTGAATTCATACGCCAAATTATCAAATAAAACCAAAATTTTAATATATATATATATATATATATATATATATAACACATGGTTTTAACAAAAATCTCCCACCCGTGAATAACTCTTGCAAGATTCCTCCCAACAATTTAATTTTCAACACCCGTGGGCCCCACATGTTTCCCTCCCACCAACATCTCATAGTCACATGTGGGTCCCATTATATATATACTAAACAACTTTCTACCAATTATTTTTAAAAAATAGGTAAATGGGGGTCCATAAAATAAGAAAAATTTCATAAAAATCACCTTAATAATTTTAACAACATTTATCACCTTTATTATAATTCACAATATTAATCGACCAAGTCGTTCCCAGGAAAGAGGGGGCTTTCCAATAAGGATTTCTCCCTATTGACGCGTAATTAGGTGACCAAACCTCTCCTTGACAGAACTTCTAGACATCATTAATATTGCAAATAATAATATTAATAACTTTGTTGTCTCAATTATTGATTTAATAATATATAAAATATTGACAATAATTGAATCAAACAACATGAGATACTATGCAGCAATTATTGTAGCAATAATTGAACAAAACTGAGTGACTTCTCATGTAAGCATCAATAATTGATACCGTGTGCTACTATGCAACCACGCGTATTCCTGTACTTTTAACACCGGGTGTTTCAACAGTTAACGGTAAAACTTCCACCGTTATTTTCATAAAATATTTTTGTCATTTTCTCAAACCGATAATAATTCCGTTGTGGGGTCCACTAATGATTGTACCATCGTATGAATATTCCCTGCTAAAACGAATATTCCCCGACCAATCGAATATTATATAACAACTTTCGTACTTTGCAAAATTTATAAATATTATCCACAACTATAACATTATATCAAATTAATTCCATAATATTTAAAAATGATATTTATAAAAAAAAATTCTTTATTCATAAAAGTTGGGGTCTTACACTTTACTGCGGAGTTCTTGTACTTCTGCAGATACTTGATCTTTTTCTCCAACTATAATCTTATTCTATTTCTCCATCTTAGCTTCTTCGGACTCTGCCTCCTCATCACCACTCAGATACATCTCGGGATAATCATCATGATCACTCCCCAGATTAACCATAGGTTCATCTATCCACACTTCTTCAACTAACTCGCTATGTGCTGGCACCTCGGCTACTGGCACTGGTGCAACAGCCGCTAGCACTTCTATACTCCTTTCATCTTCTCCTAACATTCTACAGTCAGTTTTAACAAATATATTAGTACTTCAATAGTACAAACTTAATACACACATCCACACATCTTTCTATTGATGCACTTCGGCAGTCCCTCACTTAGAACTCTAAATGAGTATTCTCTATCTCGCTTATGGTCATAATCCTAGGGTTTTCCCCCACCCACTTAAGGTTTATAACCTAAAGCTTTGATACCAACCCGTGACACCCCCAAATCTGGGTTGCCTGACCCCCGAGTTTGGTGCTCACGATCCACAATATAATTAACATCTAACTACCCATTCATTGATAAATAGAATTTTACACCACATTAACTGATATAGTTAATACATTCGTCCTAGGTTATCTAACCTTTATATCACAAATATACCCTTTAGATATACAAAAAGGGTTTACAAACAAAACATAATAATAATGTTAATCATAATTATTCCAGCATAACACCTTTGTCTTTGTTCTTCACAACACCTCCTGCCACTTCGTTCCTAGATGAAATGTTTTATTTAGCAAGGGTGAGCAACAAATTTGCCCTGCAAGTTAAGATATAAAATGAATGTATAAGAATAAAAAATAACAAACTAACTATTTTGATAAAATGACACCAAAGTTCAGAGAACTTTGAAATAGCTAAACAATTTGTTCTTCTCTAACCAATCTTCTCGCAACCTATGCAACAAAATAGTTCAATAATTAAAGGGTACAACACTTTCAAAGTTTCTACGATATTCGATTGAATAATAATTTAGAAGTATTCTCCAAAGTTTAAGTTGAATGATCTCAAATGATCTTGAAATTATCTTCTCGAGTAACAATCAAAGATTTACTTTGATATACCCAAATAACAAGATGGAAATATTTTCCAGAGTTATGCTAAGTGATCACAAAGGATCTTGAACTTCTCTTCTCGAGTAACTATCAAAAATATACTTTGATATACCCAAGTGTATCAGATAATCATAAAGATTAAGTTATACACATCTGCAAATACTTAGAGTGGCCAACTCCTTGTACCCTATATTATGCATAATACTTACACGCGTGCAAAGGCCGAATATACGACCAATAATTTTCCCTTTGTATAAAAAGGTTGTTCTTCTCAGTCTTATAATACGAATTTGATTTAACAACGAAATACAATGATTTTAATATCTAATCACTTCCCTTCTCTTCTCTTCTCGAACTTATCAAGTTTATTTTCACGATCTAGCCGAAACAATTGGCATAGATCTATTAATAATAATTCTCTTCTCTTCTCTTCTCGAACCTATCAAGTTCTAACAAATATTTGTCTAACTTGAACAATTGGCTAAGACATTTCTCAACATGATTCAACAATAGACATGAATTAACTATACTATTTGTAATCACTAATAGCTTCTACGAATGTAATTATCCAACAATAATTATTCTCTAAGTATATTCTCAGAATCAGTAATTCAATTTAAATTAATAAACATGCACTAACTGCGAATAATCAACAATTATTCTCAGACGTGGTCTAATCAACAATAATTAACCACAATGATAATTGAACAGATATAACTCAAGGTTGAGTTAATGAAACTTGTCTTTCGCGTTGATTACTGCTACACAATATACTTATCTGCGTTCGTAAGACCTATCATTAATAAGATCGTTCTCTTAATTAGCATCACATATCTTACTCATCACATGTAGTCACATAATCAATCATTAAAGAGTACAACTATACTACCTTAGACTTCACACTTACTCATTCATTTATAAGTTCTTAATATAACTTGCTAAACTATTTATGACTTTAGAAAACTTAATATATCATTTTAGTTTCTATTTCAACAAGCTAAAACAAAGCTAACATCTCTTCTGACATTTTGGTTTCTCATTTCAGTAACCTGAAATGTTCATTTCAGGAAGCTGAAATATACTATTTACGAAAATATGAAATTAGCTTATTATTTTTCAATCTTTTGGCCAATCATATACACATGTACTCCATACACAAAAAGTATTTTTCTAGAATTTTTCAACTCCCTTAAGTATTTTTCAAAAATTAATTTCTAGTTAATTCCTTAAGAAATTAGCTACATCACGTTTAACTCCAGAAATTCCCAACTCTTGGCAGTATCTTACACATGTTAACGTGAGCTTCTAGTTTAAATTTCATGGTCATCGAAGTTATAGAACTCCGATTATAGTATTTTTTGTCGAAAAAACCTAAATATTGAAATAGTCATAACTTGCTCATTTTAAGTCGGAATGAGCTTTTTTTTGGACAGGAGGTACTTTATACCATATAGTTTCATGTCCCAAAGGCCGGAATTTATTTCACAAATTAAGTTGCCGAAACATCCCCAGGAATGTTTTGGGTAGTAGCTATTTCGAAAAAACAAGTTTTTCGTACTTTGTTAAAAATAATCCATACGGAAATCTACAACCCTTTTTTCAGTGATTCCATTTGGAGATGTTAGAAAACTCATATATCTAACTCCAAAAATTAACCACACTCAAAAATTCAAAGTAAAATGAGAGATATGCTCATTTCCATATCATACTTTGTTTTCTCAAAAATATGTTTTTCAACTCTTTATGTTTTGTAGAAAAACTTTCATGATCTCCTATAAAACCAACATAACTCATCATATTAACTCAAAAAAACTCATATACTCATGAATATAATATGATCCATTATCTAATTCACCAATTAGTGAACAAACACAAGATCAAACACAACAAAAGCTAAGAAAAATTTTATTTTCTATCTTTTGAAAAACCTAACTCATATTTCTTAGTTTAGATCCAACTTTTGACCCATAAAAGAGTTGGATCTAAACATAAAACACTTTTAAACACCAAGATCTACGATTTTAAGCCTCAAGATCATAGTTTTACAATAATCAAAACTCAAATCATCACAAAGAGAAATTAAACTATAAAAGTAGGGATTTCTTATACCTTCTCTTGATTCTTTCTCTTCTTCTTCCTAATCTTAGAGTAGAGAACTATGAACTTTGAAAAGAATCACTCACTCTCCTAACCCTCTTTTCCGTCCCCCTCTATTCTCTCTCTTGGTCTTGCTTTGATAACTTAAAAACATGAAATGGGATAAAAAGATGTAAGAGAAAGGAAATTTGATGTTAGAAATTTTGTATAGATATATTTAGTGTATCAATAATCATCATCCAATGTCTCACTCTTCCTCTTCCTCCTTATCATTATAAGCTTGCTTGCACTCTTGGTTTAACTTATGGGTTTGATGAAAAGATAATAATAAGACCAAGGCTTGACACCTAGCAAGTTAGCTCACCTATTAAAACAATGTAATGATTACATGCCTCCCCCTTTCTCTCCTCTATGTAATTTTCGGCCATGATGGCCTTCTTGGGCCCTTTTTTATTATCTTTTAAGCTACATTTAGCTTACTTAATGGTCCAAAATGTCCCATCCCAATTGGGCTCAGAGTTGGGCCAATCAATTAATTATTTAGGCTAGAAATTCTAATTCTCTGGGCTTGTAATTCAACATAATTTATACTTTTTAATTTTTTTATACCACCATTCTCTTATATTATAACCCATTAGGTTATTAATTATCATATCTAATATATGTATTAGGTTTCATAACTTTAATCTTAATTCTCTTTACCAAATAAATGTATATACATTCATGATACATATTTATTCAATCACATACATAATTCACATATGTCATAACATATCCCTCTAGTGTATTAACTTAATAGCCCTAGTTGACTTAATAATTTATAAACACTCACATATTCATCAATACAATTATTATAACTGTATCTTCTATCGAATCCCTATTCGTAACTAGGGTTAAAGTTTCTATTCTTTATTAATCACAACTCTACTCTTATTTCTCAATCAATACACAAATTGACTAATTCTCACAACTCGTATCACTGATACACAACGCAATATTGATAATCAATATCAATATTAATTAAAAAAAATTATTCATAAAATTTGAATTAGTTAAAATCCCGGATTATCACAGGGGCTTTTTGCTCTTTTTCCGTCTTATTATTTTTTTGCTAACAATGCTACCCTTTAGCTAGCTTTCGACCAACGACTCCCAAACCATAAAGACCTTAGGGCGTTAGGTGTAAAGACAATCCCCTCGGGCGTACTTGCTCAAGTAACAAAGGCCCCGAAACAAAACTAGCCACGATATTTATTCCTTTTTTTTCTTTCTTTTTTTCTCTTTTTTTATGAAGCTTATATATCCCAAATTTTCTCCCGAAATTAAGTTTTTATTTAAATTTAGCCATCTCTGCCTGTTCATGTCTTTCATTCATCCAAATTAGTATTATCCTTAAGAAGTCCATTATGTATCAATTTAGTCTAAATCAATCCACATAGTTATTCTTATTGTGCTATCCTTATTATACCAGTTTCAAACAGAAAAAGATTTGATTCATAATAAAAAATCACATCAAAGCTTTAATAGTCAGTACTATACTTATCTTCTCAATTCCAATCTCATCGTTGGCTAATATAGCATGTAACTATCTTAATAGTTGGAAACATGAAGATGAACATAGTAACTAACTTCTATTTTTGATTTTTTTATAAACATAAATAAAAACTATTTACAACTACTCTACTATACAAACTATTATTCACTTACACTACATGAATGCAAACATATAATAAACCTAAACTAAACAAACATGATAACTTATGCAAAACTAAAGCAACTACATTAAACATGCGAAACTAAACTAATTAACTCCCCCAAACTTAACAATTATAATGTCCTCATTGTAAAATAAAGCATTAAGTGGATGAGGATTTCCCTGTAATCATTTAAGCTTGTGGTAATGGTGGCGTGGCATAAAGACTGAAAAACTCCTCCACATCGGAATTTGAAGGAAGATAGTGTGTCATGGGCTCAGGCTGGTGGCTTCCCTTTCCGTAATCTTTTGCCTATCCATTGAACCTCCAATACCTGCAATGAAGAGAGACAACATGGATTAGAATAACACTTTGGATTGGTAAGAGAACTTAATAAGCAAATTAATTCCTATCTACTAAATAAACTAGTAAAGCATATAAATATAAAAATTCCTGGGTTGCCTCCCAATTAGCTTTTGAATTACAGTCTTTCAGCCTAACTTTGTCTGGTCAACGCTATCCAATTCCTCTTAGATGATTGAGGAACCCTCCATCCATCAGAAATAATATAACTTTTGGTAGGTTACCATTTGTGATGGCTAATGCATCAAAGTCACCTAGCATGCTCTGATTTGGTATGATCTTAATCAAGAACGTCCCACAACAAGGTGTTTTCTCCATTGTGTATGTGATCACTTTGGGGCATGGAAGCTTGTCACACACAATAGGCTCTTCGTCTATCTTCTCTTTCTCGTCCCACCATGGATTCAAAATTGTACTCGCTCTTATGTCACCAAGAGCTTCACCGATGACATGACTACCAAGTGGGCATAATTTTGCAAATCTGGCTGACTCTTTGATCTTTATTAGAGACCCATTTAGATCTTCGTCAACTTCTATTTCATTATCCCCAATTGTCTCCACACTTTCGATGTCTTGTGGCTCATCCAGTCGCAGATTTGGTTTGGGTTCTCCGTTAATTTCGTCATCCATGTCATAAAGCCAAGTGTTTGGAGGAAGGTTTCATACGGCTTTGGTCATTTGCTCTATCTTATCCGTAAGATTTTGAATTGACCTCGCTTGATTACTCATCTTCTCCTCATCTGCTATGAACTTGGACAATAATTCCCCCAGCCTTGAATTTTCTATTTCAGTCTCGGAAGCCATGTATTGAGGACCATTAGTTGAGGTAGTGTCGAGTTGTTCAATCCAATTATTAAAATTTTGGGTTGACAGTTCTTGGCTAATCCTCATATCCTCTAGGTCTACTATGCCCTTCAATATTACATCCATATCCAAACCACTAAATTCAATCATTGTCATATCAAGCCATAAGTAAATAGCCCCGATCCTTTTGTTGATGACTTCCTTGTGTGGAATGGACCGAAGCCAGACTTTCTGTAGGCGACATCGTGAATAACGATAACAAGTTGATAGGTATCATTGTGAGGTGCTATCTAGGTTAAGGGATAGAAGTCACAGTTGGTATCAATATGACGTACTATCCAAGTCTTGAATGGGAGTAACAGTTTTGAATGATATTTTTATCATTAACAAATTTCTTGACGTATTCCTGAAGACTTCTTAGCTTACCCCAGAGCGTGAAATCAAATTTGGTATTAACACCAGTACAAAACCCATTTCTTAAACCCTCAAATATTTTCTTCACCTAAAACGAACGTATAACGTGCCAAAGATGTTGGCTCGAGCTGTTGAAGATTACGATCGTACCATGTAATATTATCGTGGGAAAGCGAACATGGTAGCTGACGTGTGAGTAGAAGATCGTATGCGTTTACAAGTTCGAATATACGAACTCACGTGAAGATAACGAATATACAAGTAGAATCGACTTTAATCGACAAAGTTAAAGCCGCTCAAGCTACACACTCGGAGCTGAAGAATGTGAAGAATTAAGAAGGTTCAAGAGGGCGTTATTTTAGAAGCAAGAATTGACGAATAGAGGAAGTCTAAACGCTTGATTTTATTGGCCCATTTGAAATCCTTGATTGAGTAGGAACTGTGACTTATAGACTCGTTTTACCGCCAAATATATTGCGTGTTCATAACGTTTTTTTTTCGTATCGATGTTACGTAAATATGTGGACGACCCGAACCACATTATTAATTTAGAACCGGATGAGATAGTGGGTGATTTAACGTTTGAAGAGATACGTGTTACAATCTTGGATAAGAAGAATCGTATTCAACACTCAAAGGTTATATCTCAAGAGTTAGAATTTGAAGTGAAGTCAAGGTATCCTCACCTGTTTGGCATACCAGGTACGTACGTAAATTTCGAGGGCGAAATTCCATAAGGAGGCGAGATTGTAAAACCCCAGATTTTATGAATAAAGAATTAATTTTCTCGAAATAATTTTTTTATATTATGGTGTGAATTTGAGATAATATTATAGTTGTGGGTAGTATTTATAAATTTTGCAAAGTATGCAAGTTGTTATATTATATTCGATTGGTCAGGGAATATTCTTTGTGTCGGAAAATATTCCTACGACGGTGCAATTATTGGTGGACCCCACAACAGAATTATTGTCGGATTGAGAAAACGACAAAAATATTTTATTGAAAATAACGGCGGAAGTTTTACCGTTGATACTGTTGAACTACTGGGTAGTAAAAGTACAGTAATACGCGTTGTTGCATAGTAGCACACGGTATTGATTATTGATATTTATGTGAGAAGTCGCTCAGTTTGATTCAATTATTGTCGATTAATAATATGAATTATTATAGCGATGATAACGTTTTGTTTTATTCGTATTATTAATGTAATAAAACAGAAACATCTTTTTATATAAAACAGAATACTTTATTAAAGTTATTTTATAAATAGAATATATTATATTTTATTATGCATAGTGTCGCATAGTGTTTTGCATAGTGTTGCATAGTGTTTGCATAGTAAAAATCTTTTTATATAAATAGAATATATTATATTTTATTTAAAAGATTTTTCTTTAAATATGGATCGTCAGATTAAAGTAAATCAATCTGGACCGTTCATGGATTAGTTACTATGCATTCCATTTTCCTATAAATAGAAGCTCATTCCTTCATTATTTTCTTACGAATTCATTGAAACTCTAGAGAGAGAAATTATAGAGAGAAGCTATAGAGAGAAAATTATAGAGAGAAAGAAGAGTATTCTGCTACTTCACTACTTCTATATCCAGTTTCTGTTACGGCAAGGGGTGTTATTCTTTCTTATTCATGAAGAGAACTATTGTTATTTCATTTCTTATTATTCTGTTGGAATAACCTGTATACGCGGTCTACCCTATACTTGGTGACATTCTTCTATCATTCTGTTGGAACATCCTGTCTGTGTGTTTTACACCGGACCTGGTTCCGTCTTTATTATTATTCCGTTGGAATATCCTGTCTGTGTGTTTTACACCGGACCTGGTTCCGTCTTTATTATTCTGTCGAAATATCCTGTCTGTGCTATACGCCGGACCTGGTTCCATCATTTATTATTCCGCATTTATTATTCTGTTGGAACATCCTGTCGGTGTGAATTTCACCTGACCTGGTTCCGTTATTTAGTATTCTGTTGGAATAACCTGCCTGTGCGAAGTTCCGCATGCATGGTGATTTCTGTTGTTATTCTATTCTTTATTATACTCAGTTGGTTAAAGTTTTGACTTCTATACTCCATGAAATTAGTAGAATATCCTTGATATTTGCGCTTCATCCAGTATCTTTTCAGGAAAATATTCTTCTGAGCGTTCTTGAATTTTACACCACAAAACAGTATCGTGTGGACAATTTGGACGTTATTGGTTCATGGACAAATTAATTCTTGAACTTGTTTTATTAAATTCTTATATCATTGTCATCATCCTCATGTTTATGTTATGTTGAAAGTCATCTGTGGCCTGTAGTGCATAGATGGACTTGGTATGATTATGACCAGGGATTATGCGGTGTAATCATGACCGTAATATTACAAATGATGTGGAAAAAGTCCTCATTGGCCCGTAGTGCATTGATGGACAGTTTTTGGTATGATTATGGCTATGGATTCTCTTCGGCCGTAGTGCAAAGATAATTGTTTTATGGCATGATCAGGACCGTTGATGAAAACACGATTATCTTTGGCCCGTAGTGCATGGATAATTCGTGGTCGTGATACTAAAGAATATCCTTGGCCTGTAGTGCAGGGATGATTTAATGATGTGGATTATTTATTGAGCTGAGTCTCAGCGATAAAAGTGATGAAAAACTTTTTAAATCATAAAAGATAGTAGATTCAATTCTCTCTACTTGACTCTTTTAATGGATTGCTTATTCCGCTGCAGTTAAACTTGATGTCTATTATATTTTATCAGTTTAACATTGTTGGAGACTAATGATAATTTATTCTGCATTATCTTAGTCATAATATTTCTTACTGGGCTAGTTGAGCTCACCCTTTCTTTCACTGTTCTCTTCAGGAAATGAGAACATAGCAGGGACTAGTCGGGGAATGGAGTGACGGTCCAGAGGATAGCATTAGTAGTCCTCACTATTCTGAGAAATAGTGTATTAATAATTATATTGAGGACTCCTTTTGAGTTTGTATGATCTCTAGTAGACAATTATTGTATTCAAACTCACAGTTGTATTTTGTCGTATTATACACGACAATGGTATTAGTAAGTTGTATTTGAATTCTGTACCATGTATCTGACGACTCAAGATGGGTGATGTATACCTAATTTTGGGGGCGTCACACATAAATCCACAGATGATAGAATTAAGCAAGATACCCTAATTAACTAATCCACTATATCTCTATGTGAATTACAATTAAAAAGGATTTAAAGCATAAGTTCTCTATAAGATTACATATGGCGTAAAGGCATATCTCTATCATAAACACGAATCATGAATTCCATCTATGTAGAAATCACAAACACGTGCTACTATGATCAGATCTAAATTTAAACTTCATCTCTTGAGTTCATATAGATTATCACGAAAATTGATGGCCAATCAATTAAACAATTAAGTCCAGATCACAATAGACAATCCTCACAATAGAACATAATAATTGATAGCGAAACATATTAAAATAAACTACACAATAAGATCCATTGTAATTTCAAACAAAGAATTAGTTCATTGAATTAAAACTAAGAATCCACACTTGAATACTCATTAAAAGATAAGAATAAGATTAAGGAAAAGAAGTCAATCTGTTGTCGGCAAATTCGTCTTCCGTCTCTCTCTTGATCTGGATCTCCAATAGATTCCAAGTGCTTCAATCTCCAAATCTCATAAGAACTAGTGTTTTCTCCTATTCTACTCTAATAAAATCTAATGGAATCCTCTCTCTCCCCTAATCCTTATGATTCCCCCCCTTTAATATGTCTCTTTATATGTCTTTAAGTCCTCTTGGAAGTCCTTAAGTCAATCGGATTAAACCAATCCTTCTCGAACTCAAATTCGGACAAAAAATGACTTTTCTGCGCGTACCCCCGCCCCGTTGGGCTAGGGTTCTATTTTACAGCCTGTACCCCCGCCCCAGCGGGGGTTTTTGTGAAGAGAAAGCCCACCCCAGCGGGGGTCCTTTTTCTACTACAGTGTCCTCTGATAAAATGGCCATAACTTTTGATCTGGGAGGAGTTATGGGGCTTGCCACCTTTCAAATTGAAGCTATCGACGAGATCTACAACTTTAATTCTTTGAGAATTGAAATATTCTGGCTGGAACAAGATCAAAATCATGCTTGAAGTAGATGCTATGTAAATTGCAAGCATGCGAACTCTTAGTTTTGATCTTCGTTGATAAAAATGCCATTACTCTCGTATCCGAACTCCGATTGGGTTGATTCAAGATATTCCAAAAATCTAAGAAGAAGATATATAGTATAATCCAAGTTCCAAGCTAAGAACATGCATCCAACTTGGTCTTAAAATCCCTGTAATCTTCCCTTCTTGTATTTGCTTACATATTTTAGTCCAAAAGATGTCTAAATTGCTTTTCCTTGCTTCTTCATGCCAATGTTATGTCATATCCTACAACATAACATAAAATATATTAAAATTAACTAGGAAACATGAATATAAACACATAATTCAAGTAATAAATACCGGATAAGTAGGTATAAAACCTACTTATCACCTCGAGATTTTAATTTGCCTGGAAATAACCTCAATCTAGAGTTAAAAAGCAATACTTGTTGTCCCGGTTCAAACTTCCGATCAATAATTATCTTATTATACCATGTTTTGACTTCCTCTGTGTATAGTTTGGCTTTCTCATAAGCATTATTGAAGAATTCGTCCATCTCATTTAATTGCAGTAGCCTTTTCTCACTAGTTGATTGTAAGTCGAAATTCAGCTTACGAATTGCCCAATATGCATTATGTTCTAACTCTACCGGAAGATGACACGCCTTTCCATAGACCATCCTGTAAGTTGACATACCGATAGGGTTCTTGTAAGCTGTTCGATATGCCCATAAGGCATCATCCAATCGCATTGCCCAATCTTTTTCGTGACAGATTCACAACTTTCTCCAAGATACGCTTGACTTCCCTATTTGAGACTTCCGCTTAACCATTGGTTTGGGGATGATACGCCACCGCAATCTTATGTTAGAACCCATACTTGGTGAGCAATTTAGTGAACTGTTTATTACAAAAGTGGGTGCCCTCATCACTAATTATAGCTCGCGGTGTACCATATCGGGTGAAAATATTTTTCCTCAAGAACCGTAGTACCACCTTGGCATCATTAGTTGGTAAGGCGACAGCTTCGACCCATTTTGAAACATAGTCTACCGCCAACAGAATTTACTGATTATTGAAGGATGATGGGAATGGTCCCATGAAGTCAATTCTCCACACATCGAATAACTCAACCTCCAAAATGATATTAAGCGGCATTTCATTGCGTTTGGAGATATTTCCTACCCGTTGACACCGGTCACACTTTAACACATAGAGATATGCATCCTTAAACAAGGTACGACAAAAAAATCTTGACTGCAACACTTTGGCTGCTGTCCTATCACCCGCGTAGTGACCTCTGTAATTCGATGAGTGGCAATGACCTAATATGCTATCCATCTCCTCTTGTGGCACAAATCATCTAATCATTTGATCCGCACAAGTCTTAAACAGAAATAGTTCTTCCCAAAAGTATTGTCGAACATCATGGAGGAACTTTTTCTGTTGTTGCGAATTCAAGTTTGGGGGTAACACATTACTAACCAAATAATTCACGTAATCTACATACCATGACACTTTCATTATTACTTGAAGAAGTTGTTCATCAGGAAGCATCTCATTGATCATGACTTCGTCTTTTTGCTTAACCTCTGCATTTTTTAATTGCGAAAGATGATCCGCCACCTGGTTTTCGGTACCTTTTCTATCTCTGATCTCCAAATCAAATTCTTGTAGCAAAAGCACCCACTGTATTAACCATGATTTGGCATCCTACTTCTCAATCAAATACTTAATAGCAGAATAATCAGTGTAGACGATTACCTTGGTCCCTATTAGATATGCTCTGAACTTGTCGAAGGCAAACACTACCGCAGGTAATTCTTTTTCTGTGGTAGTGTAATTTAACTGAGCATCCATCAAAGTCTTACTGGAGTAATAAATAGTGTGAAATTTTTTATCTCAACATTGTCCCAATACTGCTCCAACTGCGTAGTCACCGGCGTCAGACATCAACTCAAATGGTAAAGTCCAGTCGGGAGCCACTATGTTAGAGCTGAGACCAATTTCTTCTTCAATATTTCGAAAGTGTCTAAGTACAACTAATCCATCTGAAATGGCACATCTTTTCCCAAGAGGGAACACAAGGGTTTCGAAATTTTGGAAAAATCTTTAATAAATCGTCTATAGAAACCCGCATGTCCCAAGAAGCTCCGTATTCCCTTCAGAAATATTGGAGGAGATAGTTTCTTAATCATCTCGATTTTGGCTCTATCAACCTCTAGCCCTGCTACGGAAACCTTATGCCCTAGAATTATCCCTTCTTACACCATGAAGTGACACTTTTCCTAGTTGAGAACCAAATTCGTCTCCACACAACGCTTCAATACTAAAACCAAATTCTTCAAGCATAACTCAAAACTATCACAAATAACGGAGAAGTCATCCATGAACACTTCCAAGTTATGTTCTACCATATCCGAGAAGATGGCCATCATGCACCGTTAAAAAGTTGCAAGAGCATTGCATAAGCCAAAAAACATAGGCCGAAATGAAAAAGTACCGTAAGGGCATGCAAACGTGGTTTTTTCTTGATCTTTTGGCACTATGGCAATTTGATTATATCCAGAATATCCATCCAATAGATAGTAAAAATGATGTCTGGCCAACCTATCCAACATCTGATCAATGAATGGAAAGGGAAAGTGATTCTTGCGTGTGGCTTTATTTAGTTTACGGTAATCCATACATACTCTCCAGCATGTAACTGTTCTAGTGGGGATGAGTTCATTCATTTCATTTTTCACTACCGTCATTCCCCCTTTTTTTGGTACGCACTATATAGGACTTACCTATGAACTGTTCGATATTGGATAAATAATATCTGCATCCAACCATTTTATGATCTCTTTCTTCAATACTTCCTTCATAATGGGGTTCAACCTTCTTTGTTGCTCAATGGTTGGTTTTACTCCTTCTTCTAATAAGATCTTGTACATACAAAACGACGAACTAATTCCCTGAATATCCGCTATAGTCCATCCGATTGCTGTTTTGAACTCTCGCAATACCCTTAACAATTTTTCTTTTTGTGTGTCACTCAAACCTGCCGATATAATAACTAGTAGGGTGTCATCTTTTCCCAAATAGGCATACTGCAGATGAGATGGTAGATGTGACGCCCCCAAAATAGGTATACATCACCCATCTTGAGTCGCCAAATACATGGTACAGAATACAAATACAAACTTTGTGAGACCCCGAATTTTATGAAATGAAAGTATTCAATTTTCTTATAATTATTCTATTTAGTAAATAGTTAAATTGATAATAGTTTAAAGTTAAGGGTGATATGTGAAAAATGTTCAAAGTATGCAAGTTGTTATAAAATATTCGTTTGGTCGGAGAATATTCTTTTTGTCGGGGAATATCCGTAGGACGACATAATTATTAGTGGACCCCACAACAGAAGTATTATCGTAGTAAGGAAACGACAGAATTATCTTTTTATAAAAATAACAACGAAAGTGTTACCGTTAAAACTGTTGAACTACTCGGTAGTAAAAGTACAGTAATACGCGTGGTTGCATAGTAGCACACGGTATTGGTTATTGATGCTTACGTGAGAAGTCACTAAGTTATACTCAATTATTGTTACAGTAATTGCTGCATCATATCTCTCATATTATTGATTCAGTTATTGTCACAGTATCATCTGGATAATATTTTATATATTATTAAATCAATAATTTAGACGACAAAGTTATTCATATTATTATTTGCAATATTGACAATGTCTAGAAGTTCTGTCAAGGAGAGGTTTGGTCACCTAATTGCGCGCCAATAAGGAGAAATCCTTATCGGAAAGCCCCTTCTTTCCTGGGAACGACCTGGTTGTTAAATATTGTGAGTTATAATATTAATGATGAATGTTATAAAAAATTTAATTTGAGTTTGGAGTTAAATTTGGAGACACGAACGTGATATTTTAGTCCGGAACGATGAAATTAGTAAAAATAGACTATAAACACAAAATTTGTCGGGGTTGAATTTTTGGTCAAAAAAGTCAACAATTGACTTTTTTTCAGAAAAAGTCAAACTTCAAAATTTCAAAAATAAAATTTTTGAGAAAAATATTTCCATTAAGTTGGGATTGTTACTGTTAGTGAAAATCGACATTTATTTCGATAATAATTGATGTCTGGAGGTTATATTGACCAATCGGGTAATTAATCGAATAAATGAGCAATTAATTGTTGTTAATTCACATGATTATAACTATTTATTCACATGTGTGTACTATTGATTCACATTCTTGTACTATTAGGGGAGTTGGTGCAAGATTAATAATACTTGCATGACTAAGTTAAAAATGGAGGTATAGATAGAGGTACTATACTGTAATTTATATTTTCACATGATTATAACTTTTGAGTCACATGATTGTACTATTAATTCACATTATTTACTATTAGGGGAGGTGGTGCAAGTTTAATAATACTTACATGACTAAATTAAAAATGAAGAGAAAGAGGAAGGTATTATACTGTAATATTTTGAGCCCCAAAATGTGCAATTATCGAAACTATATTTTCCTATAAATAGAAGCTCATTCCTTCATTATTTTTCACTAATTCACTAAAGCTATAGAGTAATTATAATAGAGAGAAATTATAGAGAGAAAGAAGAAGAGAAGTCTGCTACCTCACTATTCCAATATCTAGTTTCCTTCTAAGGTAAGGGGTATTATTTCTTTCGTATTCATGAAAAGAGCTATTGTTATTCCATTCCTTATTATTTTGTTGGAAGAACCAGTATACGCGGAATACCGTATACATGGTGAAATTCTTCTGTTATTCCATTCTTTATTATTCTGTTGGAATAACCTATCTGTGTGGTCTATCACATGCCTGGTGAATTCTGTTATTATTCCATTCTTTATTATTCTGTTGGAATATCCTGTCTATGATAGCCCCGAATCGAGGCCCCAAATCGCCGCAGATTCGGTATACTATTTCTATAACTATTTGCGGAAGATATAAACATAAATTGTTTATACATTAAACTTACACATAATCCCCAAGGTCGAGTAACCTTAACTTAATACACATTTCATAACTTTTCTAACACATAACATCTTTATCAAACTATACTATTACAAAATAGCTGCACGTTTTATCCCATGCTGAACTTGGCCTTAATCTTTTCCTGTATCCGAACGCATTCGTATTACCTGCAATGTTTTATCATGATATAGCAAGGGTGAGCATGAAAGTTGCTTAGCAAGTTTAAGTTCAACAATATAACGATATATCATGATTGAAGAGTTTGAATAATAAGCTGGCTATAATTCATCAATATAATTGAGAACTAGCACGAACAAACTTTTGACTGAACAAGTATTAAACATGAACAAACATTTCTGAACTAACTGGTAATGAAGGTGATCAGTCTTTCATACCTGACTTATACATGCAAGATGTACAGAGTATAATTTTCGTGGCAATCAACAATGATTAACCATAAGCTTGAATAAAATACTCTTAGTAGAGTTTAGTAAAAAGAAACTTTCTTGAACCGTTGATTACCGCTACACAATTTATAACGCATTACCCGAAGACCTAATATTAGTAATATAGATCTCCAATATTAGAATAATATTATAACAGTATAATACTGTTATATATATATATATATATATATATATATATATATATATATATATATATATATACATAGAATAACCTAAACACATAGCACATAACCCTATCAGTCTATAACACACATAAAACTTAGTATCTGGTCAAACTATTTCAGTCTGACTTGAAACCGACACAATTCTATCATCCCGACGGTCTAGTCGGACAATACTCAAGTTTAAGTTCAATTAAACTCTGCTTAAACGCTTAACAATTATCCCAGATAATTATCTTATCAGTCAAAATAATTTTTAAAGACTTATAATAATTTTCAAATAATTATTATCATTTATCAACATTTTTCGATCATTAAAACCATATTTAATTGAATTAAACATCACATAATTCCTTAATCATTAATATTCATTTAATATAAAATATTAATGAAAATCATAACATAATATTATAATATAATTATAATATACCAAAGTATTTTTAATACCTTAAAATCATAATTATATGATTTTTAAACACTTAAATCCATTATCCGATAATTGCTATTAATATTAAAATATTAATATTTTCATGCCAAAATATCAAAAGTTATATTTTATAACTTAAAATATTTTTATAACACTTAAATCATTTTTATATGATTTTTAAAAAATTAATTTTATTTTTCCATAATTTATTTAATATATCTATTAAATAAACTAATTATCATTAATATTGATTAATTAATGAATTTCATCACAAAATATTAAAAGTCATCAAAAATAACTTAAAATATTTTCTTATACCATAATATTATTTTTCATGATTTTTCATGAATTAAAGCTATTTTTAAATAATTTATTTAATATCATAATTAAATAAATAAATACCATTTATATTCTAAAATATTAAATATTTATGAAATATACTTAAAATAATTAAAAACTATTTTTCAAGCTTTAAAATAATTTTTCAGAATTTAATATGTATTTTTAATAATTAAAAACCATTTATTTCTATTTTTAATTCATTTTCTGCTTTTTTCGAAAATAAGCGTCGCTAAAGGGGCCCTATAGCGACAGACCCGTCGCTATAGGTGTTCTTGAGCAAACCCAGAAATCATGTCAGACTTCGAGGTTGCTACTTTGACCAACATTTAATCCATGCTAAACTTGATTCCTGGTCTGCTAATGATGATAGTTATGTAGTATAAGTGTAATCCTACAATTAATGACAGATTTCAGGACCAAACAACAATATATCTGTGAGATTCAGAGCCTACAAAATAATGTCAGACACTGTTCTTCACTTCTGAGTTTTCCAAAAATGAAGAACAGTCCAAGTGTCTACTTTTCAATCATTGTAACTTGCAGTGTATATATTGTTTGTGTGATCTAAAGGTTCTATCTTGAAAACCACATGACAGGGTACAACAACAAGTCATTAGATCAGACTAACAACATCACGAAATGAAAATTTTATCTAGCCAAACTACATGTCAGAGACTCGGCGTATGAAGATCTGGGTTACCCAGAATCTTCATCCGGCGTGATGGTCAACGAATGTTTGACCCATAATTTCTATGATTCTGTTAAAGTTTTTGGTGATCTAAAGGCATGAGTGTGAAGTCCTTATACCTGTTTACAGCATAAAAGCAACAACATGGCCAAAACTAACACAAATAAGTACGATCAGAGGCCTCAAACATCTTGTCAGAAATTCTGGGAAACCCAGAAACAGATTTTGTGCTTGGTCAATGTACTTTGACCGATCATATCTTTCAATCTACACGTGATCTGGGCTTGATTCAAGTTTCAGATCACAGCCCATACAACATTCTACAAGTTTATAACTTAAAACATAACAAACAATTAATACCGAGAGATCTAGAAGCCTTGACATATGGCTGTCATGCCCTATTTCAACATTTTCCCAGATTACAAAAATCATCAAATCCGAGCATCAAAATGATATGGATCTAGGTTTTGACCACCCAGATCATCAAGTGACACCTTCTAGCACATATCTAAACAACAAACAACAACATCAACTTAAGATCACAAATTTCAAAATTTTAGGATTTTATACCTTTTAGGCTATGATCCTTTGATTCTGACTTTTTATTCTGTATTTGGCTTGGTATGAACCGACCCTAGCTTTAATTCTTACTCTCTCTCACACTAAGTCCCGAATTTTAGAGAGAGAAGTGATTGGAGAAAATGAAAATGTAAGTAGCTCATTTTCTCTCTCTTTAATCTTATATAATTTATTGGGTTCAATGAATTTGCTAGCAAGATGTGGTTGATTTTGAACACATGGCTAGGCTAGGGCTAGGATTAGTTCACCCACTCAATATTATGTCAAGATTTGCAAGCTACCAAATAAAAAAATGTGACATAAGGGCATTTTGGTCTTTTTGATTTTGATTTTAATGACATTCTTGTAATTGGCCCAATCCTTAGGGTTTAGGATTTGGTTAGGGTTTAGGGTTTGGAGCATTTAGAGTTTAGGGTTTAACATTTAACCTTTAAAGATTTAGCAACTTGATTTTCTAAAATTTCCAAATTTAGATTTTCAAAAAAAAATAGAAATTTAATATTTCTAAATTATAATTAGGATTCTATAATTATAATTAAGTTTTCCTAATCATAAATTCAATCTTGATAATTAGGATTAGCATTTCATAATTACAATCGCCAATTAAGCTGTAGTAGCCCCGAATCCGAGTCCCAAATCCCCTCGGATCAGGTATACTATTTCTATCACTATATGCGGAAGATATAAACATAAATTATTTATACAATACATTACACACTATTCCTCAAGGTCGAGTAACCTTAACTTAATGCACATTTCATAAACTTTCTATCATACAACACATTTATCAAACTATACTATTACAAAATAGTCGCACATTTAACCCAAGTAGAACTTGACTTTAACCTTTTTCTGTATCCGAACGCATTCGCCTTATCTGCAATGTTTATCATGATATAGCAAGGGTGAGCATGAAAGTTGCCCAGCAAGTTTATATATAACAATTTAACGATATATCATGATTGAAGAGTATGAAGAATAAGCTGGCTATAAATCATCAATATAGTTGAGAATTATCACGAATAAACATTTGACTGAACAAGTTTTAAACATGAACAAACATTTCTGAACCAACTGGTAATGAAGGTGATCAGCCTTTCATACCTGACTTATACATGCAAAATGTACAGAGTACAATTTTTCATGGCAATCAGCAATGATTAACCATAAGCTTGAATAAATTACTCTTATTAGAGTTAAGTACAAAGAAAACTTGCCTGAACCGTTGATTACCGCAACGCAATTTATAACGCTTTACCCGAAGACCTAATATTAGTAATATAGATCTCCAATATTAGAATAATATCATCACAGTATAATACTGTTATATTTATATCCATAAAATAACCTAAACATATAGCACATAAGCCTATCAGTCTATAACACACATAAGACTAGGTATCAAGTCAAACTATTGCAGTCTGAGTTGAACCCGACACAATTTTATCATCGTATATTATAGTGTCTAGCATTTAAACATGTAGTTAAGTATTAGTCATTACGCTTAAGTCTTAATGTTATTGTTATACTTTGATAATTTTTTCATCACTTCATAACTTATACATATAAGTTTTCCCTTTTCATGATATCTTAGTAAGCAAGATAACCTTTCATTAAATTGAAATATCATTTCATTAAATCAGATTTTATTTCAGTATCCTGAAGTTACTATTTCAGCAGACCATATCATTTTAGCAACCTGAATTCCATTTCAGCAACCTGAATTCACTATTCTTCTTCACGAAAATTCCAAATCAACTTATTATTCTCCTATCCTTTGTCAAACACATATACATATATTTCATGCACAAAAATTATTTTTCCATAATTTTCCAACTTCCTTTGGTATTTTTCAAAAATTAATTATAGTGCGTAGCTTAAGAAATTAGCTACCTTGTGCTTAACTCCAAACATTCCCATCTCTTGGGATAACCTTATATATGTTAACGTGATACTCCATTTTAAATTTCGTGGCAATCGGAGTTCTAGAACTCCGTTTATATCGATTTCTGTCGGAAAATCACAAAAATTAGAAAGGTCATAACTTGGTCGTTTTAACTCGGAATCAGCTCATTTTTGGACACGAGCTACATAATACCATATATTTTCATTTCCCAAAAGCCTGGAATTTTTCTCATTAACTAAATGTCCGAAACAGCCCCCGGAAAATTTTGGGCAGAAATTTTTTGCACTTTGGCAGTTTTGGAGTCCTTCACCAAAACTTAAATAAAACGAAATCTGTAACTCCGATTAATGATCCGTCACTTTTTTTGGATTCCTATCTTTCCGAACTACAGTTTTCATCTATCAAAATCCATATTTGGACATGTTTAGCTCCCGGAAATTATCCCGGAAGTGGCTGTTACAAAATTATCCTTTTAACAGTTTTCTTATCTTTGTGTAGTTTGGGAGAAATCCCATAACTTGTTCAATATTCAACCTATTTGAGTAATTCCAATGGGATTTTACCCTTAACACATATATCTAGCATCCCAAGAATATAAATCATAAATATTCATCATAGATTTCAAAGATCCAAAAGCTTGATCACACTTTTTAAAAGTTTAACTTTTCCAGAAAATTTTCATTCTTCAATTCCTTTAGATTTCCACCAAATCAACCCCCATTATGGGTAGATCCAAAAAGTAAACACTTATTAACATGTATATACATGGCTTTTGAGTTTAGAAACAAAGTTTCTTAGTTCATCAAACAAGCATCAAACACAATCAAAGCTAAGAGAAAAATCATGTTTTCTATCTTTTGAAAAACCTAGCTTCCATTCCACACTTTAGATCTAACCTTTGATCTACAAAAGAGTTGGATCTACATATTAAACACTTATATACACATAGATCTAAGGTTTTAAACCTCAAGATCACAACTTCATATTGTCCAAAAATCAAATTAAACCACAAAGGAAAATAGACTACACAAGTGAAAATTTTTGTTATACCTTAGCTTTTCTTCTTCTCCTTCTTCTTAGCTTCATCCATGGATGAATCTTTGGTGTATGAAGATCAAAAACTCCTCTTCTTTCCACCATGAGGCTGCCGAACTCTCCTCTTCTCTCTCCCTCTCTTTATCGATACCCCATTTCTATCTCTTACTCTCTTTTTCTTTTAACTTAACAACTTGGAAGAGAAAATGAAATGAAAGAGAAGTGATATGTGTTTTTTTATTATGTTTATACATTATAAGTATTGCAATCCTTTCTCTCTCACTCATCATCAACAATACCAAACCATGTTGCTTGCAAGTTTAAACATAAGTGTTGGCTTGGTTCATGGCTTGACACCTAGAGCATTTGGTGAGAGTTAGTAAACTTACTTTCAAACAAAATAAAAATCACCACTCCTCCACTTTTTGCCCTCTAATAGCCGACCATGTGGCCTTTTTAAGCTCCAAGTTTGGTTTCTTGTAAATGAAATATCTATTATCCCAAATGCCTAAAGTACCATTCCTTCAATTGGCTCCAGGTTTGGGCCACTCTTAAATCTTTGGGCTTAACAATAAAAATATTTAGGCCACTCAATTAATGTATTGCTTGGACCTCTAACCAATTTCATTGGCCAACTCTTGGGCTATAAAATATACATAGTCCAATACCTAAATTCTTACCCAACCCAATTAATTAATTAGGGTTTTTACTTCCTCAATTATAACACAAATCCTTACTCATGCCCACTTATGTCCTTAACCCAATTAGACTTGCTATAATTAGGTTATAAAATTAATCATTTGAGATATATAAAATAAATCTCCTAGAATTAGTAAGTATTCTAAATACCACAATTCTCTTTTTCCTTAACCCATAAGTTATTAAATCCTTCATTCCTAATATATAATTAGGATTTCACTAGTTTCTTTTGTTTGTTATAAACAATTATAAACCATCACCTAATGTTCATATTCCTTACACACAACTTTTTAACCCTTAGGGTTTAATACTTTACATTTAAGATCCCTAAATTAGGGTTTAAATTCTCGATACTAAAATTAGGGTTTCTAGAACCGATTTCTAGGGTTTCTCATTAGACGTTAGGGTTTTCTAACTTAATCACCATATTCATATCATGAATTTAGGGTTTCGGATTCACGAAACTAAAATTAAAGTTTCTAAGCGTACCGTTAGGGTTTCTAACAGTTCGTTAGATTTTTCTAACTTAATAAACATATGATTAACATAACTTTAGGGTTTTCTAAAATTATAACTTATCTGATCAATCCTTGATATCAAATTATTACGGTTCAAATATGTAATCAAATATACCAACTAGTATTCACTTCGATACTTATCCTTAATAATTCTTCAAAAGAATTTTAAATCTACCATAATCTTATACCTCATTACTAGACTATCACTTACCATCTATCACATAATTTAAGTTTTGTTCAAAACTTTTGAAATTCTTAAAATTTCATTACATAATTGCCAATTCCATACACTTATTTCCTGTCTAGGTCTATTATTTGACCTTAAATCAATCATTTAAGATTTTAATAAATTGTCTAAATTCTCGGGTTGTCACATAAGCAATTAGGTCTAAATGGTCATTAGGGTTTATAAACCACTTATTAAGGTTTCTAATAGAAAATAATTTTCTAAAATAGAAATTAAATATTCGTAATTAGATTAGAGTTTTTTAATTACTTAACTTGAAAATTAGAATTAATATATCCTAATTAACATAAAAAGTATTAAATTAACACTTTCGTTTTCCCTAACTATAAAATTAGGGTTTCAAATCCTGAAATTAGGGTTTTTTTAAATTTGAAATTAGGGTTTGCTAATAATTAAACTTTGCCCTAATTAGTAGTATAATTAATACCACATAAGCATTATAATTATCCTTTCTATTCCAGATTAGGGCTTCAATTTATCAGAATCTTAAACTATGGTTTTCAGATCTGGTATTATGGTTTTCTAATAATCAATTAGGATTTCCACAAATTCATTAGGGTTTTCCCTAATTAATTTATAATTAATGACGTTTAACCTTATACATATCATTGCATTCCCAATCTAGGGTTTTTAAAATCCGAATTAGGGTTTTAGATTCCCGGAACTGACATTAGGGTTTTCAGAACCAGTTTCTAGGATTTCTTATTAATCGCTAGGGTTTTCTAACCGAACGTTAAAGTTCTTAATATATAATTAGTGTTTGACACATATATAATTAATCTGGTCAACCCTTGACCCTTAACCACATTCAGCACACATACATAACCATATCCACAGAATTTAATCACATAAATCCTTAATCCTGAATAATTAACCTATATCCTTCATAGAATTTTGAAATCATCAAAATTTCACCCTAATAAATATCAAACGCATAGACTTATTTTCTATTTAGGTCTATTATTTGACCTTAAATCAATCATTTAAGATTTTAATAAATTATTCAAATTCTCTGGTCGTCACATTCACTCCTCCTTATAAGAATTTCGTCCCCAAAATTCACCTTACACCTTACACCGTGCACCTTACACCATTCACACATGTCACATGGTACCCAATACAACTCTCACAAGAGTAAAAGTTTTCAAATTGTACTGAGGGGTCATATAGACCATGAACACATTTAGTTTTAACGGTAGTGATCATACCGCAAAATAATACATTACTTGGTATGTTTACAATCACAAAGAAGGTAAACTACCGTTGCTAGTACTTTAGGTGATCAGCCAATTGCACTCTTACGTCATGCATAACGTATTAATCATTTTTAGTGAATATTTACGCTATTAGATTGGATTATTTATCCAAACATTATCGTTCACCTCAGTCTTATCATAGGATTCCGTACCAAGGCAATTTGGTTCGGGAAATTCTTTCAATAAACACTTGGAGTTTTAATAACATTAGTCTAGCTGAATCAAATAGCATAGACTCATATCGATAATTCAATTCAATTGAATTATTTAGGTGTAGCCAAACCCCGTTGGTAAATTAATTTTTTTTTTTGAAAACATTTTTCGAGAATGACGTCATGATGCCGTACTGTACTAACAGTCCGTTTGAGGATGCCGTCATTGTATGACTTTGTCATAACACATCATACAATATTGAAACAGCGACTTCAGGTCAAATTCACACTACGTATTCCTGTATTTACAACTCCATCACATTTTTATCATCTCTGTACCAGGTTACATGGTACATGAGTGATAAATAAAAACAATTTTTGATATTTCAAATCATTTGCGTCTAGCCCAAATAAGTAGCATAGACTATACTTTAAACCGTTTCAAAAATGATTACGAGTCTACATATTTTTTTTAAAGGGCACATAGTGCGTATTTAGCTTGATGTCAAAAATTTGAAGTTTAGCATAACTAGGAGTTTAGGAAAACCTAAGTCTCCACTAATGATCATTTGCTTAACAATCTATATGTTCCTATAATTCTTAACACTCCATTCACACACAACTATACCCAGTTCATAAAACCACACTTAATCCTATATTCTCTACCTATGACCTATTTATCTGTATATAATAACTAGCGTGACACAACATTTCAATGATTACCCATGCCACCAACTAAGTAGTTTTTACACCAAGTATAATTACCCGCCCATACAAGAAATCATACAACTCAGTTGCTAACACGAGTCCTCATTGAAATCCCCACCTAATCTTAACCCCCTTTTTCAACACGAATTTCATTTAATCCGTATTCATAATCCATAACACTTTTATGAGTTTTTATAGTACCATTTCATAGTACAACTGATACACAACATCTTGCTGTAAACTTTTCAATCATCAGATTGATTCTTTCCGGTTGTCATAACCTTAACAAATCACGGGGTGATCTCATCGTATATATTACAGTTCAATTCTATGACTTGATCGTTTTGTTTTACGATCTCTTATTCATGCACTTTCAGTCTTTTAAACTCGATCTATTCACCATTACTGTTCAACTTCATTATCAGAGTTAGGGAACTCTGTATCTTAACAACTTACCGAGATTCGTCTTTGAATCTTACCGACCAACTAACTCTATTTGAGTTAGCACTTATCCTAATCACTGCGGTTATTGGTCTCTGGTATTCCTACCTAAGCTTCATAACCAACAGCTTTGATACCAACTATGATAGCCCCGAATCCAGTCCCCAAATCGCCGCAGATCCGGTATACTATCTCTATAACTATTTGCGGAAGATATATACATAAATTGTTTATACATTAAACTTACACATAATCCCCAAGGTCGAGTAACCTTAACTTAATGCACATTTCATAACTTTTCTAACACATAACATCTTTATCAAACTATACTATTACAAAATAGCTACACGTTTTATCCCAAGCTGAACTTGGCTTTAACTTTTTTTCTGTATCCGAACGCATTCGCATTACCTGCAATGTTTTATCATGATATAGCAAGGGTGAGCATGAAAGTTGCTTAGCAAGTTTAAGTTCAACAATATGAAATATACTTAAAATAATTAAAAACTTTTTTTCAAGCTTTAAAATAATTTTTCAGAATTTAATATGTATTTTTAATAATTAAAAACCATTTATTTCTATTTTTTAATTCATTTTCTACTTTTTTCCGAAAATAAGCATCGCTAAAGGGGCCCTATAGCGACAGACCCGTCGCTATAGGTGTTCTTGAGCAAACCCAGAAATCATGTTAGACTTCGAGGTTGCTACTTTGACCAACATTTAATCCACACTACACTTGATTCCTGGTCTGCTAATGATGATAGTTATGTAGTATAAGTGTAATACTACAATTAATGACAGATTTCAGGACCAAACAACAATATATCTGTGAGATTCAGAGCCTACAAAATCATGTCAGACGCTGTTCTTCACTTCTGGGTTTTCCAGAAATGAAGAACAGTCCAAGTGTCTACTTTTCAATCCTTGTAACTTGCAGTGTATATATTGTTTGTGTGATCTAAAGGTTCTATCTTGAAAACCACATGATAGGATACAACAACAAGTCATTAGATCGGACTAACAACATCACGAAATGAAAATTTTATCTAGCCAAACTACATGTCAGAGACTCGGCGTATGAAGATCTGGGTTACCCAGAATCTTCATCCAGCGTGATGGTCAACGAATGTTTGACCCATAATTTCTATGATTCTGTTACAGTTTTTGGTGATCTAAAGGCATGAGTGTGAAGTCCTTATACCTGTTTACAGCATAAAAGCAACAACATGGCCAAAACTAACACAAATAAGTATGATCAGAGGCCTCAAACATCTTGTCAGAAATTCTGGGAAAATTCTGGGTAACCCAGAAATAGATTTTGTGCTCGGTCAATGTACTTTGACCGATCTTATCTTTCAATCTACACGTGATCTGGGCTTGATTCAAGTTCCAGATCACAGCCCATACAACATTCTACAAGTTTATAACTTAAAACATAACAAACAATTAATACCGAGAGATCTAGAAGCCCTGATATATGGCTGTCAGGACCTATTTCAACATTTTTCCAGATTCCAAAAATCATCAAATCCGAGCATCAAAATGATATGGATCTAGGTTTTGACCACCCAGATCATCAAGTGACACCCTCTAGCACATATCTAAACAACAAACAACAACATCAACTTAAGATCACAAATTTTGAAATTTTAGGGTTTTATACCTTTTAGGCTATGATCCTTTGATTCTAACTTTTTATTCTGTCTTTGGCTTTATATGAACCGACCCTAGCTTTAATTCTTACTCTCTCTCACACTAAGTCCCGAATTTTAGAGAGAGAAGTGATTGGAGAAAATGAAAATGTAAGTAGCCCATTTTCTCTCTCTTTAATCTTATATAATTGATTGGGTTCAATGAACTTACTAGCAAGATGTGGCTGATTTTGAACACATGGCTAGGCTAGGGCTAGGATTAGTTCACCCACTCAATATTATGTCAAGATTTGCAAGGCACCAAATAAAAATTTTTGACATAAGGGCATTTTGGTCTTTTTGATTTTGATTTTAATGGCATTCTTGTAATTGACCCAACCCTTAAGGTTTAGGGTTTGGTTAGGGTTTAGGGTTTGGAACATTTAGAGTTTAGGGTTTAACATTTAACCCTTAAAGATTTAGCAACTTGATTTTCTAAAATTTCCAAATTTTGATTTTCAAAAAAAAAATAAATTTAATATTTCTAAATTATAATTAGGATTCTATAATTATAATTAAGATTTTCTAATCATAAATTCAATCTTGATAATTAGGATTAGCATTTCATAATTACAATCGCTAATTAAGCAATTAGGTCTAAATGGTCATTAGGGTTTATAAACCACTAATTAAGGTTTCTAATAGAAAATAATTTTCTAAAATAGAAATTAAATATTCGTAATTAGATTAGAGTTTTTTAATTACTTAACTTGAAAATTAGAATTAATATATCCTAATTAACATAAAAAGTATTAAATTAACACTTTCGTTTTTCCTAACAATAAAATTAGGGTTTCAAATCCCGAAATTAGGGTTTTCTAAATTTGAAATTAGGGTTTTCTAATAATTAAGCTTTGCCCTAATTAGTAGTATAATTAATACTACATAAGCATTATAATTATCCTTTCTATTCCAGATTAGGGCTTTAATTTATCAGAATCTGAAACTAGGGTTTTCAGATCTGGTATTATGGTTTTCTAATAATCAATTAGGATTTCCAGAAATTCATTAGGGTTTTTCCTAATTAATTTATAATTAATGACGTTTAACCTTATACATATCATTGCATTCCCAATCTAGGATTTTTAATATCCGAATTAGGGTTTTAGATTCCCGGAACTGACATTAGGGTTTTCAGAACCAGTTTCTAGGATTTCTTATTAATCGCTAGGGTTTTCTAACTGAACGTTAAAGTTATTAATATATAATTAGGGTTTGACACATATATAATTAATCTGGTCAACCCTTGACCCTTAACCACATTCAGCACACATACATAACCATATTCACAGAATTTAATCACATAAATCCTTAATCCTGAATAATTAACCTATATCCTTCATAGAATTTTGAAATCATCAAAATTTCACCCTAATAAATATCAAACGCATACACTTATTTTCTGTTTAGGTCTATTATTTGACCTTCAATCAATCATTTAAGATTTTAATAAATTATCCAAATTCTCGGGTCGTCACATTCACTTCTCCTTATAAGAATTTCGTCCCTGAAATTCACCTTACACCTTACACCGTGCACCTTACACCATTCACACATGTCACATGCTACCCAATACACCTCTCACAAGAGTAAAAGTTTTCAAATTGTACTGAGGGGTCATATAGACCATGAACACATTTAGTTTTAACGGTAGTGATAATACCGCAAAACAATACATTACTTGGTATGTTTACAATCATAAAGAAGGTAAACTACCGTTGCTAGTACTTTAGGTGATCAACCCATTGTACTCTTACGTCATGCATAACGTATTAATCATTTTTAACGAATATTTACGCTATTAGATTGGATTATTTATCCAAACATTATCTTTCCCCTCAGTCTTATCATAGGATTCCGTACCAAGGCAATTTGGTTCGGGAAATTCTTTCAATAAACACTTGGAGTTTTAATAACATTAGTCTAGCTGAATCAAATAGCATAGACTCATATCGATAATTCAATTCAATCGAATTATTTAGGTGTAGCCAAACCCCGTTGGAAAATTAAATTTTTTTTTTTGAAAACATTTTTCGAGAATGATGTCATGATGCCGTACTGTATTAACAGTCCGTTTGAGGATGCCGTCATTGTATGACTTTGTCATAACACATCATACAATATTGGAACAGCGACTTCAGGTCAAATTCACACTACGTATTCCTGTATTTATAACTCCATCACATTTTTATCATCTCTGTACTAGGTTACATGGTACATGAGTGATAAATAAAAACAATTTTTGATATTTCAAATCATTTGCGTCTAGCCGAAATAAGTACTATAGACTATACTTTAAACCGTTTCAAAAATGATTACGAGTCTACATATTTTTTTTAAAGGGCACATAGTGCGTATTTAGCTTGATGTCAAAAATTTGAAGTTTAGCATAACTAGGAGTTTAGGAAAACCTAAGTCTCCACTAATGATCATTTGCTTAACAATCTATCTGTTCCTATAATCCTTAACACTCCATTCACACACAACTATACCTAGTTCATAAAACCACACTTATGATTTCATAACCTGACCACAATTATATGAGTTTAAGAACTTACTCTAGTCTGACCTTTGGCGTCCGTTCGCGGAGGGGCTCATAAACATTTCATATAACTATGAGTCAAGAATGTCACATAAGTATAAGTTCTAAGAATTCGTACTTAATCCTATATTCTCTACCTATGACCTATTTATCTGTATATAATAACTAGCGTGACACAACATTTCAATGATTACCCATGCCACCAACTAAGTAGTTTTTACACCAAGTACAATTCCCCGCCCATACAAGAAATCATACAACTCAGTTGCTAACACGAGTCCTCATTGAAATCCCCACCTAATCTTAACCCCCTTTTTCAACACGAATTTTATTTAATCCGTATTCATAATCCATAACTCTTTTATGAGTTTCCATAGTACCATTTCATAGTACAACTGATACACATCATCTTGCTGTAAACTTTTCAATCATCAGATTGATTCTTTTCGGTTGTCATAACCTTAACAGATCATGGGGTGATCTCATCGTATATATTACAATTCAATTCTATGACTTGATCGTTTTGTTTTACGATCTCCTATTCCTGCACTTTTAGTCTTTTAGACTCGATCTATTCACCATTACTGTTCAACTTTATTATCAGAGTTAGGGAACTCTGTATCTTAACAACTTACCGAGATTCGTCTTTGAATCTTACCGACCAACTAACTCTATTTGAGTTAGCACTTATCCTAATCACTGCGGTTATTGGTCTCAGGTATTCCTACCTAAGCTTCATAACCAACAACTTTGATACCAACTATGATAGCCCCGAATCCAGGTCCCAAATCGTCGCGGATCCGGTATACTATTTTTATAACTGTCTGTGCGGATTACGCATGACCTGGTTCCATTCTTTATTATTCCGTTGGAATATCCTGTCTGTGCGGATTACGCATGACCTGGTTTCATTCTTTATTATTTTGTTAGAATAACCTATCTGCGCGGTCTATCGCATGCCTGGTGAATTCTGTTGTTATTCCATTCTTTACTATTATGTTAGAATATCCAGTCTGTGCGGATTATGTATGACCTGGTTTTATTCTTTATTATTCTGTTGGAATATCCTGTCTATGCGGATTACGCATGACTTGGTTCAATTCTTTATTATTCTGTTGGGAATAACCTGTCTGTGCGGTCAATCGCATGCATGGTGAATTCTTCTGTTATTCCATTCTTTATTATTCTGTTAGAATAACCTGTCTATATAGATTACCGCATGCATGATGAATGATCCTTTGTATTCATTCCTTATTAAATTGTAGAAATGATCTGTCTACATGGATTACAGCATGGCAGGCGAAAATCCATTTGCAGTTTCGTAATTTTTTTGACCCTCAAAAATTCTGGAAAAATTTGAAATGATGATTTGTTGAGTTTTATTGTGTCCAAAAATGACGATTTTTGGATGTATAGATTAGGAGTTATGAATTTTATGAAAAAAGACTATTTTAAAAGTAAACCCTTATAACTCCTTGTGGCTAACTCCAAAATTGGTGAAATTTTTATTGGGAGTACATGTATATAATAGGAGTATACCCTGTAAATTTCGAAATTTTTGAACAAAAGTACAATTTATGATAAATGTCTAAATATTCTGTAGTTTTGGCCATATGAAAAATAGTAAATGAATTTTAATAATTTCGAGAAAAATATATGTTCAATATGGGACTATAATCTGCTAAATACCAGAAAAGAAATATATTTGGAACTGATTTGGTATTTTTCATAAAAATGAACTAGTTATGAGTAAATGAATTAAATATGTTATGTGAAGTAACAAAATCGGAAAATAGGATTTTATGGCTTGGATATCCTATATAGGGTATATACATATTTTTGATGAGGAATTTGATCATTGGTGATTAAATCTTATGAGTATGACATTTTTGAATGATTAAATGCATTATTTAGTAAAGTGTAAATAATTGAAATAAATTATTTATAAGTTTAAGAAGTGATTAAAATATTGTTATAATATTAATAATATTAGATTATGAGTTTATTAAGTGATAGATAATATATGGATAAATTTAAAGTTTTTAATATTTATCTTTATTTTCGTTTGATTAATGCTTATATCATTGTCATCATCCTCATGCTTATATTGTGATGAAAGTCATCTTTGACTTACGTGCAAAGATGGACTGTTGATTATTGGTTTTACAGTTGTATATCTTTGGCTTACGTGCAAGGATGGACTGTTGATTATTGGTTTTACAGTTGTATATCTTTGGCTTACGTGCAAAGATGGACTGTTGATTGATGAGTATCTTTGGCTTATATGTATAGATGAACTGTTTATTGGTATGATTATGACTAGGGATCATTCGGTATAATCATGACCTGTAATGTTATAGATGATGTGGTAAAAGTCCTCATTGGCCTGTAGTGCATTGATGGACAGTTATTGGTATGATTATAACTAGGGATTATTCGGTATAATCATGACCATTGATGATTACATGAATATCCTTGGCTGTAGTCTAGGGATGATTCAATGATGTGTATTATTTATTAAGCTGAGTCTCAACAATAAAATATTGATTATACACTTTTAATTCGTAAAAGATAGTAGATATCATGCTCTACTTGACTCTTCTAAAATACAGTTGTATGTCTTTGACCTGTAGTGCAAAGATGAATTGTTAATGAATATCTTTGGCCGTAGTGCAAAGATGAATTTATTAGTATGATTATGAGCAGGAATTTTGATTTGGTATAACCATGATTTTTGATGTTTCAGGAGAAGATAGGTGCTGAAAATTATCTTCGTCCTGGGTGCGAAGAGGAAGTTAGAATCACAATTATGATTATGAGTTATTCATATGATTGTGGACAGGAATTGTTGATTGATGTTACAGGGATAAAACATTATTGGTGGACTTTTAACATGGAGAAGATAATAGATATGATGGTCTATTTGACTCTTCTAATGGATTGCTCGTTCCGCTGCAACTATGGTTGAAAAGTTTTTTCATCTACCATATGTTCTAAATCTCTGATTTATTACTGATGAAGGCTATTGATGATGTAAATTATCTTTAGTCATGATATTTTTTACTGGGCTAGTTGTGCTCACCCTTTTGCTTCACAATTCCTTTCAGGTAATAAGAGTGTAGCTGGGTCGAGCGGGGGTAACAGGAGAATAGAACGGTGGTCTATAGCTGTTGAGGTTCTCCTTAAATAGTATGGAAATAATTTTATTGAGAACTTTAGATAAGTGTGTTGTATTGTATACGTCATTTGATATTTAAGTTTGGTGAACCGAATAAGGTAAGGTGAACCCAACTTTGGAAGGGTGTTTTGCCACCATCATATAAGATGTCTAATGACATACAACCTCGTGTTATCATAAGACAGGGTTGTGCACATCCACTTGTTGAGTATATCTACGAGCACTACCTATATAATCTTGGAGTTTGTATGAAATATGATTCTCAATTGGAGACAATGGAGATAATTATAAGTCAAGAGAAGACTCACCATTGGAAAGAAGATGATAGCAATCTTCTTGTTTTTCTTTGGGGACTATTGGGTCAACCAAGGATAATTCTGTGGACATATGATATCTATCATAACCTAGACACATGGCCTCCCATGCACGAAGGTTTCCTTGAGTATTTTCAAAAGATTTTAATTTTTAAAATAGTTATTGACTGTACTTTTATGTAAAGTACCATTGTAAGGTTGTGGTAGAGGCACCATGAGAGTTACATACATTTGTATTAAAACTCACAGTTTAACTGTGGTCGTATTCTGCACAACAGTTCAACAGTTGTATAAATGAAGTTTGTAAATTATTTTTATAGTGTGATATCTGGTGACCCAGAATGGGTCGTGTGGACCTATTTTGGGGGCGTCACAAATATAATTATACAACAGTCGTGTAATATACGACAAAACATAGTTGAGAGTTTAAACATGAATGTTGCCTTCTAGACAATATCCACTCTCAAATAGAGTCTTCATTACATTTATTGTCACACTATTTTATAGAATAGTTAGGACTACTAATACACCATCTCGGACCATCACTCCGTTCCCCGACTAGTCCCGGCTACATTCTCATTTCCTAAAGAGAACAATGAAAACAAAAGGGTGAGCTCAACTAGCCCAGTAAGAAATATTATGACTAAGATAATGTAGAATAAATTATCATTAGTCTTCAACAATGTTAAACTGATAAAATACAATAGACATCAAGTTTAACTGCAGCGGAATAAGCAATCCATTAGAAGAGTCAAGAAGAACATGATATCTACTATCTTCTATGATTTAAAATGTTTTCATCAATTTTTATCGCTGAGACTCAACTTAATAAATAAACCACATCATCGAGTCATCCCTGAACTACGGGCCAAGGATATTCATTAAATCATCAATGGTCATGACTATACCGAATAATTCATGGTCATAATCATACCAAAAAATGTCCATCAATGCACTACAGGTCACTGAGGACTTTTACCACATCATTTATAACATTACAGGTCATGATTATACCGAATGATCCCTGGTCATAATCATACCAAGTCCATCTATGCACGTAAGCCAAAGATGAATTTTATCACAATATAAGCATGATGATGATGACAATGACATAATAATTCAATAAAATAAGTTCAAGAATAAATTTTAAAGATTTATAATTTAATTTATCCTGAAATCAATTACGTCCAAATTGTCAACATGATATTGCTTTGTGGAGTAAAATTCAAGAATGCTTAGAAGAATATTTCCATGAAAAGATACTGGATGAAGCGCAAATATCCAGGATATTCTACTAATTTTATGGAGTATAGAAGCTAAAACTTTAACCAACCGAGTATAATAGAATATATGAAACTGCAAATGGATTTTCGCCCGCCATACGGTAATCCACGTAGACAAATCATTTCAACAATTTAATAAGGAACGAATACGAAGGATCATTCACCACGCATGCAGTAATCCACATAGGCAGGTTATTCCAACAGAATAATAAAGAATGGAATAACAAAAGAATTCACCAGGCATGCGATAGACATGTTATTCTCAACAGAATAATAAAGAATTGAACCAGGTCATGCGTAATCCGCACAGACAGGATATTCCAACAGAATAATAAAGAATGGAACCAGCTCATGCATAATCCGCATAGACAGGATGGTCCAACAGAATAATAAAGAATGGAACCAGGTCATGCTTAATCCACACAGACATGATGTTCCAACAGAATAATAAAGAATGGAATAACAACAAAATTCACCAGGCATGCGATAGACCTCACAGACAGGTTATTCTAACAGAATAATAAAGAATGGAATAACAAAAGAATTTCACCATGTATGCGGTACTTTGCATAGACAGGTTATTCCAACATAATAATAAAGAATGGAATAACAACTCTTATGAGTATTGATAGAAAATAACTCTCTTCATGAATACCAAAGAATAACACCCCTTACCTTAGAAGAAACTGGATATTGGAATAGTGAGGTAGCAGACTTCTCTTCTTCTTTCTCTCTATAATTTCTCTCTATAATAATTGCTCTAAAGCTTTAGTGAATTGGTAAGAAATGAAGAAAGAATGAGCTTCTATTTATAAAAAAATATAGTTTCGATAATTACACATTTTGAGGCTCGAAATATTACAGTATAATACCTTCCTCTTTTTTTTTTAATTTTTAATTTAGTCCTGCAAGTATTATCAAACTTGCACCACCTCCCCTAATAGTAAATAATGTGAATCAATAGTTCAATCATGTGAATCAATAGTTTTAATCATGTGAAAATACGAATTATAGTATAGTACCTCCATCTATACCTCCATTTTTAACTTAGTCCTGCAAGTATTATCAATCTTGCACCAACTCCCCTAATAGTACAAGAATGTGAATCAATAGTACACACATGTGAATAAATAGTTATAATCATGTGAATTTATAGCAATTAATTGCTCATTTATCTGATTAATTACCTAACTGGTCAGTATAACTTTCAGACATCAATTAATATCGAAATAAATGTCGATTTCCAATAACACTAATAATTCCAACACAATGGAACTATCAATTTCATCTTTATTCAAAACGAACTTATTCGTCATTAATATTATAACTTATAATATTTAACAACCAGGTCGTTCTCAGGAAAGAGGGGGCTTTCCGATAGGATTTCTGTGACGCCCCCAAAATAGGTATATATCACCAATTTTGAGTCGTCAATAACATGGTACAGAAACAACTACAACTTTATTAATACAACATAAAAACTGTGAGTTTAAATACAAATATTGTCGTCTAGACAATATTCACACCCAAATAAGTCCTCATAATAATTATTGGTACATTATTTTACAAAAATGGTGAGGACTACTAAAATAACTTTCTAGAATCATCATTCCACACCCCAACTAATACTCGCAACATTCTCGCCTCCTGAGAAGAAAAAATGGAACAAAAAAGAAAAGGGTGAGCTCAACTAGCCTAGTAAAGAATATTATGACTAAGATAGTATAGAACAAATTATCGTTAGTCTTCAACAGGGAAAAAAATCTGATAAAATACAATAGACAACAAGTTTCAAATCAATATTCGCGCATCGGAAATAATAATTCATAGATGAGTTACGTAGAGAATGAAATCTACTATAATCTATGAATTTAAAAGTCCATCATCATTATTTTATCCCTGTAACATCAATCAATATTCTTCTTGAATCAAATATTCATCTTTGCACTACAGGCCAAAGATATTCATCAGTCGGTCATGTTCATCTCAACACCTGTACATCTTTGCACTACGGGCCAAAGATATTCATAAGAAAATCAACCATATTTGTACTACAGGCCAAAGATATTCAGTAATACCATCATTTAGGACTGAGGATGATGAAAAATATTTTAAAGAAAACAAATCCAGTGAAACAAAAGAACAAGTTTTATGGATTCTACTTTAAACAATTCGAGTTCAAAAATACTACATAAATAATTATAGTGAAGTAAAATTCAAGAATGATCAAAACATGGATACAATAAAAGCTAGTATCCACAATAGATGTTTTGGACAAAAACAAAAATTTAATTTTTTTGTGAATAGTGCCGTATTCGTGAATAGTGCCGTATACGTGAATAGTAACCCCCACACTAAAAGACAAGAATTTCACAAGAAAAATTTACCAATATTCCGGTATAATGATATTAGAAGAAATAATATCATTTAAAAAAAATAACATCACTTACTTTGAAAAGACTGTACTTCTAACTGGAATACCGGATATAGTGCTGAAGGGAACTTGCACCGTATAGCAACACTCAAATTATCAAAATACTCACAAGAATACGCTCGATAATATAGAGAGAGAAAGAGAGAGAAAACTTCAGTTTCTGGTGTGATTTTCAATTCTAACCTAAGCACCCTATTTATAGGAAAATGCTTAGAACATCAAAGCAGAAAATTTAATAAAATAAAAATATAATTAAACAAATTCAAGCCCACCTTAGACCAACTGAATTCAACACATTTATATCACATTTGGGATTGTAAAAAACGTTTTTCTTAAATAAAACAATTAAAACTTCCAAAAATCAATTATTTCGAAACTTCGGAGCTTCAATAATTCATAATAAATAGCTCTTTTATCAGAAAAATTTGAATCATATGTCTTTTCCATAGGAAATTCTATTCTCTACAACTTTGTAAGTTTAAGTTTTTCCAAATTCCAAGCAGAAGTTGACCGAAATTCACAAACGAGCGATTTTACGGGCTATAATCCAATTCCAGTCACAAAGTGGGGCCCACAAATATTTTTAACATATTTTAAACATTTTTTGTAACAAAAATACTCCTCCTCCTCATATACTCATATATCCCACATTCATTGTAAAAATAATACCATTATTATATTATTAAAATATAATAATATATTTAAATGAATTATTTATCAAAAAAGATAAAATAACAACTTTTCAACAATTGTCACATTAAAATTTTTTTCCATCTATATCCACATAAAATGAATATTTTTCTTTATCATATAAATCAATAATTAATTATTCATAAATAATATTATAGAATCACAATATTGACAACCATGCAGTTCCCAGAAAAGAGGGGGCTTTCCAATAAGGATTTCTCCTTACTGGTGCGCAATTAGGTGACCAAACCTCTCCATAGACAGAACTTTCTAGACATTGCCAATAATGTTATCTAATAATATTATTCAAATAATATGAATTATTGATCTAATAATAAAAATACTGTGTAGTGACAATTATTGAAACAACAATAATATAAAATATCAACGTAAGAATTATTGAATCAATAAAATAAAATATTGAACAGTAACTACTGTAATAATTATTGAGTAATGCCTTCCTACGTAAGAATCAATAATTTGTGCAATACCGTGTGCTACTGTGTTTTAACCACTGGGTATTCCAACAGTATTAACGGTAACAACTACGCCGTTATTTATAAATAACTTATACTTGTCGTTTTTTTCATCCAATCATTTTCCGTTATGGGGCCCACATAAGGCTGCGCCGTCGTACGAATATTCCCCGACAGTAAGAATATTCCACGACTAAACGAATATTCTCCAATAAAAATGAATATTTTATAACCACTTGCATATTTGAAATATATTAGCATTTTACCCATAACTAACCACATTAATCAAATCAACCCTTACTATTTCAAAATAATAAATAGAGGAAATTTAATTTTATTTATAATAAGTTGGGGTCTTACAACCTCCCCTCCTTATAAAATTTCGTCCTCGAAATGGACGTACGTACCTGGTGTTTCGAAAAGGTGAGGATACCCCGCTTTCATTTCCGTTTCCAACTCCCAGGTCATTTCCTCAATAGCATGGTTTCTTCATAAAACTTTAACTTGTGGTATGACCTTTGTACGTAAGACATGCTCCTTCCTATCCAAGATCTTGACAGGTACATCTTCATATGTTAAGTCCTCAGCTATCTCGTCCGGTTCTAACTCAATAAAGTGGTTCAGGTCTTTCTCATATTTACGAAGCACAGATATGTGAAAAACATTATGAACACGAGACATAATTGGAGGTAACGCGAGTATATAGACTACATTTCCTACTCGGTCAAGAATCTGAAATGGACCAATAAATCGTGGATTGAGATTTCTTCTCTTCCCAAATCTTGTTACTCCCTTCCATGGAGCTACACGCAATAATACATAATCCCCAATACTAAATTTCACGTCCTTTCGATGAAGATCCGCATAACTCTTTTGTCGATCCTGTGCCATTTGTATACGTTGTCAAACCATTTGGATCTTTTCCGTAGTCATACGTACCAACTCTGGTCCCAATAATGTTGCTTCACCAACCTCATCCCAACATACTGGAGAGCGATACTTTCGTCCATATAATACTTCGAATGGAGCTACCCCTATACTTGCCTGATAACTGTTGTTGTAGGAGAATTCCACCAATGGTAAATACTTATCCCAACCCCCTTTGAAGTTTAGGACACAGAGTCTTAATAGATGTTCAAGAGTTTGAATAGTCCTCTCTGATTGTCTGTCCGTTTGGGGATGGTATGCTGAACTGAATCGTAAATCCGTGCCCATAGCGTTTTACAAACTAACCCAAAATCGTGAAGTGAATCTTGGGTCACGATCCGAGACTATGGATACTGGCATGCCATACAATATCACAATCTCATTACATACATATGGGCAAGACGTTCAAGGGAATAAGTCTCCCGTATCGACAAGAAATGAGCAGACTTGGTTAATCTATCAAGAATAACCCAAATAGCATTTATACCTTGAGAAATTATGGGAAGACCCATAACGAAATCCATGGTAATGTGTTTCCACTTCCATTTTGGAATCTCAAGTGGTTGCAATGAACCCTTAGGTACTTGATGCTCCGTCTTTACACGTTGACAAGTTAAACACCTCGAGATAAACTTTGCAATCTCTCTCTTCATATTGTTCCACCAAAATGTATATCGAAGATCACAATACATTTTGGTACTTCCAAGATGGATTACAAACGGTGTATTATGTGCCTCCGTCATGATCTTTAATTTCAAATCAGAGTCGTTAGGAACACAAAGTCTGGAGTGGACTCGAAGTATTCCTTCTTCATCGATTCTTGCTTCTGGAATAACACCTTCTTGTACTTTCTTCTTCATACGCATCAACTCCGGGTCTGTGGCTTGAGCATCTTTAACTTTATCGATTAAAGTTGGTACTATGCGTATACTTGACATCATCGTACTCGTTTCTGCATATGAATTTCTACTCAACACCTTAGCTACGACGTTTACTTTTCCAAGATGGTATTGAATGGTGTGGTCATAATATTTTAACAGCTCGAGCCAACGTCGTTGCCGCATGTTGAGTTCTTTTTGGGTGAAGAAATATTTGAGGCTTTTATGGTCTGAACATATCTCCACTTTCTCTCCATATAGATAGTGCCACCAGATCTTTAGCGCGAAAACGACTACTACCAACTCTAGATCATGAGTAGGATAATTCCCCTCATATTCTTTAAGTTGTCGTGAGGCATAGGCTATGTGTTGATCGATTTCTCAATCAATGAATATGTGCAAGTATACACGGTCAACAAGTAATAAAGTGATAAGAAAAGTATCGTTCTCACGAGGAATTATTTAATAAAAATCACCAAGTACTAATTCTTAACCAAACTAATTTTATTTAAACAATCTCAAATTGTGTTTTTTTTTAATTAAGAAAACTAAATTAACCAATTAGAACTATGTTACTTTATAAATGAATTCAAATAAATAAAGATTAAGACTTCAATATCCCCAATTATGAATTATAAATCAATTATCCAATTATCCCAATTATTATGCCTACTGAATTGTTAACAGGAATTCTCAAATGCCAAAAGTCCTTTTCCAAGTGATTAATTGCCTTCTATTTAATCCAGATTAATCTTGCTATATTCCTATACAAAATAAGTGAATTAAACTCCTTTAATCCCAATTCCTTATGTGTTACATGCGGTGAACAAATATTTCCATTCAATTCACAAACCTAATTATTCACCATGCAAATAATTAAGTCACATGATATCATGCCCAGTTCTAACCCTAGAATTCCTCTTCCAATTCCTTATAGAGTAACAAAGTAATTACTGATCAAATAATTAAGCAATAAGCACAAGACAAGATAAACAACTCACTTTAACATAAATAATTGGAATATAATGAATAACTAATTCATAGCCATAAAAAGTTCAATTGAAATCTTAATAAAAAAAAGTTAGTTCATAATTAATGAATGGAAATCAAGAATCCACAACTGAATAGACATTAAAAGATAAAAGTATGATAAGAGAAGAGAATAGAATCTGTTGTCAGCAAATCTGATGCTCCCCTCTTGCTCTTGCTCTTGCTCTTCAATGGTCTCCAAGTTGCTTCAATCTCCAAAACTAATAAGAACTAGGGTTAATGTTCTAATCTAATGGAGTGTTTAATCTAGTCTAAGCTATGTAATCTCCTCTTATTTTATGCCTTACATCATGTATTTATAGGTTATAAATCTAATTTTTAGTTTTGGAACAACCCCAATCCTATTTAGAGTCAAAAAGGTGTCAAAATTCGCCCAAAACGGGTCCAGGCCATCACCAGGCCCTTCCCCAGCGCCCCAGCGCTGGGCACGACGCTGGGATTCTTCCCCCAGCGCCCCGGCGCTGCCAAATACACTAGAAATAGCGCCCCGGCGCTGGCCCAAAAATTTGATATTTTCTGCTCCGACGTCCTTTGGGAAAACGGCCATAACTTCTTCGTCCGAACTCCGATTTAGATTATTCAAGATGTTCTGGAAAGAGGAGAAGTAGATCTACAACTTTATTTCTTGAAGTTTTTTGAAATAATATCCGGAGCTATAGTCAAATTGGCTCTTAAGTGACAGCTGTGTAAATGACAAGCCGAAAACGCGAATCTAGCCACCCCGAACGTCGATCCATGCAACTTTTGTCCCAAATCCTACAAAACAATATAAAACATGCTTGAATAGACACAAACACATAAAAACATCCTAAAAGACTTGAGAACAACAATAAATTAAACCCGAATGTATCCAATTCATATGTATAAAACTCACTCATCACTATGACTTTCCCACGTAGCATGAAAACACATCCTAACCCTTTGCCTGAAGCATCGCTGTAGATAAAAAATCCATCCGAACCAGATGGTATTATCAGAATAGGTGATGAAATGAGTCTTCTCTTAAGCTCTTGAAAACTCTTCTCGTATTCCTCGCTTCATACGAATTTTGTATCTTTCCCAGTCAGCCGAGTTAACGGAGTAGCGATTCAAGAAAATCCTTCGATAAATCTCTGATAATAACCATCTAAGCCCAGAAAGCTACGTACTTTGGTTACCGACTTTGGTTGCTCCCAACTTTGTATTGCCTCAATCTTCACCAGGTCAACAGATACTTCATGTTTTGACACCACATGCCCAAGAAATGCTACTTCCTCAAGCCATAACTCATATTTCTTTAACTTAGCATATAACTTGTTTTCACGAAGCCTTTGGAGTACCAGCTTCAAATGGTGCTCATGATCTTCACGACTTTTGGAATATATGAGGATGTCATCAATGAAGACAACAACGAACTGATCCAAATATTCCTTGAATATTCAGTTCTTCATATCCATGAAAGCCGCAAGAGCATTAGTCAATCCAAAAGATATGACTAAGAATTCATAATGCCCGTACCGAGTTCTGAAGGCAGTCTTTGGAATATCCTCGGTTCTAATCTTCAGCTGATGATATCTAGAACGAAGATTAATCTTTGAAAAGAATTGTGCTCCTTGCAACTGGTCAAACAGGTCATCAATGCGAGGTAGCGGATACCTATTCTTGATGGTGACATGGTTCAATTCCCGGTAGTCAATACAAAGTCTCATACTCCCGTCTTTCTTCTTTACAAATAAAACAGGAGCACCCCAAGGAGATGTACTAGGACAAATGAAACCGATGTCCAACAACTCCTGTAATTGGACCTTTAACTCCTGAAGTCCAATAGGAGCCATTCGATATGGGGTTTTAGAAATGGGTTTTTTACCAAGTTCAAGATCAATAAAGAATTTAACTTCACGTTCTGGAGGTAGACCAGGAAGTTCTTCAGGAAATACGTCAGAAAATTTACTAACAACAAGAATATTATTCAAATTTGACGTATCTTTATTCAAATCCATAACATGGGCTAAGAAAGCTTGACATCCGTTTTTCAATAAACGAATAGCTTTATGATTAGATATCACAGTGATTGATTTTAATGGTTTAGTTGCTTGAATTCATACAACAGGTTGGTTATGAATATGAAAACTAACAACCTTACGAAACAATCAATTTTGGCATGATGAGTAGTTAACCAATCAATCCCTAAAATCACATCAAAAGCAAGTATCTTTAAAGAGATAAGGTCAACAGGTAATGTGATGGTGCTAACTTGGATCAAACAAGATTTATAAACAGTGGATGTGATGAAAGTTTCTCCTAACGGAGTCTCCACATAAATCAAAGTCTAATTTCTCCGGAGTTAAGTTTAAACGTTGAGCACAAGCAGGAGAGATAAATGAATGGGTAGCACCGGTATCTAGTAAGGTATAAACTTCGCAAGAATTTATGATTAGTTTACCCGTGATCATCTCGTTTGCGTTCCTCGCATTTTGACCAGTCACGACAAATGCTCTTCCAAGAACCGTTGACTTTGACTTTTCTGGGACAGTCTTTTGAGTCACCATCCCCGCTGGACTTGGTTTCGCTATTGTATAATCTCGAGCGATATGTCCTTCTTTTCTATAATTATAGCATACCTTGAACTGTTGTGGGCAGTTTGGGCTGATATGTCCCTCTTTTCCACATTTATAGCATACGACCGGTGGTCGTTATCCTCCCTTAGAACTAGTTGCTGCTGGCGCTGACATCTTCGCATGGTCATTTTTCTTCTATTCTCATGGCCATGATTACCACCAGAGTGGTTGCCGCTTTTGTCCGTATTTTTCTTTCTCCGCTGGTTATCGTTGTTCTGATGATTGCTGTCACCAGTATAATCCTGGTTGTGGTCCCTCGATTGAACGTACTCGTTATCTCGCTCTAATAAATGAGCCCTATTGACAACATCTGAATAGAGAGAAAATTTATGAGAAATGAGATATTGACGTATGTCGGGTTTCAAACCTCTCAGAAACATCCACGTCATACGTTCCTCATTCTCCACCAAATATGGTGCAAACCTGGATAACTCTGCAAACTTTGCCTCGTACTGGGACACCGTCATGTTATTTTGTTCCAATCTAATAAACTCTACTTCCTTCATATGACGAATACTTTCAGGAAGTACTTGTCATTGAACAGTTTTTGAAACGTCTCCCAAGACATGCTGAGTGCGGCTGGATGGGTATGCTTCACAGATTCCCACCAGTAATCTGGCTCATTATGGAACATAAAGGTGGCGAATGGAACCTTCTGTTCCTCCGTGCATCCCAAGACATCGAATATCTTGGTAATTTGTTTGACCCATGTTTCTGCCTTAATCAGATCCGGCTTTCCCCAGAATTCTTGTGGTCCCAACTCTTTGAACTGCTTAGTTGTGACAAATCGTGCGTTGTTATCATTTCCACCTGTATTTTGTACACGAGTCTCCCTCGTCTGATTTTGCATGAACTGCAAAAAGCTTCTAAACATTCCGTCGTTTATCGTCTGATTAGTGGTGTTATTTACAGGAGGAACATTGTCGGCCTGTTGCACGTTTTCCTCATTGGTGAATAAAGGAGTCTCCACGGTCTCGTTTACTCCACTGTTAACATTCTCAGTCGACATTCTCAAATACTGCCATAAAACAAGGATTAATTAAAGAAATCCACATATCACATAATATTCCTATATACTGACCAACCAACAAATAAGCTTAGGTAAGACACACTAGCGAAGGTTTTACTTAACTCTCCCCTCCTAGTTCTATTCCCCGATCTTCGCCAGAGATCATATCCCTAAGCTCTGATACCAACTGTGACGCCCCCAAAATAGGTATACATCACCCATTTTGAGTCATCAATAACATGGTACAGAAACAACTACAACTTTATTAATACAACATAAAAACTGTGAGTTTAAATACAAATATTACCGTCTAGACAATATTCACACCCAAATAAGTCCTCATTACAATTATTGGTACATTATTTTATAAAAATGGTGAGGACTACTAAAATAACTTTCTAGAATCATCATTCCACATCCCGATTAGTACTCGCTACATTCTCGCCTCCTGAGAAGAAAAATAGAACAAAAAGAAAAAAGGTGAGCTCAACTAGTCCAGTAAAGAATATTATGACTAAGATAATATAGAAAAAATTATCGTTAGTCTTCAACAGGAAAAACATATGATAAAATACAATAGATAACAAGTTTCAGATCAATATTCGCAGCAAAAATAATAATTCATAGATAAGTTACGTAGAGAATGAAATCTACTATAATATATGAATTTAAAAGTCTATCATTATTATTTTATCCCTGTAACATTAATCAATATTTATCTTGAATCAAATATTCATCTTTGCACTACAGGCCAAAGATATTCATCAGTCGGTCATGTTCATCTCAACACCTGTACATCTTTTCAATACGGGCCAAAGATATTCATAAGAAAATCATCCATCTTTGCACTACATGGCAAAAATATTCAGTAATACCATCATTTAGGACTGAGGATGATGAAAAATATTTTAAAGAAAAAAAATCCAGTGAAACAAAAGAACAAGTATTATGGATTCGTACTTTAAACAATTCGAGTTCAAAAATACTACATAAATAATCATAGTGAAGTAAAATTTAAGAATGATCAAAACATGGATACAATCAAAGCTAGTATCCACAATAGATATTTTGGATAAAAACGAAAAATTTAATTTTTATGTGAATAGTGTTGTATTCGTGAATAGTGCCGTATACGTGAATAGTAACCCCGACACTAAAAGATAAGAATTTCACAAGAAAAATTTACCAATATTCCGGCATAATGATATTAGAAGAAATAATATCATTTTTAAAAAAAATAATATCCCTTACCTTCAAAAGGCTGTACTTCTAGCTGGAATACCAGATATAGTGCTGAAGGGAACTTGCACCGTATAACAACACTCAAAGTATCAAAATACTCACAAGAATACGCTCGATAATATAGAGAGAGAAAGAGAGAGAAAACTTCAGTTTCTGGTGTGATTTTTAATTCTAACCTAAGCACCCTATTTATAGGAAAATGCTTAGAACACCAAAGTAGAAAATTTAATAAAATAATAATATAATTAAAAAAAATTTAAGCCCACCTTAGATCAACTGAATTCAGCACATTTATATCACATGTGGGATTTCAAAAAAAAACGTTTTTCTTAAATAAAACAATTAAAACTTCCAAAAATCAATTATTCCAGAACTTTGGAGCTTCAATAATTCATAATAAATAGCCCTTTTATCAGAAAAATTCGAATATTATATATTTTCCATAGGAAATTCCATTCTCTACAACTTTATAAGTTTAAGTTTTTCCAAATTCCAACCAGAAGTTGACCGAAATCCACAAACGGGCAATTTTACGGGCTATAATCCAATTTCAGTCACAAAGTGGGGCCCACAAACATTTTTAACATATTGTAAACATTTTTTGTAACAAAAACACCCCTTCTCCTCATATACTCATATATCCCACATTCATTGTAAAAATATCACTATTATTATATTATTAAAATATAAAAATATATTTAAATGAATTTTTTATCAGAAAAGATAAAATAACAATTTTTCAACAATTGTCACATTAAAATTTTTTTCCATCTATATCCACATAAAATGAATATTTTTCTTATCATATAAATCAATAATTAATTATTCACAAATAATATTACAGAATTACAATACTGACAACCAGGCAGTTCCCAGGAAAGAGGGGGCTTTCCAATAAGGATTTCTCTTTACTGACGCGCAATTAGGTAACCAAACCTCTCCTTAGACAAAACTTTCTAGACATTGCCAATAATGTTATCTAATAATATTATTTAAATAATATGAATTATTGATCTAATAATGAAAACACTGTGTAGTGACAATTATTGAAATAATAATAATATAAAATATTAACGTAGGAATTATTGAATCAATAAAATAAAATATTGAACAATAACTACTGTAAAAATTATTGAGTAATGTCTTCCTACGTAAGAATCAATAATTGGTGCAATACCGTGTGCTACTATGTTTTATCCACCGGGTATTTCAACAGTATTAACGGTAATAACTACGCTGTTATTTATAAACAACTTATACTTATCGTTTTCTTTATCCAATCGTTTTTCGTTATGGGGCCCACACAAGGCTGCGCCTTATGAATATTCCCCGACAGTAAGAATATTGCACGACCAAACGAATATTCTTCGATAAAAATGAATATTTTATAACCACTTGTATATTTGAAATATTTGCGCATTTTATCCATAACTAACCACATTAATCAAATTAACCCTTACTATTTCAAAATAATAAATAGAGGAAATTTAATTTTATTTATAATAAGTTGGGGTCTTACAACCTCCCCTCCTTATAAAATTTCGTCCTCGAAATTGACGTACGTACCTGGTGTTTCGAAAAGGTGAGGATACCTCGATTTTATTTTCGTTTCCAACTCCCAGGTCATTTCCTCAATAGCATGCTTTCTCCACAAAACTTTAACTTGTGGTATGACCTTTGTACGTAAGACATGCTCCTTCCTATCCAAGATCTTGACAGGTACCTCTTTATACGTTAAGTCCTCGGCTATCTCGTCCGGTTCTAACTCAATAACGTGGTTCAGGTCTTTCAAATATTTACGAAGCACAGATATGTGAAAAACATTATGAACACGAGACATAATTGGAGGTAACGCGAGTCTATAGGCTACATTTCCTACTCGGTCAAGAATCTGAAATGGACCAATAAATCGTGGATTGAGCTTTCCTCTCTTCCCAAATTTTATTACTCCCTTCCATGGAACTAGACGCAATAATACATAATCCCCAATACTAAATTTCACGTCCTTTCAACGAAGATCCGCATAACTCTTTTGTCGATCCTGTGCCGTTTGTATACTTTGTCAAATCATTTGGATCTTTTTCGTAGTCATACGTACCAACTCTGGTCCCAACAATGTTGCTTCACCGACCTCATCCCAACATACTGAAGAGCGACACTTTCGTCTATACAATGCTTCGAATGGAGCTACCCCTATACTTGCCTGATAACTGTTGTTGTAGGAGAATTCCACCAATGGTAAATACTTATCCCAACTCCCTTTAAAGTCTAGGACACAGAGTCTTAATAGATCTTCAAGAGTTTGAATAGTCCTCTCTGATTGTCCGTCTGTTTGGGGATGGTATGCCAAACTGAATCGTAAATCCGTGCCCATAGCTTTTTGCAAACTAACCCAAAATCGTGAAGTGAATCTTGGGTCACGATCCGAAACTATGGATACTGGCATGCCATGCAATCTCACAATCTCATTTACATATATATGAGCAAGACGTTCAAGGGAATAAGTCTCCAGTATCAGCAAGAAATGAGCAGACTTGGTTAATCTATCAAGAATAACCCAAATAGCATTTATACCTTGAGAAACTGAGGGAAGACCCATAACGAAATCCATGGTAATGTGTTCCCACTTCCATTTTGGAATCTCAAGTGGTTGCAACGAACCCTTAGGTACTTGATGCTCCGCCTTTACACGTTGACAAGTTAAACACCTTGAGATAAACTTTGCAATCTCTCTCTTCATATTGTTCCACCAAAATGTATGTCAAAGATCACGATACATTTTGGTACTTCCAGGATGGATTGCAAACGGTATATTATTTGCCTCCGTCATGATCTTGTATTTCAAATCAGAGTCGTTAGGAACACAAAGTCTGGAGTGGACTCGAAGTATTCATTCTTCATCGATTCTTGCTTCTGGAATAGCACCTTCTTGTACTTTCTTCTTTATACGCATCAGCTCTGGGTCTGTGGCTTGAGCAACTTTACCTTTATCGATTAAAGTTAAGTTCTATACGTATACTTGACATCATCGCACTCGTTCTTGCATATGATCTTCTACTCAATACGTCTGCTACCACGTTTGCTTTTCCAAGATGGTATTGAATGGCGTGGTCATAATATTTTAACACCTCGAGCCAACGTCGTTGCCGCATGTTGAGTTCCTTTTGGGTGAAAAAATATTTGAGGCTTTTATGGTCTGAATATATCTCCACTTTCTCTCCATATAGATAGTGCCCCCAGATTTTTAGCGCGAAAACGACTGCTGCCAATTCTAGATCATGAGTAGGATAATTCCTCTCATATTCTTTAAGTTGTCGCGAGGCATAGGCTATGACTTTCCCACGTTGCATGAGAACACATCCTAACCCTTTCGCTGAAGCATCGCTGTAGATAAAAAATCCATCCGAACCAGATGGTATTGTCAGAACAGTTGCCAAAATGAGTCTTCTCTTAAGCTTTTGAAAACTCTTCTCGTATTCCTCGCTTCATACGAATTTTGTATCTTTCCCAGTCAGCCGAGTTAATGGAGTAATGATTCAAGAAAATCCTTCGATAAATCTCCGATAATAACCAGCTAAGCCTAGAAAGCTACGTACTTCGGTTACCGACTTCGGTTGCTCCTAACTTTGTACTGTCTCAATCTTCACCGGGTCAACAGATACTCAATGTTTTGACACCACGTGCCCAAGAAATGCTACTTTCTCAAGCCAGAACTCGCATTTCTTTAACTTAGCATATAACTTGTTTTCACGAAGCCTTTGGAGTACCAACTTGAAATGGTGCTCATGATCTTCAAGGCTTTTGGAATATATGAGGATGTCATCAATGAAGACAACAAGGAACTGATCCAAATATTCCTTGAATATTCAGTTCATCATATCCATGAAAGTCGTAGGAGCATTAGTCAATCCAAAAGATATGACTAAGAATTCATAATGCCCGTAACTAACCACATTTTAGAACCACTTGCATATTTGAAATATTTGCGCATATTACCCATAACTAACCACATTAATCAAATCAACCCTTACTATTTCAAAATAATAAATAGAGGAAATTTAATTTTATTTATAATAAGTTGGAGTCTTATAATTTCTCCTTATTGGCGCGTAATTAGATGAACTAACCTCTCATTGACAGAACTTCTAGACATTGTAAATATTGCAATATAATAATATGAATAACTTTTTCGTCTCAATTATTAATTTAATAATATATTATATTATGCAGATGATACTGTGGCAGTAATCGAATCAATAATATGAGAGATACGATGCAACAATTACTGTAGTAATAATTGAGTATAACTGAGTGACTTCTCACGTAAGCATCAATAATCAATACCGTGTGCTACTATGCAACCACGCGTATTACTGTACTTTTACTACCTAGTAGTTCAACAGTTTAACGTTAAAACTTTCGCCGTTATTTTTATAAAAAGATAATTCTGTCGTTTTCTAACTACGACAATACTTCCGTTGTGGGGTCCACCAATGATTGTGCCGTCATACAATATTCCCTGTTAAAACGAATATTCCCCGACCAATTGAATATTATATAACCACTTGCTTACTTTGCAAAATTTGTAAATATTACCCACAACTATAACATTATATTATATCCACACCATAATATTCAAAAATATATTTCGAGAGAAAATAATCTTTATTAATAAAAGTTAGGGTCTTACAGTAGAGGTTTAAATTCCAACACTGGTGGCTCTTCTATCGATGACTTAAACTTTTTCTCTTCCATTTTAGACCGATCAAGACTGTCGAATGGTAATTTGAATTTCTTGGAAGCTGGTACTGCATCTAGCTATTTGACATACCCAATTTCTTCCTCAATATTGTAGTCGTCCATCCCCTACAAAACAGATTCTAATGGGTCATCTGAATAATGTTCGTTGAGCTTATGATTAACTATTTCGTCCATGACATCTACCCGCAGACATTCACCCTCGTCTTTCAGAAATCTCATTGACTTGAATACATTAAAGGTTACCTCTTGGTCTTCAACTCATATTGTTAATTCACCTTTTTGTACATCAATCAAAGTTCTCCCCGTGGCTAAGAATGGACGCCCGAGAATGATGGGAATTTCCCTATCTACTTCACGATCCAAGTTAAAGAAATCCACTGGAAAGATGAATTTATCAACCTTTACTAAAACGTCTTCCACTATACCTCTCAGGTATGTAACTGATCGATCCGCCAACTGCAAACTGATATTTGTCGATTTTAGTGCCTTAAGTCCAAACTGATTGTAAACGGACAGCAGCATCAAATTTATACTGGCCCCTAAATCACACAACGCTCTTCCCAAAAATTGATTACTAATCTCGCATGAAATAGTAAAACTACCTGGATCTTTTAGCTTCGGTGGTAATTTATTCTAGATAATTACGCTACACTCTTCAGTTAACGCCTCTGTTTCAAACTCTCCCAATTTTCTTTTCTTCGACAAAACCTCCTTCATGAACTTGGTGTAACTCAATAACTTTTTCCAAGGCTTCTGCAAAGGGTATGTTGATATGCAGCTTTTTGAAAATATCCAAAAATCATGAAAACTACTTATCTAACTTGGATTTCTGAAACCTCTGTGGATATGGTATGGGAGGCATTGTAAGACTTTATTCAGTTGATTTCGTCTCTAACTCCCCATCTTGTCAGTTTTGGGTTTCTGAGACTTTCTCTTTTTCCATGGTTTCTTGGTCCATCTTTTCCTTGTCCTTGAGTGTCTCTTGCAAAACTATTCCACTTCGTAAGGTCACAGCTTTGCAATGTTCTTCTCTGCCGAGATTTATCTCTATATCACTGGGGAGTGTTCCTTGTGGACGGCTATTCAATGCATATGCTATAAGCCCCATCTAATTTTCCAATTTCTTGATTGAAACAACTTGACTTTTCACATTCATATCTACCTGACTCATTAACTTATCTTATTCGATCATCCTCTTATCAGTAGCTACAATAAATTTTGCCAACGCTTCTTCCAGATTTGTTTTCCTCTCCGGCTGGTGTTGAGTCTGATTCTGAAATCTGGGTGGATTTTGTGGTCTAGGGGATTGAGCTTGATTATTACTCTAAGAAAATCCCAAATGATTTCTCTACCCTGGGTTATATGCAATATGATTCGGATAAGGCTGGACTGATCGATTATAGCTTCCCATGAACTGAGCTGATTTTGCATTGATGGCATATTTGTCTGTAGCATGACCCCCATCACATAACTCACAAACCATTCCTACTTGCGGTACTGATGGTGGACCCCATGTTTTAATCCTCTTAGTTAATACAAAAACATGTGCTGTCAACGTTGTCACTGCATCCAATTCGAGCTTTCCCGGTGTTTTCAGAAGATTAGACCTTGTCATTGGCCACTGATAATTATTGTTGACCATCGTCTCTAACAGTTGATATGCCACATCAAAATTCTTGGCCATGATCGCTCCACCTACGGCTGCATCAATACTGGCTCGTGTGGACGCATGCAACCCGTCACCAAATATTCCAACTTGCATCCACTGTGGAATTCCGTGATGTAGACATTTACGGGGCGTATTCGTTAAATCTTTCCCAGGCCTCATATAGTGTTTCTAAGTCAAACTGTGCAAAAGTTTGAATATTATTCCACAATTTTGCCGACTTTGCCGGTGGAACAAAAACTTAGCTAGGAATTTTTGAGCTAAGTCGTCCCAGGCGGTGATTGAACCGGGCGGAAATGAGTGTAACCAACTCTGAGCTTTGTCCTTCAACATAAATGGAAACAACCTCAACCTTATAGCATCTTCTAAAACATTATTGAATTTTAAAGTGTCACAAATTTCCAAGAAACTCAAGATGTGCTCGTTCGGATCATCCGTAGAACTACCCCCAAACTGAACTACATTTTATAACATCTGTATCGTTCTTGGTTTGATCTCGAAACTGTTTGCATTAATTACTGGCCTCCGGATACTGGACTGTATATCTGTTATTATCAACATGGCATAATCCCTGAGTGATTTTTGTACTTCCTCTGCCATGACTACTAGAATTTCTTGTGCCACCAGATCTTCTTCCAATGGTATAACCTCACTAGTCAACCGTACTTTCCGGAACTTCCTTTCGATATCGTCCGCGTAAGGAAAAAGTTCCTTTTTGGCATTTGATCTAATGTGCATACACTTAAAAAGAATTCCTGTAAACACAAGAAGAAAAATAAGTAACGTTTAAATTAAGACCGAACTGATTATAACTAATATGGAATTAATATTAATAAAGAATTCCCCGACAACGGAGCCAAAAAATTGTTGGCTGATTTCACAATCAATTATTTTTGCAAGTATACACAGTCAACAAGTAATAAAGTGGTAAATTAAGTGTCGAACCCACATGGAATTCCAATCAATAAACTCCAACAACTAGTACTATACCAATTCAATTTTATTTAAACAACTGTAATTTGTGATTTTTCTAATTAAGAAAACTAAATTGACTAATTAAACTGGATTACTTTAGAAATTAATTCAAATATATAAAGCTTAAGACTACAATATCCCCAATTATGTACTACAAACCAATTACCCAATTATTCCAGTTATTACCTTGCCTGAATTGTTAACAAAAATTATAGTTGTTAAAAACCCCTTTCCCAAGTAACAAATAACTTATATTCAATTCAATTAATTCTGCGATATTCATATGCAAAATAATTAAATCAAACCCGTTAAGTTCTAATTCCCAATTATTACATGCAGTGAACAGATATTCCTATTCAATTCACAACCCTAATTATTCATCTCATGCAAATAATTAAGAATAAATGTTATCATGTCCAGTTCCAACCCTAGATTTCATCTCCCGAATCCTTCTAGAGTAACATAGTAAATATTGGCCAAATAATTAATCAATACACACAAAACATGATAAACAATTCACCTTGACATATATAACTCGATTAAATTGAATAATTAATTCATAAACATAAAAGGTTCAATTTGTAGTCTTAATTTAAAATTAGTTCATACTAAAAAAATAAAACTAGCAATCCCATAAAAATCATCTCAAAAGAATTACACAATTAAAAATAAGAAGAAGAAGAAACTCTAAAAGAAATCCCCCAAGCTTCAATCTTCAATTGGAATTCTTTTCCACAATTCTCTGATTAAAATCTTGATTAATCTCCAGCTATGATAGTTATTTCCCCAATTTTCAGCCAATTATTCCTTCAAATACTGCTCATCACTTAACAAAGTCCTATTGCTTGTCAACTTCTTGCATAACTCGCGCCTTGGTCAAACTCAGCAAGACCCCAGCGCCTCGGCGCTGGGTTTAAAGCATTTTATAGCGCCCCGACGCTAATCATCCATATATTTACAAAATTGCCACTGGTGCATTAAAATTTTCGAATTGTCCTTGCTTCGCCTCAATTTGCAAAATAACCAATAAACACAGTAAAAATTCTTCTAAAAGACTATAGAGCAACAATAAATTAAGTCTGAATGTATCCAATTCATGGTTATACTACCCATTTATCACCCTTTTCCTTTTTATTCTATTTTTCTTCTCAAGAGGCGAGAATATAGCATGAACTAGTCGGGGTGTGGAGTGATGTTTCAAGTCGATTGTTTTAGCAGTCCTCACTATTTTACAAAATGGTGTATCAATAATTGTAATGAGGACTTATTTGAGTGTGGATATTGTCTAGAAGACAATATTTTTATTTATACTCACAGTATATGTGTTATCGTATTTTGTACGACAATTGTATTAATGAAGTTGTAGTTATTTTTGTACCATGTATTTGGCGACTCAGAATGGGTGATATATACCTATTTTGGGGGCGTCAGATAAGTAAACTAAACATGTTGTAAACACTCTTCCCAATGAAGGATATTCTTTTTAATGATAGCCCTTAACAATGGAGACAAAGTTCTATTTACTACTTCAGTTTGTCCATTAGTTTGTGGGTGACACTATGACGCCCCGAGAATAGGTCCATTCAATCAATTCTGAATCGCCAAATACATGGTACAAAAATTAAATACAACTTCATTTATACAATTGTTAATTATCGTGTAAAATACGATAAAACATACACTATAAGTTTTAATACAAATATTGTCTCGTAGACAATATCCAAACTCAAATAAAATATTCTCATTACATTTATTATCACACAATTTTACAAAATAGTGAGGATTACTAAAATAACCATTTTGGACCACTACTCCACTCTCCGACTAGTCTCAGCTACATCCTCGCCTCTTGAGAAGAACAATGGAACTTAAAGAAAAAGGGTGAGCTCAACTAGCCCAGTAAAGAATATTATGACTAAGATAATGTAGAACAAATTATCCTTAGTCCTCAACAAGGAAAGATTTGATAGAATACAATAGACAACAAGTTTTAGATCAACAACTGCAGCGGAAGCAGCAATCCATTAGAAGAGTCAAGTAGAGAATGATGTCTACTATCTTCTATGATTTAAAAATCCATCATCAATATTTTATCCCTGTAATACCAATCAATAAACATTTCACATCAATAAATTATCCATGCACTACGGGCCAAAGATATTTGTATGTATCACCAACAAATTAACCATGCACTACGGGCCAATGATATTCGTTTATATCACCAGTGGTCATGATCATGCCAAACAACTGTCCATTTATGCACTACTGGCCAAAGAGGACTTTCACCATATCATTTGTCTATAACATTACATGTCATGATTATACCAATACACAAATCCTAGTCATAATCATACCAATCAACAGTCCATCTACGCACTACGGGCCAAATATGACTTTCACCACAATATAAGCATGAGGATGATGACAATGATATAAGGAATCAATCGAGTGAGATCAAGGATAAATATTAGAGATTTATAATTCAATTTATCCAGAGTCCAAGAATGTCCAAATTGTCAACATAATAATTAATTGTGGAATAAAATTTAATAATGATATTCATGTATGAAAAATAATTTGGACAGAAAAGAAATAAATTTTTGTCGTGAATAATATCCCGAATGAATAGAACTCGAATAAAAAGTACCCCGAATGAAAAGTACCTTGACATGAAAAGTATCTTGAATGAATAGTATTCTGAATGAATAGTACCCCAGATGAATAGTACTCTGGTATGAATAGTACCCATAAATGGAGAATACGAAAGAAAATGATATCTCATGAAGAGTACAAAAGAAATGTTATTTCATACGTGTATAAAAGAATATACAAAATTGCAACTGGATTTTCACCCGTCATGAGGTAATCTGCGTGGACAGATCATTTCCATAATTTAATAAAGAATGAATATGAAGGGTCATTCACCATGCATGTGGTAATCCGCGTAGACAGGTTACTCCCGCAGAATAATAAAGAGTAAATATAAAGGGGTCATTCACCATGCATGTAGTAATTCGCGTAGACAGGTTACTCTCACAGATTAATAAAGAATGAAAACGAAGGTTCATTCACCATGCATGAGGTAATCCGCGTAGGCAGGTTACTCCCGCAGATTAATAAAGAATGAATACGAAGGGTAATTCACCATGCATGCGGTAATCCGCGTAGAAAGGTTACTCCCGTAGATTAATAAGGCATAGAATGACAATCCTTATGAATATGAAGAAAATAACATCCTTTACAAATACAAAAGAAATAATACCCTTAGTAGAAGATTGAATACTGCAATAGTAAAGTAGCAGAATATTCTTCTTCTTTCTCTATATAGTTTCTCTCTCTAGAGTTTTAGTGAATTCGTAAAAAATAATGAAGGAATGAGCATCTATTTATAGGAAAATGGACTAAATAATAACTAATTCATGAACGGTCCAGATTTATTTACTATTAAAACGGACGGTCCGTATTGATTTACTATTACAACTTCAACTTACGGTTCATATTGATTTAGTATTATAACTTCAACCAACGGTCCATATTAATTTACTATTATAACCTCTAACAGCGTTTAATACTGATTTACTATTATAACTTCAACTAACGGTCTGAAAAATTTGCACATCTCTCCATGAAATAATAAGCCAAACTTACACTACAAGAAAAAGGCCTATCTACGACCGCTTATCAGCGACCGCATTCAGTTGCTGATATTCATATGCGACCGAATGTGGTCACTGATAGACATCGCACAAAATCTGATTTCTGGAATGCACATTAGCAACCACTATTAGCGACCGCACTATCTGCAACCGATATTAACCAACGAAATAGTCATTTCGGTCGCTAAGATTAGTCAGTTTGGTTCGGGGCCAAAGGCTGACGTGGGCCACATTTTAGGGACTACAATCAGCGACCGCACTCGATCGCTAATAGCCTCATGTGACTTGTGGTTGCTAATACTTATCAGCGACTACATGCGGCCGCTGATGTAAAAAAACTTGCAAACCATAATTTTTCCTGTTTTTGCAGAATTCCTAAAAAAATGTACATGTTTTGTATCTGCTTTATCCCAACACATATAAACATGAACAACAATATAAACATCCATCGTCCATATACCAAACTAGTATATAAACTATATAAACCTTTAAAAACTAATATGAATTGAATAAATATAAACAAATCTAATATAACATACAAACATCCAAAGAATGAATATAAAAGTACAAGATTCTCAAATAACTACAAAACAACACTAAATCAGTCGTCAAGCATCATTGTCCAAATTAGTTTCTCCGTGATCTTGATCACCATATAATTAATAAAATAATAAAAACAAGTTACATATATATATATATAAGACACTACTTTGATTGTAATAAATAAGATTGATTACCTCATCGCCATCTCCATGCTGTGATGTTGCTGCTGCCGCATCTGCATCAGCTAATGCATCAGTACTCAGAGCCGCCAGATGTCCGCCTAGTATCTTTAGAAGACCGCGATCTCGACATATAGCTCTCACACAGTCAGCAGGAGTATGAATAGCTGGATGACTCGATGACTGTGAAGACTTGGTAGCAAAGCTGTCCAAGCCACTGAAGGATGGGTGTCGTCGTTGTCCTTGACCTTTGACGTAGTTATTATTCACAACAGACGCCCTCTCCCATAATTCTTGATCTATTGGCGGACGTGGGGTGCCTTCAAGATAGCGCTCATTCAATAAACGCTTATAAGTATCATGTCATCATGTTAATAGTTAAATAGTTAAAAATAAATTGGTAAAATTCTAAAGAATGACATAAAACTTGATAAACAAGATTAAGTTATTAACACTTATTACCGCTATCTGGAGAGCATCCGTTAGACCATCACGGGTGGCTACGTACACATCCAGCCAATGGATAGGCTAACCTTGAGACTGAGACTCCTATACAAAACATATTCCAATATTACTAAATAAAAATGTGATATATATTCTATAATTCAGGATTATAAATATATTAAAACTATTCATACATACCCTAGCAGTGATATGTTGCAACTGTGAAATACTGTCGCCCCTTTAGGTTCCTTTAGCCTTTTCGCCATCAGGTACACCCGAGGATCTATTAGTGGCGGCAATCTTGCGTCTTTTAACCCAGCTCTTAGCTTTCCATTGGGCACACATCTCAGCCCATATGGACTGGGTGCACCACTAAAGGCTATGCTCATGCATGTAATTCTCTTCTTGGCCTGGATGGTCGATCTCAGCATTGTGAAGGGCTTTTTGTCATTCTTTATTCAAATTATCCTTGGTGCGGATGGCGCACTTCTGCTAGAATAATGTCTGTATTACTGAAGCCTGCGCATCCTCCCATCTATACCTTTTCTACAAATAAATTATCCTTACGGTACTTTTAACATATAATCTAACATTTCTAAACAATTATCCTTAGAATATTATATTATCTGTTATAATTTAAAAAACATACATGAAATTCAGCCCAAACTGCATCCTTGTGGGCGATAGGTGTGCTTGCCCACGTAATCACAGGTGTGGGCCAATTCTGCAAGCACAGCTATGATATGCACTTGACGATCTTATTATCTGAAAAATCACTATAATGTACAATAATTTACATCAAAGATAAGTAGATATATTAGAGCAATTTACATTAGTTATATATCTTGTCTAAATGGAATCTAAAATGCTTATATATAAATGATGTGGGATGCACGTGCTATTCAAAGGAGGTCGAATCTGAATAAGAATCCGATAATCCGGATTAGTAGGGGCCTTAGGCACATGATTAGGCCCCCTACCCAAGCCACGCTTTTTTTTGCGCTGCTTCAGAAGCCATCTATATATTACAAATTTCAAGATGTTAGTATGAGTTATATTTGATTACATGTATATATGAATATAAAATGACAATAATGATATGAAATTGCATTTATATAAACATAACATTGATATAAAGATGTTAGTATGAGTTATATTTGATTACATGTATATATGAATATAAAATGACAGTAATTCCAAGAAATTGCATTTAAATAGTTACGTACATAAATATGACAGTGATATAAAGATGTTAGTATATATATATGAATATAAAATGACAATAATGACAGAAAATGCTTAACATGTAATGCTAAACATATATTTCATTTGTTCAAGTGTCAATGGTTGATTCAGAATCATCTTGTATATGTATTGCAGATTCATAACCATCATTTACTTCAGATTCAGTGTCAGATTCAGTCAATAACTCTTCCTCCTCAGTATCAATGTCATCTAACACAAGTATTGACTCAAGATCTAATTCATGTGGTTCATCTCCACCATCTAACTGAATTACTTCATTGTCGTCCTCCACATTTATTATAGTTTGTCTATGAAGCATCTGCTCTTAGTAAATCTCCCCATCAACTACTTCTACTCGACTGCGCGCGAGAGTATGAATTATAACTTGCCAATAAGTAGACGATCTATCCCTTTTCCTAACAGGACTAGGAGTGTAGTATACTTGTACTATTTGAGTTGGTAAAATAAACAGTTCGTTGGAGTACGCAGACCTATGGAGGTCAGTATCGATGATTCCATGTTTGTCAACATGTATCCCTTTTTCTAAATCAAACCAATGACACTTGAATAAGTTAATATGACCCCATACGTGCCCTTGTACGAAAACTCTATGATTTCCTCCAACTCCCCATAAAAGGCATGATCAAGCTCATTATAACAATCTCCTTGGACACACATATGAAATTCACAACCATTTATTTTGTAACCATTGCGGCTGACTTGGTCCCTGTCTGGTCCCATAGCTAGGACGTGTACATTAGTCGAAATCGTTGATCCCTCAGTCAAAGCCTATAAAAACTCCATCTTATTAAATAAAGTTATAGCTAATATATATATATATATATATATATATATATATATATATATATATATATATATATATATATGAAACTGATCAGGTCCGGACTCCTGGACCTGATCAAAATTCGTACCCTTTTTTTTAGAACAACTAAAAAAAATTATGGAACTAAATTTTTTCCATAATATAGTGTTTTGGGTGTGCTTTTAATACCTACACCAACCAATGTATGTACAGTCTGCCCAGACTGTACAGAAATGTTTTGGTATAGGCATCCAAATCACGCCAAAAATACTGTATTATGTAAAAATTCCAATTCCATAATTTTTTTAGTTGTTTCAAAAAAAAAGCAAAAAAAAAGGTCCGAATTTTAATAGAGTCCAGGATCCCAGACTGGATCCGGACTCTATATATATATATATATATATATATATATATATATATATATATATATATCGTGCTTAAGAAATTGAACTTACTTTGTCCTTTAGCCAAAGTGCAAATTTTTTATCACGATTGATTTGAATATCTTTATCAGTTATGCCGGGATGCTTCACTTTTAACTTGTCATCGTACAATCTATACAATGTTATAAACATTAACATATTGGAATGTATATTACATGTCATTGAAAGTTAAAGGATAAATTTTCAAGTCTACATGTGTACCTCACAAATTCGTCAATCTCCTCGTAATTGAGACGAATGTAAGTATGTGCATCATGTAATTCTTGCTCAGAGAGGAATATGTGCTTCCCTTTTCCATAAGCATGACCCGATTGACCAAATAAAGGAAGTCGACCATTTAGTTCAACATTTCCCCCATCATCATGTCTCGAGACTCGATTAGCCTTTGTCAAGACTTCGTCCAGAAAATAGTCTGAGATAAACGTAAATATCTCATCGAAACTGTATGCCTCACATATCGACCCCTCGATATGAGCTCTATTCTTCACATTCCTCTTAAAGTTTCCCATCACCCTCTCGAAAGGGTACATCCATCTATATTGAACTGGACCCCCAACACGAGCTTCATAAGGAAGATGGATTTGCAAATGCTCCATGGAGTCAAAAAAACCAGGTGGGAATATTTTTTCCAGTTTACACGTGATCTCTATGATGTTCTACTCAAGTACAGACATTTCCTTCTTATTTAATGTTTTTGAACATAATTCTTTGAAGAAATGACTAAGATCCGTCAAAGCATCCCATATTGGTTTATGAAGCAGATCCCAAAATGCTATAGGCATGAGTCTCTCCATGAACATATGACAGTCATGACTCTTCATCCCTTGCAATTTCCCACTTGTAACACACCTTACAATGTTTGACGCATATCCATCTGGTAGTTTCAGAGACTTAACCTATGTGCACACATCTTCAACTTGCTTTTTGGACAATGTGTACTTTGCATGCGGTTTGACAATACCATTAGGAGATTCATAAAGTTCTAATCTAGGACGCTTACAAATATCTTTTATGTCCAACGTGCCTTATCATTATCTTTTGTCTTCCCCGTAACATTCATCACGGTGTTAAACATATTGTCGAACACATTTTTCTCAATATGCATCACATCTAGATTATGACGAATCAAATTTGTAGAATAATAAAGCAGTTCCCAAAAGATGCTTCTCTGAACCCAATTATGAGATTCGCCAAACCCATTGATTATGTTTGTGGCATCAATCTTACCACATAGGATTATCGGTAATTGCATCACACGGTCTCGCATCTCCGTTCCTAACAATCGTAGTGCAGGCATATCATTGTCTACCTTCCCTTTCCTGAAGTGTTCTCTATTTCTTCAAAACGGGTGATCTACCGACAAGAACCGACGATGATAGTCAAACCAGCAAGGCTTTCGACCTTTTGATAGATTTAAAGACTTTGTATGCTCCATACAATACGGACAAGCCAACTTCCCGTGTGTACTCCATCCAGCTAACATATCATAAGCCGGGAAGTCATTTATAGTCCACATAACTGATGCGCTAAGGTTGAACTTTGTTTTCATTGCAACATCCCAAGTCTGTACTCCATCCTCCCACAATACCTTCAACTCGTCTATAAGAGGTCTCAAGTTAAAATTTAAGTTCTTTCCAAGACTCTTAGGACCAGGAACTACGAGTGAAAAAAATAAGTATGGCTGTTTCATACACGTCCATGGAGGCAAGTTGTACGAAGTAAAAATCATGGGCTAACATGAGTACGAAACAGTTGAGTGGCCAAACAGGTTGAAACCATTGGTGGACAATCCAAGCCTCACATTTCTAGGTTCCAATGAAAACCCAGGATGTGCTAAGTTTAATTCTTTCCAAGCCTGCCCATTTGTGGGATGATTTAGTTCTCTATCTTTAGCTGGAGATTTCTGTTGGGCTTCGGCACAGAAACGTACAGTGGAAATTATAATTTTAAAGCAATTTTCGAAACCCTAAAACAGGATCCATGCGAAAAATCAATTAATTCAGAGGTTTAGAGATTATACCAGATATGAAAAAAATGAGAATCTGAAATCGACTGCGCCTCGAATCTCCAACATAATACAAATCGATTGTGCCTCTACGGTATCCACACGAACGCCGCACGAATCGTCGAACGATTCTGCAATAAGAAGGACTTGCGGTACTAGCCACCAAAAGGAATGGATTTTCTGAAACTGTTTTCTCTCTAGTCTCTCTCTAAGAGCGGCTAGGGTTTTTCAATTATGATATATCCCTAAGTAGCTGCTATATATCATATATATAGTAGTTAAAAGGAATTAATCAAATCAAAACCTAATTTCATAAAATCCGAATATATATATATATATATATATATATCTTAATTAAGTCTTACTTAATTAATATACATATATACAAATTATTCTTTTAATTTAAATTCGTGATTTAAATACTATTAATCATATTAATATATTTAAATCCTTAAAATTTAAATTAGTTTCCTTTTAAATAACGTTCTATGTGTGTGACCCTATAGGTTATTATTACGTTGGCAATAATTTTAAAATCATATTATAAAATTATAAACAGTGATCGGCATCTAGTAATGCATCACTGCTACCCAAGTAATAATAAGATCGATGATTCGATGCAACCTTTTCGTGACCAATGTTTCAATGTAATTTAATCCTTTTAACCTTAATATCCTAGATTAAACTCGAGTCATGGAATGTGTCATACTCTTCATAATTTATTCTGAGTTTTCTTGATCAATGAGTAGACTATATGAAACAAATCACTATTTGAGCATGGCCATGCATTTCATAGTCCTACTCAATTAAGAGGCCTATGGATATCACCCATAATATATAGGATGGCTAAATTCCATCTAGATCACTCATATTTCTCACACGATTAATGATGAACCCAATAATCACCTTTATAGTCCACCCTATTAAAGGTGACATTTGATGATATCAAAGTACATAAATTCTCGTGTAGTAATATAGCAATTTCAGGTCGGAGGACCATTACATCATTGTCACTATGAGAATTGCTAATGACACTTCGCATAATGCTCCATATAGAATTCTCATGGTGGGTCTGTCCAGTACATCATTCTCTAACATGTACCTATGCATTGACTTAATATCTCATATATTTATGACTAATGAGATTTGGTCATCAGTCAATCCATATACTAGTCTCAATGCATCATTGTTGTCCCATCAACAATGATACTCGACTAGGGACATTTAAGAACACTGATACTAATGGTAATATATAATCTCATGTTCAAGTCACATACTTGAAACTATATAATTTGTATCACTATTCTAAAGAATTTTATTATGTTAACAATTATATTATGCAGTAAATTAAAACCATAATAAAATCATATATTTATTCAATCAAATATAATATCAAAACGTTAAGCAATTATATCAAATAATTGGCCTCTAGGGCATAAACTCTAACAATTTCGCATGCCAACTCATATGTTCAGCTGTTCTTGAAGACATGTACAATCTTTTTAGCCGATGTGTTATTGGAAAATACCTTAAAATTTTAAATGGTATACATAATTTTTCTGTAGTCACGCCCTGTTTATTAGGCTTAAACCGGTCATGATTGCAAAACGTGCACCTTGTCATCTGTTCATTTTCGTTATAAAACAACATGCAATCGTTGGGACATGCATCGATCTTTTGGTATCCAAGACCTAACTTCTTCATTATTTTCTTACAAAAGTAATAGTTATTAGGTAATTTCTCACCATCAGGAAACATACACTTAATGGCCTTCAAGAGCGACTCAAAACACTCATGGCTTATGTTGTGATCAGCCTTGATGTTAAGTAATGTCGCCACTGCAGACAATGTAGTGTGTTTAGTGCAACCATGACACAATGATTTGTTACCCTCATCTAACAACTTAAAGAAGTCTTTGGAATCAGAATTTATAGGTTTCTCTCTACCTTGTTTCTAATCAAAATCTGGCCTTGCAATATCATGAACCATTTCATTCATACGATGAGTACTACTGCCCAGATTGTGTGCTGTTGTGATGGCACCATCTCTTCTCTGCCCATGTGCCCACCAGCATTCTTTGTAATTTTTCATGAACCCAACAATAAGTAAATGATAGTTTGCCACGTCTCTGTCCATGTAATTTACATTCTTACACTTTAAACATGGACATCGTATCTTGTTCTGACCATTCACACATTCCGGGTGACTATACGTATACTTCTAAAAACACTTGGCAACCAGCTCTAAATTCAGTTGTAGCACCTATCTAGGCACTTGACTTTCACCGTGCCATCCAACTACAGTCTGAATAGAGGTCCGTGATACCACGGTACGTACTACAGACAACATTATAAATGTTAACATATGACTTGAGCATACTTGTAACCATATAACTTGAGCATACTTGTAAGCATGCATATGATTAACTTTTAAGCATACTTATAAGCATATGACTTGAGCATACTTGTAACCATATGACTTGAGCATACTTGTAAGCATATGATTAACATTTAAGTATACTCCTTGAGCATACTTGTAAGCATATGACTTGAGCTTCGACATAAGCATATGATTAACATTTAAACATACTTGTAAGCATATGACTTAAGAGCATACTTGTAACCATATGACTTGAGCATACTAGCTAGTAAGAATATAAATTGAGCATACTTGTAAGCATATGATTAGCTTGTTAATATTATAAATGTTCGTAACTAACCGACCAACAAAAAATTTCTCCAAAGTCTCCCCTATAATATGGACTAGCCACATGCACGATGTCATACATATATGGTCATTTTTAGGCATCCAAGACACAAACCAAGAGAAATATATAAATTCCCAATATAATAAGACCAAATCAATAACGAATGAAAGCAAATTAAAGTAGTATGAGAAACTTTAAATGTTATTAAATCTAGTATGAGAAACTAAGTAAATACTTCTTAGTTTAATAGTTATATTATATCATGTTATTTTATTTTCAGGAATGCTATTAGTAATACTTTCATTTCTTTTCAGGAATGCTATTCTGTTATAAACACTTTATTTGGTTTTTCTTCTTATAGATGGTGCTATAATCTTCTCTTGAAAACTATTGCAGATGACGAAACCTTTTGGGAGATTAATGATGCTTAGTTTGTTGTTACAAACTTTTTCTACTAATTTGTTTTGTTATTGATGCTTTACTTTGATCTTAATTTCAACTCTTTTTTTCTTTCTCTGATTGACTACGTACTCTTATAAACTTCATATTTGGTTGTTACATATACAACTATTTTTGGGAGATTAATGTTGCTTAGTTTTATTGGTTCTATTCTACTCGTACAGAGGTATTCAGATGGATTGAAATGTTTCTTCTTAAGAAAACTACTACCATCTAAGGCTTCACGCCAAAAGTATTAAAATCCACAAAAGTGGTGACATATGATACAATACGTAAGGTATTTCATGTATTAAGTATGATTATTTATCACAAGGGTAAAACTTTAGTTTCCAATTTGCTTGGTAAGTCATATCAACAAGTGGTTTACTGAAACTTAGTTCATTTCTAAGTTATGCCAAAGTAGTCATCTTGTAGTATTAGTAACTCTTTAAGGTAATAACAACTTAAATTTGCCATAACACCCGATGTTCTATGTTCTTTATATATATAATTCTAGTGTAGTAGAGAAATTACTAGTGTCTTTCGTGTTTCGGGGTAATCATAACTTGCTTGGAAAACCTATAGTTCTCATAATACTTTGTATTTTTATTTTTGTATACTAAAGTATTAAATATTCTTGTTTTTCTTTCATAATTCCAAAACAGTCCCTTCGTCGTCTATTTACACCGGCAGTCAAGCTTGGCTTGGCCTCATGAGGCTTGGCAAAGCTTGGCGTGGCCACAATTGGCCTTGTGGCCCCAAACATAGCCTAACTGCCCTTTTCCTTTCCACATTTCAGTTTGATAACTTAATTTTATAATTTGTTAATTCATTATAGTTCCTACATATCCAAAAGGCAGATCAAAAGCAGCAGTATTATTCCAATAATTTAGCATAACCGCAAACCCAATTGAAGGGTGGTGAACTATACATACATACATACATTAGATGATATTTCATGGCCGGAGGAATGAGAAGAGAATCCAGTCTAGTCCGTGTTTGGAGACAACAGAAAAAGCAAGAATGAGTATGGGTAGTATTGCAGTTGTTAGAGAATTTTAAGAAACAACATGAAAAATTTGAAAGAAGCAAGAGTAATGGTGTTCCCCTCATGGAGGATAGAGAGACAATATAAGCTGATGATCAAATGGGGGAAAAATGAACACAAGTTACTTAATTTAATTACTATCAATTCCCAAAATAAACATAATCAACAAGATGGAGTAACACCCAATCCAGAGAAATAACAAGGAGGAAACAATTGAATAATAAATAAATTTGTCATTTAATTCAACTATAAGATGATAGAAGGTTATATCCTTAATTCTCCATTTTTCCTAAGGAAATTGAATAAATAACAAAAGTCAATAGAGATAATAAAACAAGTGACAGAAATTGTAAACTGATAAATTATTACATTACCTATCAAAGAATGAAATTACTATCTTAACAAGGATTTATGTTGCAAGAAAAAAACTACTATTTCTTACCTAAATTCTACAGTAATTAACCAAATAAAAAAAGGGAGAGGAGTTCATCCGACAGCGAGATTAACAGTCAAGAGGAGAGGCGAAGGTGGAGTGGGCGAAGCGGTGGCGGCTGGTGGCATCGGGTGGCATCTCTTCTCCTTCTTCTTCTCTCCCCCTTTCTCCCTCTTCTCTTTATTCTACTTCCTCTTTTTTTCCTTCACCTCTATGTCGAGAGAAAGACTAAAACCTGTAACATAAAGTTTGATCAGCGAACTCCATCAGCGACCGCATACGATCGCTAATTTTTAATGACAAGGACTTATCAGCGACCGCATGTGGTCGCTAATTGTAAGTGGTTGCACAAAGCCTTCGCGCCAACATTTCTTGCCAAATATTGGGAGGCAAATTTATGCTAGCGACAACTCAGCAACAGCAAGCGGTCGCTGATAGAATATAACAACTAGATTAAATAGCGGTCATAGATATCGGTCGCTATTACTAATATTAGCGACCGAATGTGTGATCAATGATAGTATTGGTCGCTGTTAGGCCTTTTTATTATAGTGTTACAACAAGCGCCTCATGAAAAATCCTTTTATTTATATCAAAAATTGAATAAATATTTACCATAAATCATTTATCTTCAATAAATACATTTTTAATCTTTCAACAATTATTCATCATTTAATATTATAACTCACAATATTGACAACCAGATTATTCCCAGGAAAGAGAGGGCTTTCTGATAAGGATTTCTCCTTATTGGTGCAATTAAATAACCTAACCCCTTTCCTCGACAAGACTTTCTAGACATTGTCAATAATGTAAATAATAATATGAATAATTGTATCATCTCAATTATTAATTTAATAATATAAAATATTGTGCAGATGATACTGTCATAATAATTGAACAAAACTGAGTGACTTCTTACGTAAGCATCAATAATCAGATATACTATGCAATAAACGCATATTATTATTCTTTTATCACCGATATTTTAATAGTTAACAGTAAAAGTTTTGCCGTTATTTTTATAAAAAAAGTTATCTCTCACTTTCTATATCCGACAATCATTCTGTTTTGGGGTCCACCAATGATTGTGCCATTGTATGGATATTCCCCGATAAAAAGAATATTCCCCGACTAAACGAATATTTTATGACCACTTGCTTACTTTGAAAAATTTTCGCATATCACCCTTAAATTTAACTTTTTTTTTTCAATTTAACCATTTACTAAATAGATTAATAATTATAAGAAAATTTAATACTTTCATTTCATAAAATTCGGGATTTTACAATCTCCCCTCCTTATGAAATTTTGTCCCTGAAATTTACGTACCTAGTATGTCGAAGAGGTGAGAATACCTTGTTTTCATTTCAGATTCTAACTCCCAAGTCATTTCCTCAATATCGTGGTTTCCCCATAAAACTTTGACTTAAGGTATAACCTTTGAGCGTAGAATATGTTTCTTTTTATCCAAGATTTTAACATGTACCTTTTCATACGTTAAATCTTTTGCTATCTCGTCTGGTTCTAATTCAATAATGTTTTTTCAGTCTTCCACATATTTACGTAATATAGATATATGAAAAATGTTATGAACACGAGACATACATAGCGATAAAGCGAGTTTATAGGCTATAGTTCCTACTCGATCGAGGATTTTAAATGGGTCAATGAATCGAGGATTGAGCTTTTCTCTCTTCGTGAATTCATACTTCTAGATTAACACCTTCTTGCACCTTCTTCTTCATAATCATCAGCTCCGAGTCTGTAGTTTGAGCAGCTTTAACTATATAGATTAAAGTCGGTTATACTCGTATATTTGTCATCTTCACGTGGGTCCTTGAAATCTTTAACTCTATTTTCATCCTTTGTAAGTCATACAAAATGGGCCTTTATGTTGACAATATCGCATTCGTACCCGCATACGATCTTCTACTCAACGCGTCAGATACCACATTCGCTTTTCCAGGATGGTATTGGATGGTATGGTCGTAATCTTTCAACAGCTCGAGCCAACATCTTTAGTGCATGCTAAGTTCCTTTTGAGTGGAGAAATATTTGAGGCTCTTGTGGTCTATGTAGATCTACACTTTCTCCCCATACAGGTAGTATCTCAAAATCTTTAACGCGAAATGATTACTGCCAACTCTAGATCATGAGTAGGATAATTCCTCTCATATTCTTTGAGTTATCGAGAGGCATAGGCTATGACTTTCCCATGTTGCATGAGAACACATCCTAAACCTCTGTCTGAAGCATCGTTGTAGATGACAAATCCCTTCAAACCTGATGGTATTATCAAAACAGGTGCTGAAATGTGTCTCCTCTTGAGTTCTTGGAAACTCTTCTCACAATCCTCGCTCCAACTAAATTTTGTATTTTTTTGAGTCAGTTGAGTAAATGGAGTAGTGATTCGAGAAAATCCTTCCAAGAATCTCCAATAATAACCAGCTAAGCCTAGAAAGCTACTTATTTTGGTTACTAGCTTGGGTTGCTCCCAACTGTGAATCATATCCCAACCTTGGATAGCACCACACAGTTACACCTATCAGTTTGCCACCGTACAAATACAGCGTCCCCTATAGAGAGTCTAGTTTCGGTGCATTCCACAAAGGAAGTCACCAGATAGAAGCTCGAGTACCAACTCTTGTAGTTGGGGTTTTAACTACTGAAGTTCAATAGGAGCCATTCGATATGAGATTTTAGAAATGGGTTTTGTATCGGGTTCAAGGTCAATATAAAATTTGATTTCACGCTCTGGGGGTAGGCCAAGAAGTTCTTTGGGAAATACGTAAAGAAATATATTAACAATAGAAATATCATTCAAATCTGACGTATTTTTGTTTAAATTCGTGACATGGGCTAAGAAAGCTTGACATCCAATTTTTAATAAATGAATGACTTTATGACTTGATATGACAGTGATTGACTTTAGTGGTTTGATTGCTTGAATTCGCATAATAGGTTGGTTAGAAATATGAAGGCTAACGACCTTACAAAATTAATCAATTTTAGCATGATGAGTAGTTAACAAATCAATCCCTAAAATTACATCAAATGCAAGTATTTTAAAAGATATGAGATCAACGGGTAATGTGAGGGTACCGATTTGAATCAAATAAGATTTATAAATAGTGGATGTAACGAAGGTTTCTCCCAACGGAGTTTCAAGCGATAAGTCAAAGTCTAATTTCTCTGGAGTCAAATTTAAACGTTGAGCACAAGTAGGTGAAATAAAAGAGTGGGTAGAACTGATATCTAATAAGGTATAGACTTCGCAAGAGTTTATGATTAGATTACCCGTGATTACTTCGTTCGGGTTCCTCGCTTTTTGGGAAGTTACGACAAACACTCTCCCTTAAACTACCGACTTTGACTTGTCTGGGATAGCCTTTGGTATCGCCATCTCAGCTGGAATTGACTTCGCTGCATGACACAATCGAGCTAAATGACCTCCCTTTCCACAATTGAAACACACTTTGGGTTGCTGCATACAGTTTGGACTGATGTGCCCCTCCTGTCCGTATTGTAGCATACGACCAGTGGTCGTTCTCCTTCCTTAGAAACAGGTGCTGGTGCTGCTATCGATATCTTTTCGTCATTGTTGAATCTTCTCTTCTTAAAGTTGTTCCCACTTAGTTCACCTCTCCTATTATCTTGGTCATGATTACCACCAAAGTGGTTACCATTTCTAGCATGATAATTTCCTCCACGATGGTTATCATTGTTCCGATGGTCGTTGCCACCAGTACGATTATTATCGTGTTGGTGGTCGTTGTCTTTCGGTTGAGCCGACTCATAAGCGCGCTCCAATAACTGAGCCCTATTTACAACATCTGAATACAAATAAAGTTTATGAGAAATGAGGTATTGAAGAATTTCAGGCTTCAAACCTCGCAAAAACATTTGTGTCATTCGCTCCTCATTATCTACCAAATGGGATGCAAACCGAGATAACTCTACAAACTCTACCTCGTATTGCGATACAATCATGTTGTTTTGTTCCAGTTTAATGAATTCCACCTCCTTCATGTGACGAATACTTTTTGGAAAGTATTTGTTGTTAAACAATTCTTGGAACTTCTCCCAAGACATCTTAAGACGGACAGATGAGTACGTTTTACGAATTCTCACCAGTAATCTATCTCTCCAAGCAACATAAAGGTGGCGAAGGGAACCTTTTGCTCCTCCATGCATCCCAAGACATCAAATATCTTAGTGATCTGTTTAATCCAAGTTTTTATCTTGAGTGGCTCTGGTTTTCCCAAAAACTATAGTGGTCCCAACTCCTTGAATTGCTTAGCAGTGACCAGCCGTGAGTTTCCATCTGCATTTTGAATAGGAATCTCTCTTGTTTGGTGTTGTATGTATTGCAAAAAGCTCCTATACACCCCCATCGTTCATCATTTGGTCGGTGTTGTTGTTTACAGGAGGATTATTGCCTTCCTGATGCACATTATCCTGGTTATTGATTTGCAGTGTCTCAATGGTCTTATGTGCTCCATTACTTATCTCAAAATTTTCAGATGTCATTCTCAAATACTGCCACAAAATAAGGGTTAATTAAAGAAATTGACATGCCACATATTATCCCTATATTGTGAATGACCAATTAAATAACAAATAAGCTTAGGTAGGACATACTAGCGAAGGATTTACTCGTCTCTCCCCTCCTAGTTCTAATCTCAGATCTCCGCCAGAGATCATATCTTTAAGCTCTGATACCAACTATGACGCCCCTAGAATAGGTCCATACAACCCATTATGAGTCGTCAAATACATGGTACAAAAATCAAATACAACTTTATTCATACAACTGTTAATTGTCGTGTAAAATACGACAAAACATACGCTATGAGTTTTAATACAATATTATCTTGTAGACAATATCCAAACTCAAATAAAGTCCTTATTATAATTATTATCACACTATTTTACAAAATAGTGAGACTTACTAAAATAACCATCTTGGACCACTACTTCACTCCCCGACTAGTCCCAGCTACATTCTCGCCTCCTGAGAAGAACAATGGAACCAAAAGGAAAAGGGTGAGCTCAACAAGCCCAATAAAGAATATTATGCCTAAGATAATGTAGAACAAATTATCCTTAGTCCTCAACAGGGAAAAATCTGATAGAATAAAATAGACAACAAGTTTTAGATCAACTACTGCAGCGGAAACATCAATCCATTAGAAAATTCAAGTAGAGAATGATGTCGACTATCTTCTATGATTTAAAAATCCATCATCAATATTTTATCCCTGTAATACCAATCAATAAACATTTCACATCATTGAATTATCTATGAACTACGAGCCAAGGATATTCGTATGTATCACAAACAAATTATCCATGCATTACGGGCCAAGGATATTCGTTTATATCACCAGTGGTCATGATCATGCCAAACAACTGTCCATCTATGAACTACTGGCAAAGAGGACTTTAACCACATCATTTGTCTGTAACATTACAAGTCATAATTATACCAATACATAATTCCTGGTCATAATCATACCAATCAACAGTCCATCTATTCATTACGGGCCAAAGATGACTTTCACCATAATATAAGCATGAGGATGATGACAATGATATAAGGAATCAATCAAGTGAGATCAAGGATAAATATTAGAGATTTATAATTCAATTTATCCAGAGTTCAAGAATGTCCAAATTGTCAACATGATAATTAATTGTGGAGTAAAATTTAAGAATGATATTCATGTATCAAAAATAATTTGGACAGAAAAGAAATTATTTTTTATTATGAATAGTACCCCGTGAATAGTACCCCGAATGAATAGTACTCGAATGAAAAGTACCCCAAATGAATAGTATCCCGACATGAAAAGTATCCTGAATGAATAATATTTTGAATGAATAGTACCCCAAAGGAATAGAACGTCGGTATGAATAGTATCCATAAATGGAGAATACGAAAGAAAACGATATATCATAACAAGTACAAAAGAAATGATATCTCATACGAGTATAAAAGATTATACGAAACTGCAACTTGATTTTCACCCGTCATGCGGTAATCCGCGTAGACAGATCATTTCCAAAATTTAATATAGAATGAATACGAATGGTCATTCACCATGCATGCGATAATCCGCGTAGACATGTTACTCCCGTAGAACAATAAAGAATAAATACGAAGGGTCATTCATCATGCATGCGGTAATCCACATAGACAGGTTACTCCCGCAGATTAATAAAGAATGAAAATGAAGGGTCATTCACCATGCATGTGGTAATCCGCGTAGATATGTTACTCCCACGGATTGATAAGGAATAAAATGACAATCCTTATGAATATGAAGAAAATAACATCCTTTACGAATACAAAAGAAATAATACCCCTTACCTTAGTAGAAGATTTGATACTGCAATAATGAAGTAGCAGAATACTCTTTTTCTTTCTCTCTAGAGTTTCAGTGAATTCGTAAGAAATAATGAAGGAATGAGCTTCTATTTATAGGGAAATGGACTAAATAGTAACTAATTCATGAACGGTCCAGATTGATTTACTATTAAAACGGATGTTCCATATTGATTTACTATTAAAACTTTAATTGACGGTCCATATTGATTTATTATTATAACTTCAACCAGTGGTCCATACTGATTTACTATTATAACTTCAACCATCGGTCCAAAAAATTAGCACATCTCTCCATGGAATAATAAGCTAAACTTACAACAAGCACCTCATGACAAATCCCTTTGTTTATTTCAAAAATTAAATAAATATTTACCATATATTATTTATCTTCAATCAACACATTTTTAATCTTTCAACAATTATTCATTATTTAATATTATAACTCATAATATTGACAACCAGATCGTTCCCAGGAAAGAGGGGGCTTTCTGATAAGGATTTCTCCTTATTGGCGCGCAATTAAATAACCTAACCCCTTTCCTCGATAAAACTTTCTAGACATTGTAAATAATATAAATAATAATATAAATAATTATGTCATCTCAATTATTAATTTAATAATATAAAATATTGTGTAGATGATATTGTGACAATAATTGAACAAAACTTAATGACTTCTTACGTAAGCATCAATAATCAGAGATACTGTGCAACACTGTGTGCTACTGTGCAATAACGCGTATTACTATTCTTTTATCACCAGTATTTCAACAGTTTAACGATAAATGTTTTACCGTTATTTTTATTAAAAAAGTTATCTCTGTCTCTTTCTATATTCGACAGTCATTCCGTTGTGGAGTCCACCAATGATTGTGTCATCGTACGGATATTCTCCTATAAAAAGAATAATAAAATTGAATACTTTCATTTCATAAATTTCGGGTCTTATAGACACGTAGTGGAAAATAACAATTTAGTTCCCAATTTGCACAACAAAGTCCTCCAAAAATAGCTTAAGAACTTAAAATCATGATCATAAACAATTTTTCTAGGCATACCATGCAATCGTACAATTTTCCTAAAGAACTGTGAGCCCAAGTACAAATTAGGGTTTGATAAGTAGATTTTATACCTACTTATCCGGTATCTTTTACTTGAATTAGTTGCATATATTCATGTGTCTTAGTTACTTTTTATGTATTTTGTGTTCATTTTGTAGGTTATATGTTTGGGAACGGTGTGAGCGACTATTGGTAAGGAAAAGCAAGGAAATCGCAAAGAATTGGTAGGAAAACGCAAAGAAAAACAATCCGGACATCATTTGGGCTTTCATGTTCATTTCATGTTCTTGGCTTGGAACTTGGACTATATTGTAGAGCTTCTTCTTAGATTTCCGGAACATCTTGAATCATTCCAATTGGAGTTCGGATGCAAGAGTTATGACATTTATACCAACGGACGTTGAATTTCGTTATTTTGAGTGGTCATTTGCATAGCAGTCCCTTCCAGTCCAATTTCGACCTTCATCTGTTCATAATTTCTCAATTCTCAAAGAATAAAAGTTGTAGAGGTCATCGATAGCTTCGATTTTATAGGTGGCAGGCCCTGTAACTCCTCCCGGATCAAACGTTATGACCATTTTACCAGAGGACACTGCATCAGAAAAAATAACTAACAGCTTGTACCCAAACCGGGGCTTGCTATTTTATGCCTTATACCCAAGCCAGGGATTTGGGTCCTGAAGTCAAAAACAGTAGCGTAGCAAGCCGGGGCTTGCTATTTGCAAGGTAACAAGCAAGCTAGGGCTTGGGTACGCGCAGAAAGAGTAGTTTTTGTCTGAATTTGAGTCCAATAAGGATTGGTTCGAGCTGATTGATTCAAGGACTTCTAAGAGGACTTAAAGACATGAAGATGCATATAAAAGGAGGAGAATTACAAGGATTAATAGAAGTTTTTTTGGAAGAATTTCATTAGATTAAATTAGATTATAATAGATTAGGACAAAACCCTAGTTATTATGAGATTTGGAGATTGAAGCAACTTGGAGACCATTGAAGATTCAAAGTAGGAGCAAGGAGAGAGCATCAAATCTATAGACAATAGATTCTATCTTCTTATCTTCTTCTATCTTTGTCTATTAATGTTTATTCAAGTGTGGATTCTTAATTTTAATTTAATGAACTAATTCTTTGTTTGGGATTACAATGGATCTTATTGTGTAGTTATTTTAATATGCTTCGCTATCAATTATTATGTTCTATTGTGAGGATTGTCTATTGTGATTTGAACTTAATTGCTTAATTGCCTAGCTAAGAATTACCGTGATAATCTATATGCACTCGAGAGATGAAGTATAGATTTAGATCTGATCATGATAGCATGTGTTTGTGATTTCTGCATAGATGGAATTCATGATTCGTGTTTAGGATAGAGATATGCCTTTATACCATATGTAATCTTATAGAGAACTTGTGCTTTAAATCCTTTTTAATTATAATTCACATAGAGATATAGTAGATTAGTTAATTAGGGTGTCTTGCTTAATTCTATCATCTATGGATTTAAGTGAGTATGGGTATTATGCATCGAGAGGTGGTTTTATCTGCTTTAGTGTTCTTGAATAACAATTCAGGATAGAAAATAATTGATGAGAAGTGTGTTAACTTAAATGAAGCAATAAGTGAAGTTGTGATCTTAAATCTCCATAATCTGATTTTTAATTAGTGGTAATTAGAATTAGTTTAATTAGATAATTAATTTATATTGTTAAATTATATGTTTTAAATAAAATTAGTTTGATTAAGAGTTAATATTTGGTAATTTATATTAATAATTCCTCGTGGGAACGATACTCTACTTTCACTGTATTACTTGTTGACCAGGTATACTTGCGTGTTGTGCGTAATTAGATTTTACCCAACAGGGTTCACATGTGATCTAAAAAATAAAAATAAACTGGGAGAAGCCTCCGCATATCCCGATGCAAAAGGCTCATGGAGGTTGCTCATTTTGGGAATTGATTGAGAGATTCGATTGGTGGCTAGAAGGACGGGATGATTTGGGCATTACTCAAGTAACTAAGGGTGTTTCTGGAATTTCTTCTGAAATCGCATGCCAAGCACAAGACCCAGACATGTGCCAGGCACGTGACCATTTTCCAGGAAACTCTATAAATACCCCATTTCACTTCAATACAAAGGACCTTTTGATTCTCTCTGAACTGAAGACATGAAGAATGGTCTTGAATCCTAAAATTTCTGACACGTGTTACTCGAGCAATTGCTTAAATGTTCTTTTACCCTCTTCAATCAATCAATCAAGACCGTGCTCTTAGTGGATTTCTCTCCTCCCCAGCCAACACGAAATCCTAACCCTAGTAAGGTACGGTTTCCTTACCCATATTTCTTTGGCGACTTTACTGGGGAAGTGTAGAATTTATGAAAGGTATGCCCACAACTCGAAGCAGGAGAACTATAAGAAGAGTTTTCTCTGACACCTAGCATTACTTCACTGGAACCAGTTCCAAGGCAAGCAAATCAACCTTTTTAAGGCATGAATCTGGATCTCGATAAACCCCTCATAAAAGATGCTTCAAAAGGAAGTTCAACATCACCACATATGGATGATCAACAACAAACCAATGTCAGGCAGATGGGCGCGAGAAGACAAGGTGAAGAAGCAAGTAGAGATAAAATAACCATGAATGTTGTGCAGTTGGAGATGCTCAAAATGTTAAAGGAGGCACGAGAAGGCCAAGGGATGATAATATTCATGATATCAGAAATGTGGAGGCAACATGAAGAGATGGGGAATTTTTGCCAGTAGTTAATGCAGATTCCAACCTTCAAAGCTATGTTTCCAGGAAGTTCACAGGTAGAATAAGCAGGAGTGGATGATAACAAAAAAAAAATAGAATGTGCCTCCAGCGATGGAGAGTCAGCCGATTCCAATCATCTATTTAGAGCTCAAAAATAGTGGTGATGTACCATAACCCAGAGTGAAAGCAAGCCAACCTCAACAAACCATCATTCCCATCACACTCCCAATATTATCATAAGTATATATACTGACTCTATTGAGCCATGCCCAACGAATAAGCCAACAGGTACAAGCAATGCAAGCTTTGCATGATGCAAGTGTAAACTAGCCGATCTCCTTACCACATACATCGCCAGCGCAACAATACATCATAACCCCTTAGAGAGTCCATACAACAAGTCAGTATGAAACGAAGGATGATATGCTTAACGTAAGCAATCATTTTCGAAGAAAGATAACCAAACCCTCAGAATTGGACTTCACTCCACCATACCTGACACATATACGGAGACATGCTTACCCAGCAGGGTATATTGAGCACCCTCCACAGTTCTCGAAGTACAATAGAGAGAAAGGGAATGGGAGAGAACATATATCCAAGTTTATAGAGTCAATGTCTTCGTGGTTGGGTTATTATGAAGTAATCAACCACAACCTCTTGCTCCGTGAATTCAATAAAACGTTGACAGATAGTCCCTTCAGTTGGTACTACAATCTAGAGAAAGGGTCAGTCTAAGATTGGGACGATTTTGAAGTTACAAATTTTAAGAAGTTTTCTATGTGCAGAAACAGGTGACCATCGTGGAATTAATGAGATTTAAACAAAAGCCAAATGAGGAGCTGCCAAATTACGAAGACAGATTTAGGGTTCAGGCGTAAAAATGTGTGGATCTGATTCAAGAGAAAAATCTAGTGAGCATATGCAACAATGGTGCTCTAGATGCCTTTAAGCCCCACTTGGTCACTAAAGTATGTGATTCCTTTGTGACACTCTCATCATTTGCACAAGACTTGGGAGGAATTATGACATTGCCCGTAAGCAATGCAACTGTTACGTGGAAGGGCAAAATGACGGCTAGTGTAGCTTTAGCAGCCTCTCAGCAAAAGCCATAAGGGGTCAAGAGGGAAAAGAGCGGAAAGAATGAAAGGAACCGAGGAAAGTCAGGAGACAAGTTTTCGGGATTGCCAATCCCAGGGGCTATTACGTGCAATGAGAAGGCATTCAGGGGTTTGTATGAGAAATGGGCAAAACATGGAGTTGTAAAACCTCTAAGACTGGATTTGTTGTAACAAAAAAAATGAAGAAGAGACCAGACTTCAGTGTATATCACTAATACGATTGACATTCCACTATAGATTATTACAGTCTGCAAAGGATTTACCATTAGAAGTTGGCAATAGGAGAAATCGAGTTGGAAAGAGGAAACAATGTGTTGGACAAGCCACTGCCTAACCACAAAGGGAAATAAATGTGCAAAACTATTACTCATAGTGAATCACCAGAAGGAAAAGAAGTGGAGATGATGGAGGACGATTCTGATCCTGATCTGCAAGTGACCACGTTGATGAATAGAACTAAGTTCAGGAAATTTTTTAACCATATTAGATTGGTCAAGGAAGCAAGGATAGAAGCGACCAAGGCAATTATCAAAGCTGCCAAAGCACATGAGTCTTGCATGGAAGTTAACAAAGGGTTTGTGAAGACGGTGGAGCAAGAAGAGAATAAAATCACTTTCTCTAAGGCTGATAGAGAGGTGAGATATTCACATAATAGACCATTATATGTGATAGTAATAATTAATGGCATAAAAGTGCGAAGGGAATTCATCGATAATGGAACATCTATAAATATCATGCCCTATATAATCTTTAAACGATTATGTATGCCAGAGAAGAATATTTTGAAGGAGAAGACAAACATCACGGGGTTCACCAATCAAAGCACGAGAACCCTTAGATAGATCAAGGTAGATATGCAAGTGGGGAAGATCGGGGAACTTGTGATGTTCCATATAGCAGAGGTTGACGCAACATATCATGTGTTGCTAGGAAGAGTTTGGCAGAATGACTATGGGGTGGTGCCATCAGTTTTTTCACCAGTGCATGAAGGCAATTTGGAAAGGTAAGGAGGTTATGGTACCAGTGACAAGGAACCCTTTTGGGCCAGAGGAGGCACATATCACCGAAGCATTTTTCTTTGATGATGTTCCGAAGAAGGGGAAAACCAGATTGCCAAGCTTGATTCTCTAAAACTAGCAAACTTGGAGGAGGTGCAGGAGGACAAGTTTGTGCACGTGAAAAAGGAAAAGAAGCTGACCTTAAAACAAGGTGAATGTTCCAAAAATAAGAAACATGTAGTGGTAGATGTAGAAAAAGAAGAAAAAGACCAAAGAAGCAGGCAACAAACTCGGAGGATGCCAAAAATATAATTAACGCCAAGTGGACAGCCCAATCGAAAGCTGACAAAGTAGATAAAAGAAAAGAAGAACAGAAGACAAAGTGGGAAAGAGTTATCAAACCCGATGGAAATATAGTGTTTCTCCTGTGACGATGCAAAGGGGAGAAGCTCGAAGGTATACCCAAACCTAAGGGCTCAGGAGGTGTCCCCCCACTTCAGTGGCAATACAAAAGAAGAAATTATGCCGCAGAAGGTGGAACCAACTCTAAAATGCTTTGAGAACCGACCAAAACCTAAGTAAATGAATTGGAGGAAGTCGATCTATCAAAAGAGAAGGAACACCAAAGCTGACTTACATTAACAAGTAGCTGAACGCCAACCATAAGGAAGTGTTGGTAAAGCTACTACGAGAGTATATGGATGTATTTTTTTGGAACTATAATAAGATGCCCAGGATCGACAAGGAGTTGGTAGATCATAATCTGAACCTAAGCCCGGGAGCTAAACCAATGAAGCAAGCGCCTCGCACCTATACACAAGAAGTCGAAACATAAATAAAGGAAGAGATCAAGTAGTTGTTAGATGTAGGATTCATCAAGCCAATTCAACATCCAGTATGACTATCTAGTAAAGAAATCCAATGGGCAATTATAAATATGCATGGATTTCAAGGACTTGAACAAGGCGTGCCCAAAGGACATGTACCCGTTACCTAATATAGACACTTTGGCGGATTCAATGACCAATCATGAGATGATGTGATTCATGGACGGGTTCGTAGGCTACAATCAGATAAAGATGTCCATAGAGGATGCAGAGATGACAGCCTTTCATACCCCATGTTGGGAATTTCTATTATGTGATAATGCCTTTCGGGTTAAAGAACGGGGGGAACAACTTACCAAAGGGCAATGCACGCCATATTTCATGACATGATTCATGACACTATTAAGAACTACGTGATGACATAGTGGTGTAATCTAAAAAGAAGACAACCACGTAGAGGATTTAAGAAAGGTGTTTGAACGTTGTCGCAGGTACAAGTTAAAGATAAATTCAAAAAAGTGCGCCTTTGGGATGACAATTGGAAACTTTTTAGGCTTCTTAGTGCACAACAGAG